>OY757022.1:135113309-135131054 GCA_963580285.1 Lucinisca nassula
TAACAAGTTTGTTTCTTGATCCAGCAAAGATTCCTAAAAGTGCAGACCGAATTGCAAACAGTGTAGACCGTGATCAGACTAATCATTTCACAGCAATCTGATCTGGGTCTACACTGTTTGCTTAGGCCTGTCTATGTCAATACTTAGGATCATTCTGATATCAAATCGACGACAAGCTCCTGATCACCAGTCGGATGCAGAAACTTGTGCCTTTTGATATATGCAAACATAGTAAGTATACCATCATTAAAATTGCGGATCGAAATTGCTATGGGCCAATTTTGTATGGGAAGATTTTGTTATGGGCCGATTTTGTCATTTTGTCGTGGGCTGATTTTGTTATGGGCCGAAATGTCCAGGGACCAGGGAGAACCATCCCCTATCCCCTATGCAGGTTAAAGATCCCTACCTTAATTACATGATTACTGTGTAGGCTTTCATCCTGCAAAACCTGGAGTGTATGAAATATTCACCTGCGGTAATGGTCAAATGTGACCGACGCAGTAGCAGGATTTATGGACATCTCGGCCCCTGACAAACCCGGCCCCCATTCAACTCCGTCCCTAAAAACTCAGTCCCTAGCAGCATTTAGGTCCTAAAATACAATGTTTTTGTTTCCGAGAATCAATTTGGAAGGTGGATAGGTAATTTCACAGAAAGTTTGAGCATATTTATCGTTTTAATACGAAACCTTATCCACGATAAAAGATCGTGGAACCCATGCTGTAATTGGGACGGTGCTGGAAGTGGGTGTGGCATCACGAAAACATGCCAATATAATTTTGACCACCTGCAACCACACTTTTATATAGTAAAACTGGGGTTTACAAGTGTTTATATCAATTTACTTTTTCCTTCTCAAAAACATAGATTGTTGTGTCTTGTAAGAACTGCCTCGTCGATGCCGTTCTTACAAGTACCCAAATCTGTTTGCTCAAAAACATAACTTCTAACAAGTACCCAAAATCAATGTTTATAGCAGAAATAAGAAAAATATGTTTATGTTTCATCTGAAAATTTTCATAGTTGGGTGGTAAAATTCAATATTTTAGAACAGGCGGGTTTTTTTTGTATTTTTTTTTTTTTTTTTTTTTTTTGGTGATATTAACATTTCCAGTGTAAAACCAAATGTAAACCTATAGAAAATAATATATAAAAATGTTTCTTTTTTTCTTGTTTGAATTGAGGTATAACGTCCCTGTCAACAGAATTTATAAGATTTTGGACAACTCAATCCCTGCCGCCCAATGAAACAAATAGGGTTTATATGCATGGACGGGCCGACTCGCACCGCTTTGGCTCGGCATGCTTAGATCCTCTAAGCGGTTCTAAGCGGTTCACCAGTACTCGTGTGCGGTCTGTTTCAGCTCTGTGTTTTTGTTTAATTTGAGGTTTAACGTCCCCGTCAACACTGTAAAGATAATTTTGGAGACGTTGCTTCCAATTTTGTGGATTTTTTTACCCGACGTTGAGATGAAATGACATCTCAAGCCCTGCCGCCCAATAAAGCCAATAGAGTTTATAAGCATGGACGGGCCGACTCGCACTGCTTTGCCTGGGTGGGCTTAGATCCTCTAAGCGGTTTACCAGTACTCGTGTGCGGGTCGGTATCAGCTCTGCGTGGAAGCATCATGCAGCCTATATTTGTCTTCAAGCCACGATGGGCGGGGGCCGAATTCAGCTCTGTGTGGAAGCATCATGCAGCCCATATATTTCTTCAAGCCCCAATGGGCGGGGCCGTCATACTTCCATGAACAGCAGAAAATGAAAATTCATTTCTTAAATGAACACACCAGTACCTCATGGGTTTAGGTCGGGTAAAAGTCCCACAAAATTGGAAGCAACTTCTCCAAAATGACTTATTCAATGTTGACGGGGACGTCAAACAATAAAAATCATTAGTATTTATAGGACTAAAAAGGCTAATGGCTGTGGAATGGTCAAACCCTGCAAATGATAATAAAAACAAAATGGTTCAATTTTTTTTTAAGTAAGCAACAGAACATACTACTGGTCTCTTTTAAGTGGCAGAGATGTAATCACACACCAATCAATCAAATAGTTTATTAATTACATCGGAAGGTGAGTGACAGTGGACCCACAGCAGCGTGTCATACACTGGTTCAATCAACGGCATTAGTTTCATTGAACTCATGTGAAATAGGTTACTCATAATTACATCAAAATGTGTTCAAAAGGAAAGGGTAGGTGTAATCCTTGGACTAAATCAGTTGGATTATTGGATATTGGAAAAATCCAACTGAACCCAAGTTGGAAAAATAGGGGTGTATTCCTTGGACTGTTCACCTGTTGGACTATATTTTGAAGATAAATTTAATTAATTTTATCATGTAATAACATGCATCAAGTTTTTCAATTTTGGAAATTAATACTTTTCAAAATTACTCTGTTTTCAGATAAAATGCATAATTACTGAAAAATCTCTTTTTTCATTTTTTTTTGTTTTGCTTTTGTTTTGAAACTGATATAGCCATAGCCTGAAAGCTTATTGTAAATGAATGTTGTAAATGCACCCAAAATGTGAGACAAAAAAGGAATGATTGGAATGTTAAAGGACTTTATAGTAAAGAAATATGAAAAAACACACCCCCAAAATGAGAGGAAGGAGAATAATGACTGAACCATACAAAATTTAAACCACAACAATGCTTGATTGCTTAACTCAATTTATTTAAGCCAGATATCAGCCCGGGATAACAGTTTCTACTTATCAATTGATAACATTTGCATCAAAGAGTGGCAAATTTCTTTTAATCAAGGACCACTCAAAAAGATAATACTGAATTAATCCAGTGAAATTAAATTTGAATAAAGGTGGGCTATTCCTTGGACTATTTGCCTGTTGGATAATAAATATATTTTGGGCGTAAAAATCATAAAACATGTGACAGCATTAAATGCATGAACATTACGGTAACACACCCATGCAAAATAGGGCAATTTTTCATGGCTCTAAAAATGGCATTTTTCCTATGAAAAATTGTGATATTTTCCTTATTTCTGCTCTAAACTTAGATTGTGGGTATTCGTTAGAACCACCTTATTGAGGCGTTTCTAATGAGTATCCACAATCTATGTTTTGAAGCAGAAATAAGAAATAATGTATACCCTTGTAAACCCCACTTTTCTCTGTATAAAGTGGGGTTTACCAGAGTACTGATTTAATGGACTTGCTAAAATAATGACAAATAGTTAAGACCTGATCAGACTGCTCTGATCAAGGTCTACACTATTTTCCCTTCTGTCCAAGTCTTTTGAACGCTTTATTAGCTGGTAAATTCAACTTGTTCATTTTTTAGGATAATTACAGCACATGCTCAAAGTGTCCCAATTTTTAGGATTATTACGGTAACTGAATTCTGATGCCATATAAATGATAGTTTAGGCTTAGGCTATAGAATTTTTTATTGTCTGGTTCTCACGTCAGCCTCCCTAAACTTTTCAAAAATATAAATGAAAGTGACTGAAGGAAATTTTAGTTTTATTATTTCCTCCAACTGCTCAATTTTTGGGGAAGGTATAATTTGAGGACTTTTACTGGAGGACCAGAGGACTGAAGACCAAGTCCTCTAGAGGACCAGGGGTATAATTTGAGGACCAATTACAAGAGGACCAGTGCTTTAATCAGCCATATAATGCCTATGATAATTGAAGATAATTACTGTTTATTGAAAATGGCACCTAATGGTATGGTATATCACCACATGGGCACATATACAGAAAAAAATAGAAAAAAACTAGAAATGTGTCCAGACGACACAGATGCCCCCGCCAAGGGCCCCGCCTCACCCCGAAAATCCATGTTGCAACAAAATTTTCTAAGTGTGTGACCTTGTCATCAGGAACATTTGTGAGAAGTTATATTGAAATTGGTGAAAAAAATGTAAGCGCTAGAGCAATGACAAAGTTTTTCTAAAAATAGCCACAGTGACCTTGACCTTGAAAGTCGAACTTGCTCGAGGTATTGTCATAAGGAACATTTGTGTGAAGTTTTATTGAAATCAGTGAAGAAATGTAGTCGCTAGAGCGATGACAAAAGTTTTCTAAAAATGGACACAGTGACCTTGACCTTGAAAGTCGAAATTGCTCGAGATATTGTCATAAGGAACATTTGTGTGAAGTTATATTGAAATCGGTGAAGAAATGTAAGTGCTAGAGCGATGACAAAGTTTTGCTAAAAATAGCCACAGTGACCTTGACCTTGAAAGTGGAACTTGCTAGAGATATTGTCATAAGGAACATTTGTGTTAAGTAATATTGAAATTGGTGAAAAAATGTAAGCGCTAGAGCAATGACAAAGTTTTTCTAAAAATAGCCACAGTGACCTTGACCTTGAAAGTCAAACTCATTCGAGGTATTGTCATAAGGAACATTTGTGTGAAGTTATTTTGAAACCAGTGAAGAAATGCAGGGGCTAAAGCTATGACAAAGTATTTCTAAAAATAGCCACAGTGACCTTGACCTTGAAAGTCGAAATGGCTCGAGATATTGTCATAAGGAACATTTGTGTGAAGTTATATTGAAATCGGTGAAGAAATGTAAGCGCTAGAGCGATGACAAAGTTTTTCTAAAAATAGCCACAGTGACCTTGACCTTGAGGTCATGACCTTGAAAGTCAAACTCGCTTGAGATATTGTCATAAGGAACATTTGTGTGAAGTTATATTGAAATCAGTGAAGAAATATAGACGCTAGAGCTATGTTGTGCGAGGGGATAATTAAAAATTTTTAAGTCTGTGACCTTGACCTTGAGCTCATGGGCATGGGTGGGGGTATAGGTGAATAAAATGGACAGGTATCTAACATCATACCAAATATCAACTCAATCCATCGCACAATTTGGAAAATATCAACTCTTAAAATATCTAATTAAAAATTTCTAAGTGTGTGACCTTGACCTTGAAGCCATAGGCATGAGTGGGGGTATTGCCAAATAAACATTTGGACCTGTATCTATCATCATAGCATACATAAGCCAAATCCATGATATAGTTTGGAAAACTGGAGCTCTTTAAAATCTTTCACATTAAAATTGTCTAAGCCTGATGACCTGCATGACCTTGAGGTCATAGGCAATGGGTGGGGGTATTGCTGAATAAAACTTTGTACCTATATCTATCATCATATGAACCAAAGCCATCAGAAAAAGTTCAGATTCTACCAGGTACAAATACCTTAACTGGAGTCTTTAACATGGAAAATTTCTAAGTCCATGACCTTGACCTTGAGGCCATGGGCATGGGTGGGGGTATCGCTGAATAAAACTTTGGACCTATATCTATAATCATACCAAATATGAACTAATTCCATCAAATGGTTTGGAAAATATGAGTTCTAAAATGTTCAAGTCTACCTGTTACAAAAACCTTAACCTGTGTCTTTAACATTGAAAATTTCTAAGTCTGTGACCTTGACCTTGAGGTCACAGGCATGGGTGGGGGTATTGCTTAATAAAACTTTGGACCTATATCTATCATCATACCAAAGATGAACCAGTTCCATCAAAAGGTTAGGAAAATATGAGTTCTAAAAGTTCAGGCTCTACCTGTTACAAAAACTTTAACCTGAGGTTACAGGATCACGTACGTACGTACGTACGTACACACTTTATTTCTTTATTCGTTCATCTCAGGTTTACAATGTAAACAACATGAGCACGATAAACAATTTTTAAGAATAACACATGGCGGCACACATGCAAAGTGATAATGCTTTCCATTTTGGTCACTTGGGAACGATTCTCTAAGACACCAAACTTCCAATCTACGGATATACAGTGTCCAAGTGAATAGTTCAGTCTTGTTAGATGGTCTTTGTCTTCACAGTTGCGGGTAAAGCCCAATAATATGCATTCTGTGAATTTCCAAAATCTTTATGTGGGGGGGGGGGGGGGGGGGGGCGGGGGCACAACCTGCGACAGATCGGGCCAGCTGTCACAACAATTCTCTTTCTCAACCCACACACGGCAACGGAATCCCCCACCCATCAATACCGGAACGGCTCTCCTTCCCATGCCAGGCCTATTAATATTGTTTACGTTAAATTTGGCAAAAAAATTGTATGTACTTTAAGCAAACAGTGTAGACCCAGAGCAGACGCCGCGTTCTGAGGCGCCCTATCCGGGTCCGCACCGTCTACGAATGTCTCAAAAGGGGGTGGGGAGGGGGGTGGAGTGCCGCTAGGCATATGTGAGCTAGGAGTCAGACAAGCACCGTAAAGTCTCAAGTCAGCCCTGCAGTCGAGGGATCTCACCACCTGAAAATTTCATTGCCGTGACAGCCAGCCAGACAGTCCGCACACTGTACCTAGTTTATAGTCTTTTCGCATGCGCCCAGCCGACCATTATCGGATTATCTGTGCATGTTTTTCATGGACTTTTTCAATTTCTGTGTCAAATATGAATGGAGAATACAATAACATTGTCACTTTGCATCGATACGTCAAGGTTACAACCACGTGTTAAGGATATAAATTCATATATGGTAAGTATATTTACAAGATACAGTAGGTGAGTGAGTGAGTGTTTGTGTTTTACGACACACACGTACAGACGGACGTACACATGTACGCACGTACGCACGTACGCACGTACGGAAAACCCAAAAACTATATGCCCCCGGCATCATATGATGCGGGGGCATAAAAAAAAAAAAAAGAAAGAAAATTAAATAAAATGAAAAACGTGTTATTATGCTCAGGAAACTTTCCACCATAGAATTTTATGAAATATATTTTTGGCATCTTGTTACTCTGATTAAAAATATTTAGTTGAAATTAGAATTTCCCTACTTTCTATATACTTGATATAATCCATCTGTTTTTTTTTTGTTTTTGTTTTTTTGTTGTTTTTTTTTAATTCACCAACTGCATGATGAACAGTGAAGATCCTGATCAGATGGCATCTTGTTACTCTTTTAAAAATGTTCACTTAAAATTAGAATTTCTCTACTTTCAATATACATGTCACTTAATATAAGCTATCTTTTAAATTCACAAACTGCATGATGAACAGTGAAGATCCTGATCAGATGGTATCTTGTTACTCTTTTAAAAATGTTCACTTATATTTGAATTTCTCTACTTTCAATATACATGTACTTATTATAAGCTATCTGTTAAATTCACAAACTGCATGATGAACAGTGAAGATCCTGATCAGACAGCATCTTGTTACTCTTTTAAAAATGTTCACTTGAAATTAGAATTTATCTACAGCAAGTACTTTCTATATGCTTGATATAATCTATCTGTTCTTTCTATATGCTTGATATAATCTATCTGTTAAATTAACAAACTGTATGATGAACAGTGAATAGCCTGATCAGATGGCTTATTTGGAGCTAAACTTTTTGCAAATGTAGGGATTGTCTTGTTCAGCGGGATAAGCGGAAAAAATAAATAAAGGAAAACATGCGATAAAGAAATTTTTCACCATATAAATAAATGAAATATATTTTAGGCATTGTGTTAATCTTTTAAAAAAAGTATGTTCAGTTCTAATGGAAATTTCCCTACCAGGAAACAAAAAAACATTTATTTATTTATCTTATTATTATTATTATTATTATTATTTTTTTTTTTTTTTTTGTATGACAATTTGGCCAATTTATTTTTTCCTAGTGGTTTTATCTATTCCTATTCAATCAGTCATTTTATTACTTACTGGTAATGGCATTATTTATTATTTTTTTAAGACTTCCAAGTACTACATTCAGAGCTATATTACCTCATAGCAGATGGCATTCAAAATTTTTTCTTTTGTTCGTTTTCAGAGAACATTTCCGTAGGACTCATATATGAAAAATGCTAAACAAGATTTTCTTTGAGAAGTAAAGAAAAAGGCTTGATATTATAATGGTTGTGATTGGCAGTTTAATGGTTATTTGTAGGTGGGGCTTATCCTATTGTAGGTGGGGCAAAGTTACATATTACAACCAATGGCTGTAAGCCTATGATTAGGTTGTAATTTTGCAAATAATTGAAAGTCTTCATTTTTGAAATGTGTTGTTAGATCTTTCAGAAGCATTTTTTTTCTAATTAGTTTGATTGTTAATTAGGGCCTAATTTATTATTAATTTTCTTAAGTTGATATGAAAATTGAAAAAAAAAAATGTGACCTTTCATTGCAGTACTCACACTGGACCCATAAATAAGCATTTATTTAATTATTTAATAATGTTTTTTTTATTATTTATGTATTTATTTTATTGTTTATTTATATATACATCACGTGATCAAGTCCGTGAAATGAACACCTGCATAAACCCAAGTTTCTATAGATAGAGAAATCTGGGGTTTACGTGGGTAGACATTATTTTTCTTATTTCTGCTCCAAGACATACGTTGTGGGTACTCGTTAGAACCACCTCAATGAGACAGTTCTAACGAGCACCCACAATCTATATTTGCAGTATAAATAAGAAAATTATCACGGAATTTTCCTCAGAAAAGTAGCCATTTTGGAGATGCGAAACATGCCCTATGTTGCATGGGTGTGTTGTCGAAATGATATTTATTTATTTATTTATTTATTTATTTATTTATCAAGGAAAAAATGAAACTAGGAGTAATAATCAAGGAAAAATGAAACTGGGTGAAAAAGATCTGAGTCAGCCAAGTGACAAGTTGTCATCAGGTGAACATGTTCATAAAATGACCCCCCCCCCCCCCCCCCACACACACACACACACCTAAAAACACCTTATAGAGAAAACTAGGGTTTACAGGGGAATACATTATCTTTCTTATTACTGCTCCAAGAGGTAGGTCATGGGTACTAGTGAGAACCACCTCAATGAGGCAGCAACCTATGTTTGCAGTATAAATAATAAAAATATCAAAGATTTTCATCAAAAAGTAGTCATTTTGGAGATGTAAAAAATACACTATGTCGCATGTGTGTGTTATTGTAATGTTTCTTCCACAAACTTAAAACTGATATTTTCCGTTTTATTGGTGACATTCTTCTCATTTCGTCTGCAAGCATAGAACGTGTGTGCTCATTAGACCAAGGTGGTTCTAACAAGTGTATCTCAGGAGTACCCAAATCACGGAATAGGTGGGGTTTATTCGGGTGTTCATTACATCCTAGTAGGTAAAAGGGTAACAAACCGGACAGCTATTGTCTTCAATATATTCATGTTTTAACCAATTTTGTACTGAATGAATTCTTCCACTTTATATATAGCACGAGTCAGTTTCAAAATTAAGGGGTTCTTTAAAATTTATTTGGAAAACGGCTGAACTTTTTGCAAACAGTGTAGGCTCTGATCAGATGCTGCAGAACGTGGCATCTGATCTGGGCCTACACTGTTTGCTGATAACCTGTTTGGGGATTTTTGATATATTCCTCAACAGTGTGTGGCAGGCCATTATAGTATGATAACTTCATAAAACTAAGCATTTGATAAAACATCAGACTATAGAACTTCAAAGTCAGTGTAGCTGAACATTATAATTAACAACAATCATGGTAATTAAATTAATTGATACAAACATATTTTTGCAACAAAATTCTCTAAAGACTTTAGTACACCTCTGATTAACGATCAGCTCGATAAATGAGTGAAATAATATTGAAAAGCCATACCCCCCCCCCACCCCCCATGCAACGAAATATTTTAGTATTGCAGGAGCTGCTTTTGTTGAAATCAGCATCAATGTGGTACCATGTCCATGCAATGGAAAGTTTTATTATTTAAACTCACTTCAGTGAAGTACCAGTGGGTTTATCAAAATTAAGCCAATTATTATGACAGTTTGTAAGTTTAAGGAAATATGTTAAGAGTCCCTCAGTGAAGTGGTCCTAATAATAATACACAATTTATGTAGCAGAAAAGTCATCTTGCAGTTTGTTAATTTAACAGATAGATATATCATTTAGTCAGCCCCTCCCCCCCGCCCATAGGGGCTTGAAGAAATATATGGGCTGCATGATGCTTCCATGCAGAGCTGAAACCGACCCACACACGAGTGGAGCGTGATAGCTCAGTGGTTAGTGCACTTGCCTCTGATGCTAGAGGTCCCGGGTTCGATCCCCGGCAGCGGCGATAAAATTTCGGTGTCCGAACACGCTCCATTGGCATCATTTGCAGGGATGAATGTCACAAAGTGCACCGTCCTTCGGATCGGGACCTTAACTGTGTTTGCTATTTACACATTAACAGTGTTTGAAAAAAAAATACTTAAAAATTGTCCAGGGAAAATATGGTAACAGTATGCAAATGTGAGATCTTGATCATTATTACTATCAACCTTCTCTCCTTTTATGGCTACAATTTCTGAATTATAATTAGAAAGTTTGGGAAAGGTAAAATTCCCAGTACATAATACTTATAATAATATATTTGTGTTGGGTTGGGAGTGAGAATTTATTACGACTAAATATATATTCTGTAAAGATCCTAAAAATTGGACAGATTCGTATGTGAGTTAATGAAGCTACAATCTGAACAGGTTCTGTTATACTAAAATTGTTATACTAAAATTCAGACTAATTGGCAAATACTGTAGACCTTCAGCAGTCTGAACTCGGTCTACATATTTTGCTACCCCTGTATCAGTTTGCTAGTTATGGTCACCGCTGTTACTGTATAAATTAACATTACTATATAAAATTTCTGAAAAAAAAAAATGGTCACCATGTAGAATACCATAAAATTCTTAAAATTGGGACACCATATTGCAAGTTGTACAAATTCAGGCAAAACATAGCAATACAGTAGACCAAGATGAAGCTACTTCTTGAGCAGTCTGGGGAGGGAAAGGATGATTACAATGAACAGTTATAAGAAGGGGCAAAAAAGGTATTTTCAGTTTGGTACTATTGTTTTTTCAGAAGACAAGAGTACTTTTGAAAATTATTACCTTTCAAAGTTGAAAAAAAATCATGCAAGTGATGTATATTATTACTTGATAAAATTAATTAAATCTATCTTCAAAACATGGTCCAACAGGTGAATAGTCCAAGGAATACACCCCATTTTTCCAACTTGGATTCAGTTGGATTTTTCCAATATCCAATAATCCAACTGATTTAGTCCAAGGATTACACCTACCCAAAAGGAAATTAGGCATATGCACATTTAAAATATGTGTAATAGTTTGATAATAAGTCAATTCCAACACTTATATATACATATTCTAATTTTAGGGGCCGAGTTTGCTTGGGGCCGATTTTTTCTGGGGCCGAGTTTGTTAGGGGCCGAGATGTCCTGTCACCAGTAGCAGTAGATACACTAAGCGGCAGTTTACCAGTACTTGTTTGCGTGTCAGGCTCAGCTCTGAGTGGAAGCATCATGCAGCCCATATACTTTTTCAAGCCCTGATGGGCGGGGGCCAGGGACTTCCTGAATTTTCCATTGGGACTTCCAGATTTCAAGGGTAGGAAGTCTGGCACTTCCTGAATTTTGGAGTTAATGGAAGCCCTGGGGGAGCGAAACAACTAGGGGGACGAAATGATCAGATTCAGCAATAGCACAGGCTGATCTCTGATATGCAATGGACTAACAATATTGCTCAGAATCAGAATTGTTTACTGGTGACATGTCCTTGGACCAACTTACCATATCACAGGTCCTGGTGTATGAATGTCATTTGACATGTCACCAGTAACAATTATGATTCTGACAATGCGGTGCTTTAATCAGAATCAGATTGAAATGGTGAGAAAAACGACCTACCAATTCCTACCCCGAAAATTGGGCCGAAACGACTCGGGCCGAAAGGACCCAGGATCGAAACAACCCGGTGTCCAAAACGACCGAGGACTTAACTGAATAAATATCGTTCGCAAATTACTGGCCACTTACTGTCGAAGCAATTTAATTCGGGCTGTCAAGAAAGCGAAACCGACTCTTGCAGCATGTGAACCGGCAGTGACTCAACTTCTATTTTTGACAGGAGTATGACTATTTGCCGAAGGTACGGTACTTCCGGTGGTCGGGTATAAAAGGCAAGGCCGCGCCGGGCCGGGCCGAGCCGCCGAGCCAAAAATTCCGATCCGAAGATTTTTATATTTCGTCTCTTGTTATAATTAAGATACAAGATACAAGAGATACAAGATACAGCTCTCTACAATGTTTAATTTTCTTGTAATAACCGTTTTTTCCGCAATTGAGGGGTATAAAATCCAAGGCTATACAAGATACAAGAAACTTTATTTAGAGTCGACTTTCAGTGGTACAACAAGTAAAACATTAGCCTAAGGCTATTTTGTCGACAAACAAAGTTTAAACGCTGTACATGTAAACAAAAATAAACAATCATCACAGATTTAAAGTAGTATCACAGTAAATATGTTATAATTAAAAGAAATGAGATTGACATTAGCTAAAAAATAAGACAATTTGATTTCGCATCTTGTAAACTTTAAATGCATATAGTATGTTGCACAGTTGACTGGAAAGGTGTTATATTTCACTTATGATATATTAAGGCCGGGAAAATGATAATATTTCTTAATTTCTTGCAAATTAACAGGTTAAAGTACTTCTTTTTGTCCTGAAAATATTTGCATTTGATTATTGTCATCGTTTGTCCATAGAAAAATATAACAAACAAATGAGACTACCTTAAATTATCAATTTTCTTATTTTCTAATTGTTTCTATTTTTAGATTGACTTAATTACAGAAAACGACCGAAAAGGACCGAGAGTGTGTGTGTGTGAATTCGGGTTTAACGTCGCTTTCAACAATTTTTCAGTCATATCACGACGGTGTCTGGTTGCGACAAGGGAGCTCAATGCTCACTTTTATAGTGCTGCCTCACTGAAGTATCATGTCCCAGACACATTACATGATACAACACCCAGTCACATTATCCTGACACTGGATCGACCAGTCCTAGCTCTTCCCCGTAAATCTGAGTGCCAAGCGAGGAGCAGCTAGTACCATTTTTAACGACTTTGGTATGTCGCGGCCCGGGATCGAACCCGTGACCTCCCGTTCCCCGGAGCGGACACTCTACCAACTGAGCTATCGGGGCCGGTAAAAGGACCGAGAGAGAAGAAAGTTTTGTTTACTGATAGCTGGAATTATAGAAAAATTAAAAATAACTTTTTCTCTTCATCATTTTAATATACACATACATGTTAACAACTATAACAATCATTATTTATATTTCTTGAATTCCAGCTAGCAGTTGAATACTGCTTTTTTCCTATTCGGTACATTTCGGTCGTTTCCTTTAGTAAAGTTAATCTAAAAATAGAAATCATTAGAAAATAAGAAATTCGATCATTTAAGGCGATTTTGATATGTTTATTATATTATCTACGTTCACATGATAGTAATAATCAATTTTAAATATCATCAGGACAAAAAGAATTTCTTTAACAGATAAAATCGTAAGAAATTAAGAAATGTTTCGATTTTTTCTCGGCCTTGGCTTTTATACCCCTCGATTTCGGAAAAATAGTCATTTATAGAAAATAAAAAAAATGTAGAGAGATGAACCTTCATGCAGTTATCAAATATGTAATTCAGAATAATTTTATACCAAACTGACTACAATATATATCTTCATTGTGACTAGAGACGAAATATAAAATCTTATGATCGACATTTTTTTGGCTCGGCGGCCCGGCCCAGCCCGGCGCGGCCTTAGCTTTTATACCCGACCACTTCCGGTGGAATCGAGACAATTGGTGCGAAAATATACCGGAACGGACCTAATTACCGTAATGTATCGGAACGGACCAATTTTTCAACATTTTATGCGTTTTTATTACTACTTTTTATTTTTTTTTTCACCTGCATATTGAGTTGATCATTAAATAAATACCATTTTTGAAAGTCCTTTAACTACCTTGTGAAATATATTATGAAATTTAAACATTGTTTGGTTATGGCCTGACAAACAAACACCGAAAAGCAATATATTTATGGCCCTTTGTCCGAATGTATGTCTTGTGATAGTAAGTAAGTGTGTGCAGTTTCATGAGAGTAGGGCAAATACTTTTGAAGTTATGACCGAGGTTAAGTTTTTTTGTTAAGGCGTGACAAATACACGGACAAAAGCAATATGGTTTGTCAGAATGTAGGTCTTGTGATTGTTAGTATGAGTGTGAAGTTTCATGGGAGTAGGGATAATACTTTTGATGTTATAACCGGTTAAATGTTTTGGTTTAGATTTGAAACTTTACTATAGGGCACCCAAAATACTATGTGGGGCCCTAATTAAAAAGGGAAGTAACTCCGTAAATACTGTTGGCAGGACTATGCTTCTTGCATTCGGCGATTTCTCTCATAACCCCCTATCAGTGTATCAAGTTTCACTAAATTACCTTTAAAACTTTTAGAGATATGCTCCGGACAAGCTTAATAAAGCAAAAATTAAAAAGGGAAATAACTCTGTAATTACTTGTGATAGAGTTACAGTTCTTGCACTCTTCCCTTCCTCTGATGGCCATCTATCAATGTATAAAGTCTCACTTAAATCCCTTCTTTACTTTCAGAGGTATGCCCCGGACAATCTTTTCATTGAAATAGTTAAGAAGGGAAGTGACTCCATAAATACTGGTGACAGGGTTATGGTTCTTGTATTCTACGATTCCCCTCATCGCCCTCTATCAGTATATCAAGTTTCACTCAAATACCTTTAATACTTTTAGAGATATAGAGTGTGACGGACGGACGGACGAACGGACGGTCAGACGGACGGACAGACAAAGCGGCGAATATATGGTTCCACCTTTGGGGAGCATTAAATAAATTGTATTTTTTTTTTTTTTTTTTTCAAATTTTCTGATAAAAAAAAAATATTTCTCATAATGTTGCTCAAAACAGAGATTGTGGAACTTGGTTAGAACCGCACCTGCGAGGCGGTTGAACGATGCCCACAATCTATGTTTCTTTGTTTTGTTTGTTTGCATTCGAGTTTTACGGCCCAGTCAACACTATTTAGGTCATTTTGAGCCGGTCAGCTTACCTATCCACACTTTTCCTGGGCATGCTTATACGTAAGCCGTTAACCAGTACAATGTATATTCTTTCGTCAGAACCTGACAACCGCCCTTCTTGAATCAGGGGAAGGGTGTGAATGACCGTAGAAAAGATTTCATGATCAATCTCCACGAAAGAATGTCGCCGACCCCGGCAGGTATCGAGCCCGCGACCTCCTGATCACCAGTCGGACGCGCATTCGACTGAGCTACCGAGGCCGGCAATCTATGTTTCTGAGCAGTTATAAGAAAATTAACGTAATACCCCTGTAAACCCAAGATAAACTATATAAAAGTGTAGTTTAAGGGGGTGGGGTGGGGGGACTTATAAAAATAAATGCGATACTTTATTCAATAAGAAGGTTCTAACGAGTACCCACAACATCTCGGAGAAGAAATAAACATATATACATATCTCTCTCCACAGATGTTTATTCGTGATAGACATATCTCTCATTTTCTGTCTCTCTCTCTCTCTCTCTCGTCCTCGTATTTTAGTTAGTCGTTCTATATAGTTGTGTACGTGAAACTCTCTCTCTCTCTCTCTCTCTCTCTCTCTCTCTCTCTCTCTCTCTCTCTCTCTCTCTCTCTCTGAGGCGGTTGTAACGAGTACATACAACATTTTGGATAAGAAATAATGTATACATTCTCTCTCTCCTTCTTCCTCTTTCTCCTCTGTCCCTCACTTTCAACCCCACTACTGTCTCTTCTATCTCCTTTTCCCTTTCTCGGGGAGTTGACACAAAATGACCCACAAGGGTTGACGTGTCATTAAACCCGAACCAGACCGTCCTCCGTAGCCTAGTGGATGGGAGTGCTGACTCTTAATCATTAGGTCCCTTCCCGCTGTGATTAGAGCCTGGCTCGGGTCAGAGGTGAGACGCCAAGTTCTGCAACGGAAGGTCAGCAGAGTTTTCTCCGGGTACTCCGGTTTTCGCCTACCTCTGATTAACGATCAATTCGATATGAGTGAAATAATCCTGAAAGGACCGTAAAACCAAAACAAAAAATAATAAACCCAAAACAATCAATCAATCAATCAATCACTCAATCTCTCTCTCTCTCTCTCTCTCTCTCTCTCTCTCTCTCTCTCTCTCTCTCTCTCTCTCTCTCTCTCTCTCTCTCTGTCCGACTATACTATCGGTCTGTATCTTGCGTCCTTCAGTAAATGTACGAATCTATCTATCTATCTATCTATCTATCTATCTATCTATCTATCTATCTATCTATCTATCTATCTATCTATCTATCTATCTATCTATCTATCTATCTATCTATCTATCTATCTGTCTATCTATCTATCTATCTATCTATCTATCTATCTATCTCTGTCATCACCGTATTTCGGTCCGTCCATGTATTTGCTTAAGTATCTCTATGCATCTCCTTCTCTCTCTCTCTCTCTCTCTCTCTCTCTCTCTCTCTCTCTCTCTCTCTCTCTCATTAAAGTTTTCACTTTTTTAAGATAACCATCAAAAAGGTTATCTTACTAAATTTTACATGTTCATTGTATTGCTTGATTTCTTTCTTTCTCTTTCCTTTCTTTCTTATATTAAATCGCATTATATTGCATAGGCGGCGGTTAAAGTAAGATAGTCATTAATGTCAACAGCTATAGTGACACGTGCCGTATGCATTAAACCCGCAATACTTGTAGTTATTACAGGTAAAAACTTTTTGTAACAGAAGAATGCATACCGGAAAGAAACCATACACATTAATTTGGATTGTAATGGTTAACCGCTTACATATACGCGTGCCCAGGATTGGTTTTACGACCTTTTCAAGATTATTTCGCTCATGTCAACCCGACAATAGTGGCAACATAGAGAGGCAAGGGAACGGAACGAATTGCAGATTTTGGGATGACTGTGGCGCATGGAAAAATGCTAAAACGCCTATAACTCCCTTTCTACACAGAATAGGTCGACTTGAAACAATAGTGTCTCAGAAAATAAACCAATAAAAAATGTTTTGTTGGGAAAAACAAGTCAATAAAAAAGAGTATATATATCACTGGAACCGCAGTCTAGTGAACATGAACTTCTGGAAGTCCATAAAGTCCTTTTCGCATTTTAGGGTAAGTCCTTTTCGCGAAAAGGACTCCTTTTCGCGAAAAGGACTTCTTTTCGTATTTTAGGGTAAAGTAGAAGTAAAACAAAGATCGGGAATCGATACAATTAACTTACTCCAATTAACCCTTGTAACATTGCAGTATGACCATAGTGACTATAGAATTGCTTTAGATTATTTTAGACGTGATTAATCAAACTTATATCCTTGTAAATCCTACTTTTCTCTTCATAAAAATATGGCTTTCCAGGGTGTTCATTACATGCAGTTGATAACGTGATTCTTTTTTGTTTATTTCTCCTGTGTGTGTCGGTACGTCTATCACCCATTAAATAAAATAGAAGTGAAAGCAATGATCAGGAATCAATACAACCAACCCATAGCTCCCATCAGTGCATCAGGCAAACACGCCTATATAATTTTAACCTGAACACCATTTTTATAAAGTAAAACTGGGGTTTCCGGGGGTATACCTTATTTTTCTTATTTCTGCTCTAAAATATAGATTGTGGGTACTCGTTAGAACCGCCTCGATGTGGCGGTTCTAACATGTGCCCACAATCTATATTTGGATCAGAAATAAGAAATATGTCACAATTTTTCATCATAAATTTTTCATTTTTTCGGCGATAAAGGTGGCAATGTATTTGTATAGGCGTGTTTGCGTAATGGACACCAAAGGGAAAGAAGCACAAACATGAAACAACAG
>OY757022.1:136331254-136782764 GCA_963580285.1 Lucinisca nassula
TGGCCTCTCTGAATGGCCGGGCATGCGCAGTTAAAATTTGTCATGACGGGATGCTCGAAGACACAAATTCGCTTGGCGGGGCTTATATGATTAATATTTGGTTTCCCTTTGATGCAATCTCCACTAATTGCAAACTAATATGCAGTGACGTACCTAGCATTTGTTGCTCCGACAGACCTAATTTGATGCATCCAAAGTCGCGTTGACAGAAAACCTATAATATATGCCACAAGCGATGGCACAGACGTCAGGCAGTTTGATAAAAAAATAGGAGTGATAGCAATGATCAGGAATTGATACAATTACCCAAAATCTCCCATCAGAGACACCAAAGGAAAGGACACTTTAACGGAAACATCATTTTGTTTAGCGGACATCCAAAAAGGTCAGTCCCTGTTCCACAAAATGGTCAACTGGCTACCCCAACAAAAAAAAAAAAAAAAAAAAAAACGGTTTCATACTCGTATACAAGGTGACACAGTCCTATTTGATTTGTGGCGTGTGGGGGCTCTAAAAGTCTCCCCGTACACGTACACGCATTTAATGCTCTTATTTTTCCAATCCTCAGGCATTGCGCTTTCCCCGTTAACGGCCACGTAAAATCGATTTAAGCCCCCAAGTGGAATTCGTTTCACTGACCGTTCCAAGGCGGTTCTTTTGTTGCGGTTTATTTTTGTTATGGCTTGTCTTTTAGTGTGTGAACCGCTACTGATGTTTCCAATTCATGTTTATGCTTCTTACCTTTTGGTGTCTCTTATGGGAGTTGTGTGACAATTGTATCGATTCCTGATCATTGCCTTCTCTTCTATTTACTATTAAAATGTCTAAACAAAGTGTATCCTTTGTTCAGGATTTCTTTGAAACTCTCTTGATAATAATGCTTGTAAGGCAGTAAGTGTTACAGATTTTAAACAACAACTCAAAATCAGTTCCATTGCAAATTTAAAAATTCCTGTATACTCTATCTGTGGAGAAAGGCTTCTCCTCGTTGCAAAGATTCAAAAACATGTACTAGCAACCTCAAAGGTGATTTGTATTTTAAATCACAGCAGTCTTACTCGAAACAGTAGTATGCTGAGCCCTTCTTTTTCCAATGTTTTGATTTCCTGGCAGAGCCTGAGACAATGTTTCAGACAACCAGAACTTCCACCTTATTTTTTTATCACGTCCGAAATATATGAACACATTTTCGTCTGACCTGAACTTAATTTAAACGAACTGTGGACGAGATACAGATGATACGGATGCGTTGGGGACTTTTTGATGATCGCACTCAGTAAGCAAGTTAGTAAGTTACAAAAACTGTATACAAAGAACTTTGTCTGCCACAAACCTATACAGTCGAACATCAATGGCTCGAACACCTTTGGGACCTCGAAAATCTGTTCGAGACAGAGGTAGTTCGAGCCACTCAGGATTACTGCCAGCAGACATAACATGATACTTTTAAACATCCTTTCGGTGTTATGTTATGAAAATGTATGCTGTGTGCACTCATTAGAATCGCCTCATCGAGGCGATTCTAATGGGTACAGACAGCATACATTTGCAAGATAAAACACTAAAATCTCCTTAATTATCATCCCCCACTATTTCTTATGAAGAGGATTTCGCTAGGGGCTCAAAGATGGGTTCGACACATCCATGGTAAACGAGCCATCGGTGTTCGAGCCATCGAAGTTCTACTGTAATATATGCCACTTAGACCTTATTGTCCCCAGCCGAGAGTAGAACGGGACTATAGTAATGGGTCCAAATCTTGTCTCCGCAATTTCTTCTACAGTTTTCAAGGGATTTTGATGAAAAGTTCCAGTTATTGTCCCAATGACCTAAAAATGATCATATTTTATTAAGGACATGCTCGACTAATTTTATCAGAATGTTGGCCCTTTTGGCATTTCTTGTCTCGGCAATTCTTACAGTTTTCAGAGGTCTTCAGTGAAACCTTCCAGTTAGTGTCCCCTTGATCTGAAGAGTATCGGTCACGATTAACTGCATTTTACCATAGTTATGATCTTTTGTCAAGTTTTTGCCATTTTATCAACAGAAGTTCTTGTCTCCGCGACTCCTACATTTAGAGATATTGATGAGACTTTAAAATCATTCTTCGATATAAAAAGATTGGGTACAACATGGATATTATACGACAGACTGCATGCATGGTAGTTAACCCAATCACGGTTGACAACTTTGCTTCCCTCTTTAATTGCACGCCGGTGGGTCAGGCCTCAGATTCTATGACGGCTCCAACGTAAAGGCTTATTGAAAATTAAAGAGATAATGTTGGTTGGTGCCTGATGCTCTGTCTCTGGTCGGGCTCATCGGAGTCTAACTGTTGGGTTTTCTTTTGCTCCAGCATTTCAGTGGTTTCTTGCTGTCGAGTCCTCACCGTTGTCTCACCTCTGTGGTTCTTTGATTTCTGTGTTCACGGAGATGTTGCACTGATGAGTTAGGAGGCCTTCATGCGGACTGAAAAATTTTTTTTTTGTCTAAATCGCGACGGAAGTAAGGGCGAGGATTGTGGCCACGTAAAATCGATTTAAGCCCCCCAGTGGAAATCTTCCACTGACCGTTCCAAGGCGGCTCTTCTGTGGCGATTTATTTATGTTGTTGTTTGTTACTTACTGTGTGTATCACTTGTGTCTTTTAATTTTGGATGGCCATATGGCCATTTTGTGGGAAAGTAACTGTCCATATGGCCTTCCTTTGTTTAGGTTTCCATTATGGTCTGGTCGCTTAATGTTTGTATTTCTTTCCCTTTGGTGTCTTTTATGGATGGAGTAAGTTAATTGTATCAATTCCTGATCTTTGTTTTACTTCTCCTTTTTATAGTTATTTTTATCGAGGTCATGCTCAACTGATTACTAAAGTTCACTTGAGTGTTGGTCCTTTGTCAGTTTCAACCATTCTGTCAACAACATGTTCTCCACAATTCCTCCATCATTTTCAAGGGAATTTGATTAAACTGTCAAGTTATTGTTCTCATGACCTGAAGATGGTAATATTTGATATAGGTCATGCTTTACTGATTTTCACCAAAGTTATCCCCCTTCGTTATTTTTTCCAAATGAAGTCTTCGCCCTGCAACTTTTCATGCAGTTTTTAATGACAGATTCCGTCTGTCTATTTTTGCTGTGCTGCACATTTAAGTAATTCAGGCTTTCTTCCGGCTTTGACCGCCAAAGAAATATGAGTCCGCACAAAATGTAGTCTGGTTTGGCGCAGTAATCAAAATTGTACAAGCGTATTAGTTATCCTGTAAGCGTAATACAAACTTTTGAAGCAGACGACTTGACGATTTTATCTTACGATTCAGCATTTCATATGAATCAGCTGCATCGTGCGTCGCGTTAGTCGAAGACTTTATTCCCAGATTAATGCGGCGTCTTCTCAGTAGTCTGCTCAGGTTTTACACTGTTTTCTGTCAGTGCTGTCAATTTTTAATCCTTAAAGACCAGCCAGCCGTTGGATCTGATCCGCTGCATACAAGAATATTAATGGGTTTTCTTTCTGACTTCGAGGTCAAGTTTAGGTCAATTACAACTTGGTTGTATATTGACTTTGGTGGAGAAATTGAAAAGAAAGGCTGTCCCTTTCAACCCTTGAATATGGTACAGATAATTAGTGTAGGTCCTGTGATATAATTCCAGGCGACATATATTTAGCAGAATGGACGTGCCCAACTTCAGTGATGGAAGAGTGACTTCGTGAAACTCAAGGCAGTGAAAAAATCAAAGCACTGACAACACTCAAGCCGATTGTCTCTAAATGCAGGCTGGTCATGAACGGGGACTTGAACCGATTCGTTTCAACTTAAGATGTTTGTAACTAATGCAAAAAAGTATAGAACAAGATCAGCACCGTATTCTTTGGCGTTTGGTCCTAGTTTACATTGTTTGCCAGGTCCAACGTTTGATTCATGTGCAGATTTTACAGATAACACTTACATGCACCCAACACTGACAAACGACGCGGCTATGTTTGGGTTGATTGTTTGGCATTCGACCCGAAGTTGCTAATAAGAAAAGCGCTTCAGTGGTAATGTCTACGTGACTATCACTGACTTGTCAGAATAACTTTTTGTCTTGCAGAAAATAGCCGCGGTGAGATCAGGGTATGCCATAAGAAGGAAAAGGGTTATCCTGGAATCATAGGGTGAGCTTGGCAAACAGTGTAGACCAAGATCAGACGCTGCAGAATGCGTCTTCTTATCAAAATCTTCACTATTTGTTTGGAATTTCAGATTTAAATGAAACACTTTAAATCTCAGCCCAGGACTGATACTCCAACCTACACCCCGCACTCTCAGTGCTTTGGTTCTGAAACCAAACGATTACAAATTATCTTAAGCAAAAAAGGTTAAATCAATCAACCGTGACGTCTGGTTACCAGTCCATCCACATTGGTTCTGTGCACCACCTTCACACCAGTACAGATAGAAACCACATGTTCAGGATAAAACTTTTGATGTGTAATGTTAGGTCGTGCCTAGAAGAGAAGAAACTGAAATTTGTTCTCAAAAAGCATTAAGTGAGAGCAACATTTTTCATTAGAGGGTTATAAGCATGCCCCTGGAAAGTTAGAAGCTGGTCGGAAATCGGATGACGTTGACTCTGATTTTGGATGCCACATGTGCCTGATCTATTGTCTGTTGGAGCGACATCTTACTACATACAGAAGGCGCTAGTGGACGTCGACGTAGCAGAAGACCGACGTCAGTACGTCAAGATCGATTGAACCGTCAGACGCATATGCGAATCAGATTTCCGCCGGCAGCTGCTACACTGTACCTGTAGATAAACAAGGGGTCTCAACTACCGACTAATACGTAAGCACTGACAGTGATTGTCGCCCTTATGCGATGCACGTTTGAGAGCTAGACGTCTCCGTCCTGATCAAAGTTAACGCGTCGACACAGTATGGAACACTTACGCTAGTGCATGAAATACGTAAATTGGTGTCTAAGCGACTGACATATGCATTTCAGTGACAAATCGCACTTCGGCGTAAATCACGCCGATTGTCGTTTCCGGGTGTTTCGACGTATAGATGTAAGGTATGCCGAGGAGACGCATGCGTGATAGAGTATGACATATCGGGTGAAATAAGCGTTATTGTGTGGCGAACTATTGCATGTAGTTAGCGAACACAGCGTAGTGCCATTACGAATATTCAGAATAGGTGTCCACAACCACCAGACAAAAACTGTTACTTATGGACAGTTGCATTGTTAAAACTTGAATTTTAATGATTGGTTTTGTAAACGTAAATAGTTTATTTCAAAAATTTGAAGCATCGAATGGCGTTTCATAATACCAGCGGTATATAGACATCTGCAAACGTATCATATATTAGAATTTGCAGAACTACCTGTCTAATTTTTTAGATCTTTTTAGAAAGGTATTCTGTAAGTTTTCACAGTGTTATGATTTTCTCATAGAATCTGTCATTTCAGTGCCTTTGGCGCTTTGATTATAAGACGCTGGACAAAACTGTTCAGTCATTGTTCTTATGAATGTTGCCGACAGAAATTGTTATCTCTGCGACTTCTCATTCACCTTAACCTTTACCCTGCTGTAGACGACAAGCCCTATCTTTGCAAACAGTGTAGATCCAGATCAGATGGCTTCTGAAGAACCCATCTGATCAGGATCTACACTGTTTGACATTCAGTTTAAGAATTTGTAGGAATAAATTACATCAAGTAATCTGATTGGTTCAAAGTCAGATATAGGTGCGGCTAAACTGAATATTCAGCAGGTTAAAGGTTAAATAATCATCACGTACGGTTTTGGATATTATATTTTACGTCAATTGTTCTTTACAGCATTTAGCAAAAGTGAAAACAAATCGTCTGTTGAAAGTGTTGTAAAATCCTAAAGTATTGTTTCTGACATATATGTTATAGATATATTCACCACATACTTATATCTAAACGGCCCCCGCCAATTGGGGCTTGAAGAAATAGATGGGCTGCATGGTGCGTCCACGCAGACTTGATATACTTCTAGATATTTAGATGATTTGTTAAATATTGATAATACCTGTTTTGATAGTTTGATCAGTCAGATTTACCCCCTAGAGCTTCAGTTAAATAAAGCAAATTCTTCTGATACCGAGGCCCCGTTTTTGGATTTGCATCTGTCTATTGTAGATGGGTTTGTTTCGTGCAAAATTTATGGTGGGCGCGGTGGCTTTGGTTTTGGGATTGTGGGTTTTCCTTTTTTGGATGGTGATGTTCCTCGTGCACCATCCTATGGCGTTTATATTTCGCAATTAATTCGATTTGCTAGAGTGTGTAGTCATGTAACTGACTTCAACACTCGTAATAAATTATTAACGGCTAAACTTCTTGGTCGGGGTTGTCGGTGCCATGGACTGCGCAGGGCCTTTTCGGGGTTTTATAGACGTCATTCTGATTTAATTTCAAAATTCAATATTGGACTTAAATCTCTTCTGCAACAAGGTCTATCGGAACCCGAATTTTATGGTGACTTGGTATATAAATTCAGAAGGATATATAACCGCAATGACTTCAGCACCCGGTTTCGTGAGGTCGTTCTTCGATGTGGAAGGATTGGGTGCAGCATGGATGTTGTGCGGCAGGCTGCGTGCATGGTGGTTGGCCCAATCACGGTTGGCAACTTTGCTTCCCTCTTTAATTGCACGCCGGTGGGTCAGGCCTCAGATTCTATGACGGCTCCAACGTAAAGGCTTATTGAAAATTAAAGAGATAATGTTGGTTGGTGCCTGATGCTCTGTCTCTGGTCGGGCTCATCGGAGTCTAACTGTTGGTTTTCTTTTGCTCCAGCATTTCAGTGGTTTCTTGCTGTCGAGTCCTCACCGTTGTCTCACCTCTGTGGTTCTTTGATTTCTGTGTTCACGGAGATGTTGCACTGATGAGTTAGGAGGCCTTCATGCGGACTGAACAAATTATTTGTCTAAATCGCGACGGAAGTAAGGGCGAGGATTGTGGCCACGTAAAATCGATTTAAGCCCCCCAGTGGAAATCTTCCACTGACCGTTCCAAGGCGGCTCTTCTGTGGCGATTTATTTATGTTGTTGTTTGTTACTTACTGTGTGTATCACTTGTGTCTTTTAATTTTGGATGGCCATATGGCCATTTTGTGGGAAAGTAACTGTCCATATGGCCTTCCTTTGTTTAGGTTTCCATTATGGTCTGGTCGCTTAATGTTTGTATTTCTTTCCCTTTGGTGTCTTTTATGGATGGAGTAAGTTAATTGTATCAATTCCTGATCTTTGTTTTACTTCTACTTTGAAACCGACCCGCACACGAGTACTGGTAAACCGCTAAGAGCAAAGCAATGCGAGTCAGCCCGTTCATACTTATAAACCCTATTGGTTTCATTGGGTGGCAGGACTAGAGATGTCATTTCATCTCAGTTCACCTCAATGTCGGGTAAAGTCCTACAAAATTGGAAGCAACGTCTCCAAAATGACCTTTACAGTGTTGAAGATTGGGTACAACATCAATGTTATAAAACAGACTGCGTGCATTGTGGTTAACCCAATCACGGTTGGCAACTTTGCTTCCCTCTTTGATTGCCCACCGGTGGCTCGGGCTTAAGATTATATGACGGTTCCAGCGTAAAAACATAAATGGAATTTTATTTTATTTTTTTTGTATTCTTTATGTTGGTTTGCGCCAGATGCTCCGTCTTTGGTCGGGCCCCTCGGAGTCTAACTGTTGGTTTTCTTTTCCTCCAGCAATTCTGTTGTTGTATGCTGTCGAGTCCTCAACCTTGTTTCATCTCTGTAGTTTTTTTGATATGTATGTTCTCGGAGATGTTACACTGATGAGATAGGAAAGTAGAAGTAAAACAAAGATCAGGAATCGATACAATTAACTTACTTCACCCATCAAAGACACCAAAGGGAAAGAAATACAAACATTAAGCGACCAGACCATAATGGAAACCTAAACAAAGGAAGGCCATAAGGACAGTTACTTTCCCACAAAATGGCCATATGGCCATCCAAAATTAAAAGACACAAGTGATACACAAAGTAAGAAACAAACAACAATATAAATAAATCGCCACAGAAGAACCGCCTTGGAACGGTCAGTGGAAAGATTTCCACTTGGGGGCTTAAATCGAGTTTACGTGGCCACAATCCTCGCCCTTACTTCCGCCGCGATTTAGACAAATTATTTGTTCAGTCTGCATGAAGGCCTCCTAACTCATCAGTGCAACATCTCCGTGAACACAAAAAAATCAAAGAACCACAGAGGTGAGACAACGGTGAGGACTCGACAGCAAGAAACCACTGAAGTGCTGGAGCAAAAGAAAACCAACAGTTGGACTCCGATGGGCCCGACCAGAGACAGAGCATCAGGCACCAACCAACATAACCAAGAATTAGATCTCTCTAATTCTCAATAAGCCTTTACGTTGGAGCCTTCATACGGACTAAAAAAATTAGTGTATACCGCGACGTAGGTAAGGGCGAGGATTATGGCCATGTAAAATCGATTTAAGCCCCCAGTGGAATTCTTTCCACTGACCGTTCCAAGGCGGTTCTTCTGTGGCGGTTTATTTATGTTGTTGTCTGCTACTACTTACTGTGTGTATCACTTGTGTCTTTTTATTTTGGATGACCATTTGGCCATTTAGTGGGAAGGTAACTGTCCTTATGGTCATCCTTTATTTAGGTTTCCATTATGGTCTGGTCGCTTCATGTTTGTGTTTCTTTCCCTTTGGTGTCTTTGATGGGTGGAGTAAGTTAATTGTATCTATTCTTGATCTTTGTTTTACATCTACTTTGACGGGGACGTTAAACCTCAAATCAAACAAACAAAAACTTATATTTTAAACGTCGGGTGACACTTCGCATGCGGCCTTTTATTAAAGACATCGTTATGACTTAATTACACGTCATAGCCGAACCGTACACTGCGTGCTGTTTCTATTAGGGTCTTGTTATTTCATGTTCCTTTTGTGGTTTTCCTTTGGTGTCCTTGATGGAAGGTGTGGGTTAATTGTTTCGATTCCTGATCAGTGCCTTCACTTCTATTTTGTTAGGACGAGATAGGTCGGTCTAAGAAGTAGTTTGGCGCAACAGGGATATTATACGAGCCAGCGCATGACAAAGTAGAAGTAAAACAAAGATCAGGAATTGATACAATTAACTTACTCCATCCATAAAAGACACCAAAGGGAAAGAAATACAAACATTAAGCGACCAGACCATAATGGAAACCTAAACAAAGGAAGGCCATATGGACAGTTACTTTCCCACAAAATGGCCATATGGCCATCCAAAATTAAAAGACACAAGTGATACACACAGTAAGTAACAAACAACAACATAAATAAATCGCCACGGAAGAGCCGCCTTGGAACGGTCAGTGGAAGATTTCCACTGGGGGGGCTTAAATCGATTTTACGTGGCCACAATCCTCGCCCTTACTTCCGCCGCGATTTAGACAAATAATTTGTTCAGTCCGCATGAAGGCCTCCTAACTCATCAGTGCAACATCTCCGTGAACACAGAAATCAAAGAACCACAGAGGTGAGACAACGGTGAGGACTCGACAGCAAGAAACCACTGAAATGCTGGAGCAAAAGAAAACCAACAGTTAGACTCCGATGAGCCCGACAGTAAGACATGTGCACCCAACGAAGACTCCGATCAGCCTGCGCATCCGCGAAGTCTGATCAGAGTCTTCATTGTAAGAAGACTGATCTAACGATCGCTCATGGCCTAATGCTCCTCCGTGCAGCAAGAGAAGTCTATGGTTAGACTATATGGATGCGCAGGCTGATCTGAGTCTTCGGTGGGCGCACATGTTTCAGTGTAGGTTTTGTCATGCGCTGGCTCACATGATAATCATAATCTTATACACACGGTAATTTCATACAAATGTTATGCAACTCGTTGCAGATTCTTTATGTGCTGTATACAAAGTGGGAATTTTAAGGACAGTTTGTTTGTTTGTTTGTTTGATTTGAGGTTTAACGTCCCCGTCAACACTGTTAAGGTCATTTTGGAGACGTTGCTACCAATTTTGTGGGACTTTTACCCGACACTGAGATGAAATGACATCTCAATCCCCTGTCGCCCAATGAAACCAATAGGGTTTATAAGCATGGACGGTCCGCCTCACACCGCGGTTCCTGGACAGGCTTAGACCCCCTAAGCTGTTAACCAGTACTAGTGTGCGAGCCGGATTCAGCTCTGTGTGGAATCATCATGCAGCCCATATATTTCTTGAAGCCCCTTTGGGCGGGGGCTGATTTTAAGGACAGACATTACACGTGAGTGTGTTTTGTCGGAAAAATTATGAGGTACGCTTTCTAGTGAGGCGACTCTGATGTCGGTTAAAACAGATGCAGTGAGAGAGGAGATTGCAATTAATGACAGCTTAATTGTGATGTCTCCAGAGATGTGAATCATCCAAAACCATTCGCGCAGACAGAATTTGATCTGTGTTTCTTCAAAAGTCAGTTACTCGGTTAAATCTGCTAAATCATAATGCTGTGTTATTTAATCAAGGAATCAGGACGTATTAGCGGAGTGACTTTGTCCTTTTTGCTTCGGTTCTCATGGATCTGAGTTAGGTTTATAATGTCCATGTGATAATCCTTGGCCTTGTACGCGCTAAAGTTCATTATCGCTGATATTGTACGCAATCTAGGTGATTTCCATTATTCTTGTACGCAATCTGGGTGTTCATCATAGACTTTGTAGGCAATCTAGATGATTATCATAAACCTTGTATTCAATCAAGGTGATGATCACCGACCTTGTATGCAATCAAGGTGATGATCACCGACTTTATACACAATCAAGGTGATGATCACCTTCCTTGTACGCAATCCAGGTGATGATCCCCGACCTTGTATGCAATCAAGGTAATGATCACCGACCTTGTACAAAATCAAGGTGGTGTTCACCGACCTTGTACGCAATTAAAGTGTTTGCAACCAGGGCGTACACTGATTTGTCAACGTAAACACAATTTTTTATGTCTTCTTGTTAAAACCGCCGCATTTACGCGAGTCTAAGGAGCGCGCGCAATGATTTTCTGCAGAAATTAAAAAAAATAAATTTTCATGCAGCTCCGAGCGAAGAATCAGATCGGCCTTCGTATCCATATAGTCTAACCAGATACTTATTTTGCTGCATTAAAGGGCATTTGAAACTTAGCTATCATAAGAGCGCACAACGAAGACTATGATCAGTCTTATAGTAGGTTTTGTCATACGCCAGCTCATTTTCAAAATTTGCAGTCAAATACATCTCCGGTCATCTCCGTCTATGCACGAACTGTTCCGAGCTGACACAGCAACTTGGTGTGAAACGACAAATGTTATGGCTCCTGGCCGAATCTGTGCATTGTGTAGTAAATTTCAAATATGTTGGGGCAAATATGTAAAGGATGGTGTAGGCTTTTCTTGAGATATCTGCCTATTTAACTGTGCCACTTCATTATACTGAGTGAAATAAACCTCTACTACTAAAACAGGAAAAAAAAAAAAAAAAAAAAAAAAAACGTCAACTTTCTTGGCATACCTCAATCGTACCTCAGTGCGTCTTTTAAACTCCATTGCTGTGTGTTTCTGAATATGTTTCTGAATAGTTTGTGTCTGTAGTAGTATTGTAGATTTCTTTTTGAGTGTGCAAAAACGATGAAATTAAACGGAACCTCCAGCATGTTTACATAAATATATGACTAAGTTAATCAACGAAGTCCTCAATATGCGTGTTGGCTTCTACTGGATACTGTGCTTAGGTTTCTACCTCACATTGCAGTATGTCTGACTGAGTCTAACTGTTGGTTTTCATTTGCTCCAGCATTTCAGTGGTTTCTTGCTGTCGTGTCCTCACCGTTGTTTCATCTCTGTGGTTGTTTGATTTTTGTGTTCACGGAGATACTGCGCTGATGCGGACTGAACAAATTATTTGTCTAAATCGCGACGGAAGTAAGGGCGAGGGAATCGACATAAGCCCCCTTTCCCCCCCCCCCGCGCCAGTGGGGTTCGTTTCGTTGACCGTTAAAAGGCGGTTCTTTTGTCGTTTTTTTTTTTTTTTTTTTTTTTGCTATGGCTTGTCGTTGAGTGTGTCTATGGCTTGTCGTTGAGTGTGTTTATCGCTTGTATTATTTTGTTTTAGATAGCAAGTTGGCCATTTTGTGGGAAACGAACTGTGTCCTTTTCGGCTACCCGCTTTTGCCGTTTCCGTTAGGGTCTATTTGTTTCTGTTTGCGTTTCTTTCCCTTTGTCGCCTCTGATGGGAACTGCGGGTAATTGTAAAAAGAAAAACAAAAATTGAAATAACCAGACTCTGGACAAGATTTTTTTGATAGCCTATTGGCAATTTTGTGGGAAAGTAACTGTATTTTGGGCTTTCCGCAATTGATGTTTCATTGGGGTCTGTGGTATCATGTTTGTATTTCTTTCCCTTTGGTGTCTCTGATGGGATATGTGGGTTAATTGTATCGATTCCTGATCATTGCCTTCACTTCCATTTTTTTCGGTATCCGAAAGGCGGGTCCTCTGTAGGCGCGGATCTTCATAGTCCAGAAGTTGCTATCATTCCATGTGGCTGGAAAAAAAGATTAATTGTATTCATGGTATAGCCTTCTGCACATTGCCTCCACTTCTATTTCTGATATAAACATCAATAGCGGAAAACCAAAAGGACAAATACTTTCCCACCAAATGGCCAGTTGGCTATCCAAAACAAAAACAAATGCGATACACACAAACAAAGACAAACAATAACAATAATAATCCGCGACAAAAGAACCGCCTTGGAAAGATCAGTGAAACAAATTCCACTGTATGTGTGTGTTTTGAGGGGGGGGGGGGGGTGTAATTCGATTTTACGCGGCCGTAATCCTCGTCCTTACTTCCGTCGCAATTTAGACAAGTACTTTTCTGCATGGAGGAGTCCTAACTCATCAGTGCAACATATAAAAGAACAAAAATCAAACAGACACAGAGCTGAAATAACGGCGAGGACTCGACAGCCAGAAACCACTACAATTCTGCAGCAAAAGAAATCCAACAGTTGGACTCCGATAGGCCCTACCAGAGACAGAGTATCAGGCACCAATCAACGTTACATTTAACTAAATTCTAACAAGCTGAAGTGCACGACCCGCCGGATGCTTTTAGTTTAATGAGTGTTACCATATATGGGTATGGCGGCCATTTTGGTCATGTGACCTGGACCTAAAACGGTTCCCCCAATAAATGCGCCTTATCGTAAGGAGCAAAAATATATCTTATACTTTAGTACTGTATTCTGACTCGTTTGCAGGATAAAATGCATTCTCACTTTTCAAATACAAGAGCATATGTGTCAAAGTTTGACCTAGGCACAAAGAAGGTCAAGGTCAACCCACGGTCACCATTTTAGCAATTTATGATGGGCCTACGTCCCAAATGCTATTTATCAAGTTTCGTGGAAATCTGACCAGTGTTTCTGGAGAAGACTATTTTTGAAGGGTTTTTACCATATATGGCTTGGCGGCCATTTTGGTCATGTGACCTGGACCCCATGAGCAAATTTTGGTTTCCCCCATCCAATAGAGGCTCCATATGAAATTTGACTTAAATCGGCCCAACGGTTTTCGAGGAGAAGCAGTTCGAAAATTTTCACATTTTTCGCCTCGGCGAGGCTATACTAAATGGAATGTAATATTTGGCAAGTTCGTTAATTACATCGCATTGATATCTATCAGTATGCCAAAAATTGTTTAAACATTCCAAGCGGTTAAGTCATTATCACCAGTTTTCACAAACGGGTTACGGACGGACCGACAGAATGACACGGTGAATTTAGGGCACTCTTAGAAAATCAACCGACTTCAGTCGATCGCTTTTTCTGCGGGTCGTGCAATTTTCAGTAAGCCTTTACGCTGGAACCGTCATAGAATCTGAGGCCTCAACCATCGGCGTGTAATAAAAGAGGGAAGCGAAGTTGTCAATTGTGATTGTGTTAACTACTATGCATGCAAGCTGTCGTATAACATTTATGTTATACCCAACCTTTTGTATCGAAGAAAGATTTTCCGAAATTGGGCGCTGAAGTCATTGCAAGTATATATTTTTCTGAATTATTATACTAAGTAGAAGTAAAACAAAGATGAGGAATCGATACAATTAACTTACTCCACCCACCAAAGACACCAAAGGAAAGAAATAAAAACATCAAGCGACCAGACCACAATGGAAACCCAAACAAAGGAAGGCCATAAGGACAGTTACTTTCCCACAAAATGGCCACACGGCCAACCAAAACTAAAAGACACAAGTGATACACACAGTAAGTAACAAACAACAACATAAACAAATCGCCACAGAAGGACCGCCTTGGAACGGTCAGTGGAAAGATTTCCACCAGGGGGCCCAAACCGACCCCACGCGGCCACAATCCCCGCCCCCACTTCCGTCGCGATTTAGACAAACAACCCGCCAAGTCCGCACGAAGGCCCCCCCAACCCACCAGCGCAACATCCTCGCGAACACAAAAAATCAAAGAACCACAGAGGCGAGACAACGGTGAGGACCCGACAGCAAGAAACCACCGAAATGCTGGAGCAAAAGAAAACCAACAGTCAGACTCCGATGGGCCCGACCAGAGACAGAGCATCAGGCACAAACCAACATCACCAAGAACCAGATCCCTCCAATCCCCAACAAGCCCCTACGCCGGAGCCGCCACAGAATCCGAGGCCCGACCCAGCGGCGTGCAACCAAATAGGGAAGCAAAGCCGCCAACCGCGACCGGGCCAACCACCATGCATGTAGTCTGTCGTATAACATCCATGTTGTACCCAATCTTTTTATATCGAAGAACGACTCCACGGAACTGGGTGCTGAAGTCATTGCGGCTATATATTTTTCTGAATTTATATACTAAGTCACCATAAAATTCGGGTTCCGATAGACCCTGCTGCAGAAGAGATCCAAGTCCAATATTAAATTTTGAAATTAAATCAGAATGGCGTCTACAAAACCTTGAAAATGCCCCGCGCAGCCCATAGCACCGACAACCCCGACTTAGGATCCCAGCCGTTAACAATTTATTACGAGTGTTGAAGTCAGCTACATGACTACACACTCTAGCAAATCGAATTAACTGCGAAACAAAAACGCCACAGGACGGCGCACGTGGAACACCACCATCCAAAAAAGGAAAACCTACAATCTCAAAATCAAAGTCATCGCGTTTATCACAAATTTTGCACGAAACAAACCACTCTACAATAGATACAATAGATAGATGTAAATCCAAAAACGGGGCCTCGGTATCAGAAGAATCTGCCTCACTCAACCGAAGCTCTGGGGGTGGGGGGGGGAGGGGGTAAATCCGACTGATCAAACCATCGAAATAGGCACCACCAACATTCAACAAACCACCCAAGTTACCATAAAATTCTGGTTCCGATAAACCTTGTTGCAGAAGAGATTTAAGATGCTTTTCGGGCTCTTTAATCCTTTTTTTAAAAGAAAGTGTTTCCTCTTAGAAAGCCAGACTAATTATCTTAGGAACGAGTTGCCGCCATTGAAGGGCATTTTAGCGTCTTCAAGCATTTCGAAAATATGCCTATACAAATACATTTTATATTTTACCACCAAAAAGAGATTGTGGGTTCTCGTTAGAACCGCCTCATCGAGGATAAATTGCACGACCCGCAGAAAAAAAGCGACCGACTGAAGTCGGTTGATTTTCTAGAGTGCCCTAAAATCACCGTGTCATTCTGTCAGTCTGTCAGTCCGTAACCCAGTTTGTGAAAATTGGTAATAGTGACTTAACCGCTTGGAATATTTAAACAATTTTTGGCATACTGATAGATATCAATTATATCTAACCAATGAACTTGCGAAATATTACATTCCATTTAGTAAAGCCTCGCGGAGGCGAAAAATGTGAAAAATTTCGAACTGCTTCTCCTCGGAAACCGTCGGGCCGATTGAAGTCAAATTTCATATGGAGCCTCTATGGGAAGGGGGAAACCAAATTTTGCTCATGGGGTCCATGTCACATGACCAAAATGGCCGCCAAACCATATATGGTCTGTCTGTCTGTCCGTCCGTAACCCGTTTGTGAAAATTGGTGATAGTGACTTAACCGCTTGGAATATTTAAACAATTTTGGCATGATGATAGATATCAATGAGATCTAACCAACGAACTTGCAAAATATTACATTCCATTTAGTATAACCTCGCCGAGGCGAAAAATGTGACAATTTTCGAACTGATTCTCCTCGGAAACCGTTGGGCCGATTGAAGTCAAATTTTATTTGGCGCCTCTATGGGATGGGGGAAACCAAAATTTGCTCATGGGGTCTAGGTAACATGGCCAAAATGGCCGCCAAGCCATATATGGTGAAAACCCTTCAAAAATAGTCTTCTCCAGAACCACTGGGCAGAGTTCCTCGAAACTTGATAAATAGCATCTGAGACGTAGGCTTATCATAAATTGCTAAAATGGTGACCCTGGGTTGACCTTGACCTTCTTTGTGCCTAGGTCAAACTTTGACACATATGCTTTTTATTGGAAAAGCGAGAATGCATTTTATCTTGCAAACGATTCAGAATACAGTACTAAAGTGATGAGATCTAACCAATGAACTTGCGAAATATTACATTCCATTTAGTATAGCATCGCCGAGGCGAAAAATGTGAAAATTTTCGAACTGCTTCTCCTCGGAAACCATTGTGCCGATGGAAGTCAAATTTTGTATGGAGCCTCTATTGGATGGAGGAAACCAAAATTTGCTCATGGTGTCCAGGTCACATGACCAAAATCGCCGCCAAGCCATATATGGTCTGTCTGTCCGTCCGTAACCCGTTTGTGAAACTTGGTGATAGTGACTTAACCGCTTGGAATATTTAAACAATTTTTGGCATTCTGATAGATATCAATGAGATCTAACCAATGAACTTGCGAAATATTACATTCCATTTAGTATAGCCTCGCCGAGGCGAAAAATGTGAATATTTTCGAACTGCTTCTCCCCGGAAACCGTTGGGCCGATTGAAGTCAAATTTCATATTGAGCCTCTATGGGATTGGGGAAACCAAAATTTGCTCATGGGGTCCAGGTCACATGACCAAAATTGCCGCCAAGCCATATATGGTAAAAACCCTTTAAAAATAGTCTTCTCCAGAACCACTGGGCAGATTTCCACGAAACTTGATAAATAGCATCTGGGACGTAGGCCCATCATGAATTGCTAAAATGGTGACCGTGGGTTGACCTTGACCTTCTTTGTGCCTAGGTCAAACTTTGACACATATGCTTTTGAATTGGAAAAGTGAGAATGCATTTTATCCTGCAAACGATTCAGAATACAGTACTAAAGTATAAGATATATTTTGCTCCTTACGATAAGACGCATTTATTGGGGGAACCGTTTAGGTCCAGGTCACATGACCAAAATGACCGCCATACCCATATATATGGTAGCACTCATAAAGCTAAAAGCATCCGGCGGGTCGTGCACTTTAGCTGAAGCACTGGTTTGGAAATTTTTAATAAAAAAAAGGCTACAAAAATACTACAAACACACGTTGTGGGCGCTCGTTAGAACCGCCACATTGAGGCGGTTCTTACGAGTACCCACAACCTATGTCTTAATGAGGCGGTTCTAACGAGTACCCACAACCTATGTCCTGGAGCAGAAATAAAACAAATAATGTTTACCCCCGTCAACCCAAGTTTTCTCTATATAAATTGGGGGTTTTAGGGGGTCTTCATTTCACGGATTTGTTCACGTGGTGCTAAGGGCAATACCCCAAAACTTTAACAAATCATGTGAAATAAAATCAGCCTTTACATATTGCCAAATTTCTCCTTAACAAGACCTCTGAAAAAGCACGTACGCACGCGCACACGCATGCACAGAGAGAGAGAGAGAGAGAGAGAGAGAGAGAGAGAGAGAGAGAGAGAGAAAGAGAGAGAGAGAGAGAGAGAGAGAGAGAGAGAGAGAGAGAGAGAGAGAGAGAGAGAGAGAGAGAGTATTCTACTGTTCTGCCAGCTGGTGAAACAGCTACTAAATCCTATTATGTCGAATACCTATTTTTTTTAATGTACACGTTCAGCTTTTAGAACAATCTTAGAAAGCCATCCCAAGACAATGTATAGATACAGCGCTCTTAAACAGAAACAAAAGTATTTTCTACGTCGTAGAGAAAAATATATTATCCAGTGTCCGACTCAATAAACCATCATGCTGGCCCCAAAACTGGCGTAGTAGAAATCATATTACTGCTGATAGATGATTTTGTTTGAAATACTAGCTCGCTCGAGGACATATCTGTATATGCCACTTAAAAATAACTTCTTAGTGCTCGGCGTACAACAGCAGATTTTGGTTAAAATGAATAGATAATAGGTTATAGTTTATAAATTGGCATATTGCCAAGACTGAATCAAGGGCAGTAACCCGTGAGACATTGCCAAAGCATGACGTCATAAATATCATAATTGCAGTAGCTGATTTAAAACCTTCGTTTCAACATATTTTTTTCAAAACGGTGTGTATATTTGTTACGAGATGGAATGTGTGTGTGAATTCGGTCGAGTCCTTAACCTTCTTTCATCTCTGTGATTTTTTTATTTGTATGTTCTCGGGGAAGTTACACTGATGAGTTAAGAAGCCTTCATGCTGACTAAACACAATTAGTGTATACCGCGACAGAGGTAAGGGCGAGTATTATGGCCATGTGAAATCAATTTATGCCCCCAGTGGAATTCTTTCCACTGACCGTTCCAAGGAGGTTCTTATGTGGCGGTTTATTTATTTTGTTGTTTGTTACTTACTGTGTGTATCACTTGTGTCTTTTTATTTTGGATTGCCATTTGGCCATTTTGTGGTAAATTAACTGTCTTTGTTTAGGTTTCCATTATGGTCTGGTCGCTTCATGTTTGTGTTTCTTTCCCTTTGGTGTCTTTGATGGGTTGAGTAAGTTAATTGTATCGATTCCTGATCTTTGGTTTACTTCTACTTAACGTCGCTTTCAACCATTTTTCAGTCATATCACGACGGTGTCTGGTTGCGACAGGGAGTTCAATGCTCGCTTTCGTAGTGCTGCCTCACTGAAGTATCATGTCCCAGACACATTACATGATACCACACCCAGTCACATTATCCTGACACTTGGTCGACCAGTCCTGGCTCTATCCCGTAAATCTGAGTGCCAACCGAGGAGCAGCTAGTACCATTCTTAATGACCATGGTATGTCGCGGCCCGGGATCGAACCCGTGACCTCCCGTTCCACGGAGCAAACACTCTTCCAACTGAGCTATCGGGGCCGCTCACGATATGGAATAGGAAACCTCTCTGGTGCTTATGCACATCTAAATTATTTAAGTAGGTTTATGGCAGGTCGGTGCGAGTGAAATATTTGTTGTTGTTTGCTACTTACTGTGTGTATCACTTGTGTCTTTTCATTTTGGATGGCCGTTTGGCCATTTTGTAGGAAAGGAACTGTCCTTATGGCCTTTCTTTGTTAGGTTTCCATTATGGTCTGGTCGCTTCATGTTTGTGTTTCTTTCCCTTTGGTGTCTTTTATGGGTGGTGTAAGTTAATTGTATCGATTCCTGATCTTTGTTTTACTTCTACTTTATAAGTGAAATACGGTAGGCAAAACATGCTGCTCCACGCCCAAATCATGCTCTTATCATACGATGCATGCATGAATGGTCTGTGGAGAAATTATTTACCATAAAGTTGGCCACTATAAGGCTGATTTCTGACCGTTCCAAGGCGGTTCTTCTGTCGCGATTTATTTTTGTTATGGTTTGTCTTTAGGTGTTTGTGTCGCTTGTGTTATTTAATTTTGGATAGCGTTTTGGCCATTTTTGTGGGGAAAGTAACTGTCCTTTTGGCTTTCCGCTGTTGGTGTTTCCATTAGGTTTGTTGTTGCATGTTTGTGTTTCTTTCCCTTTGGTGTCTTTGGTGGTAACTATGTCTTGATTGTATCGATTCCTGATCATTGCCTCAAATTCTATTAGATCCTCTTAGCAGTTTACCAGTACTCGTGTGCGGGTCGGTTTCAGTTTTGCGTTGAAGCGCCATGCAGCCATTTATTTCTTCAAGCCCCGATAGGCGGGGGTCCGGCTTCTCTCAGAATGCCAGTGTGGATTCAGAAAGGCTTGATAAACAACTGACATGATATCCATAGCAAGTTAGCTTGGAACAAAACATGGATCTCTACATGACCTTTATTGACCTTATCAAAAGCATTTGACACAGTCAGCCTTGAGGGTCGAGGCAGATTATGAAAATTATGGCAAAATATGGCTGTCCAGACAAGTTCATAGCAATGTTGAGACAGTTCCACGATGGTATGCTTGCACGGGTCCAAAATGGTGCTCATTTTTTTATCCATTCCCTGTGAAAATGCAGTCAAGCAAGGACATGTACTAGCCCCAACACTCTTCAGCATGATGTTATCTGCCATGCTCACAGATGCTTGCGAGGATGTTGACAACGGTATACCTATTCGGCATCGCTTTGATTGGAAGCTTTTCAAACTTAGAAGGTAGTAAGCCAAATCCAAGGTGTAGGTGCCGACAGAGGTTCTAGATAAGTTACTCTTTGCTGATAACATGGCTAAGGGTGCTACAACAGGAGAGAAGATGCAAAACGTGTAGATCAAGTATCTGACGCCTGTGACAGCTATTACCTCACAAACAGCATCAAAAAGACTGAGGTAGTCTATCAACCAGCACCTTCCATGCAATACTTGGAGCCCAACATCACAGTGAAAGGTCAAAAATGTTCTATAAAAGGATTTTCCTTCTGAAGCAAAGAATACACCACAAAACTGGAAAATATGGAGTGTACATATTTTCTGCGCCAGATTTGCTAGTTTCGGCTAATTAGGCCTCATCAGTGACCCTCAAAATATTTTACAAATTCCACATGGAATCAATGATCACAAAGGACAAGAAAATATAAACTACACTATGTTGTAGGGCAGGGAGAATTTGTACGGCCGCCACACATTGCCACACATCAGCTGTAGTGACGTTAAGAGGGTCGCGCATAATTGACTCTGCCGTAATCAGGTTCGAATTTTTACCTCAAAATGATTTTTGTTTCTATTTAGTTTACAAAGTGTTTTCTGAGGTTTTTGTAACATGTAATAACCATTGCAATGTGCATTTTGTTATAAATTATTTTGCGACTTCATAGACTACTTTCCCGTCTAGTCCGCATGGCTGGAAGCACAGGAAAATAGAGGTATAAACAAGCTAACCCTGTATTTTTCCAGCTACTGGTTTGTTTCCTCCGATTGCAGCCCATCAGCTGTCCATGGCAAATCTGAACTCTCTTTAACGCACGATGTTTACTTTATTTTTCCATTGGTGTCAAAAATATAGCCTCGAAGAGTCTATCAGTTCACATATTCCACGGCCATACTTTGTCAACACAAACAAAACAATGAATCAATAGTGACGTTTACTTTAGTTTGCGTGACGTCATATATATGGAAAGAAAACACTGCCATATTTGATAACTAAAAGTGCAGACTGTAATGCCTGGCAGCGCACAATATTATTTTAACTGTCAGTAGCAGTCTCAGGTTCAATTACTGTTAAGCCATCTCAGTGAACAAATAGCCTGTGCCAACACCCATAATTAGGATCTTGCACTCAACAGGTGTAGACCTACTGGTAAACTGCTTAGAGGATCTAAGCCTGCCCAGGCAAAGCGGTGCGAGTCGGCCTGTCCATGTTAATAAACTCTATTGGTTCAATTGGCGGCGGGGTTTTAGTTGGCATTTCATCTTAAGGTCGGGTAAATGTCCAACAAAATTGGAAGCGACGCCTCCAAAATGACTTTTACAGTGTTGACGGGGACGTGAAACCTCAATTCAAACAAACAATAATCAAGCATAAGCAAAAGGGTGTACAAGAAAAAATCCCTTTGATCTGTTTCGAATATAATTGTATGATTTGAGGTTTAACGTCCCCGTCAACACTGTAAATTTCGAATATAAAGATGATGGTTTAGGTTGTGCCACACGGAGCCTTTGTATGCCCACACATCCACCATCATAACAGAATTTTGTCAATGTATCGGCTCCAGCCAATCGGACTGCATGATGCTTTCACGCAGAGCTGAAACCGACCGCACGTGAAAACTAGTAAACCGCTTAGAGGGTCTAAACCTGCCCAGGAAAATGGGTCCGAGTCAGACCGTCCATGCATATAAACCCTATTGGTTTCGTTGAGCGGCAGGGCTTGAGATGCCATTTTAACGTCAACATAATATTGATCATTTTGGAGAGGTTACTTCCCAATTTGTGGGTCTTTTTACCCGACATTGAGATGAAACCGGACAGCCAGTGAAACCAATCTATATGTTTATAAGGACCGTCCGTCTTGCACCACTTTACCTGGGCAGGGCGGTCTACTCGTACTCATGAGTGATTGGGTTAGTATCATGCAGCACAACCTTTTTCTTAAAGGCCAGTTCGGGGCTATCATGCATTGTAGAGACTATATATATGAGAAGTTTTTGGGCGACGCCTTTGAAGTGGTGTAGCACACTGAAGTGATTCAGCTATGATTATAAATGCCCCCCCCCCACGAACAGAACTCGCATGACAAGACATACAGCACAATGATGAAATGCATTAGGCTGAGAAAAGAACCTTGAGGAACACCGACCTTCAATTCGAATTCTTCAATGGAACTAACACAAAAACGCATACGGCTCCGCGAATTAGCATACACCCACTGGACCATTCGAACATTCCACTCCTCCACTTCAAATTTTCTCTGTGCCTCCTAGATGACTTTCCGAGACACTCAACCAAATGCCTTCTCAAGGTCCACGAAAGCCACTATGTGGGAATGCAACTGCCATTTTGGCTTTCCGCTAGTGATGTTTCCATTACGGTCTAGTTATTCATGTTCGTGGTTCTTTCCCTTTGGTGTGTCTGATCGGAGGTGTTGGGTAATTGTATCGATTCCAGGTCATTGCCATCACTTCTATCCACTTTCGGAAAGTAAAAGGATAACTTATCTCACCTCCCTTTCACAGTTTGCATAAACAGGCAATATATAATTAAATAGCGTTTCCGGTCAATATGGCATGAAACAAAAAAAAAAAAAAAAAAAAAAAAAACTTGTCAAAATTATAGAAAAAAAAATAATTAGAAGTGTTTCTACTTTCCCTATAACGTTGGCAGGAACTTAAATGGGAAAAAGGAAATTTTTATATTCTTTTGCATCAGCTTATTTTTATTTTTTTTATTTATTTTTATTCTTTTTAAATTTCAACCCATTTCATTAGGGGGTGGGGTAATAAATTGTCAAAAAAGAAAGCTAAAAATGTATAATAATGTTTCCCAGGTATATTAATAACATACATCTGACATTGTTTGAACGTCTGCGACAATGTTAATGGCTTCATATCTTTTAAACATGAACAAAACGACAATATAGCTATATCAGAACATGCCAGCCCCCGCCCATAGGGGCTTGAAGAAATATATGGGCTGCACGATGCTTCCACGCAGAGCTGAATCCGGCCCGCACACTAGTACTGGTAAACCGCTTAGATGATCTAAGCCTGTCCAGGAACCGTCCATGCTAATAAACCCTATTGGTTTCATTGGGCGACAGGGCTTGAGATGTCATTTCATCTCAATGTCGGGTAAAAGTCCCACAAAATTGGAAGCAACGTCTCCAAAATGACCTTTACAGTGTTGACGGGGACGTTAAACCTCAAATCAAACAAACAAACAAAAATCAGAACATGCATTTTTTTGGCCAGAAAAATCCATTTTTCACACCATAAAACTTATAAATGAAATTGTGTTTCAATTCTAATGAAATACTTTGATTCACATCACATTAAGATGGCAAAAGTATGTGCAATAATAAAGGTATAATCCTTGTTCTTGTCATTTAAACAATATCTTAATGCTTTTTAGCATTTTTTATTGGGGGGTGGGGTAATTTTTTCTGCAATATTTCTCTCAGATGCCTGGTGACATGGTCAAATTTCACGCCTATTTCGTGTATCTAATATTATTACACAATATATGTGAAAATAAGAAAAATCTAAAGACGAAAAATGCATTCTTTTTTTCAAATATAGCGAAAATTGCATCTCAAAACAGCAAAACATGCAGAAAAGGACATTTGTAAATAGGTGTTTCGACAAAAATCTGTGAAAGAGTTTGTCTTTCACACATAGGTACGCAAACATGACATTATCCTGCATTGTGGTTTTTTTAACCAAAGTTGGAAATATTGTTTTAAACAATTGTTATCGACATTGTCAATGACTGGGGTAATTATTGAAACATTCGATAAATTCGAAAACAGTACCCATCTTTAAGGCTAAAAAGCTCGAAAAAAAGCCTGGTGTGCCTATATTTTTATACCGGCAAACGAGTGCAGAGATTTCAAGCTACAAAATATAAGCAAAAAAAAAAAAAAAATCTAAAGAGAAAAGAATTACTCCCCACCCTCCTTAAATATGTTCTTTGGAAGCAAGGAATGCACCACAAAACTAGAAATATGGAGTGTGCATACTTTCTTGGCCAGACTAGCTAGTTTCGGCCAAATAGGCCTCATCAGTGACCCTCAAAATATTTTCAAAATTACACAATGGAATCAGTGATCACAAAGGACAAGAATATATATATTACACTATGATGTAGGGCGGGTAGACTTTTACGGCCGCCATAGATTCTCACACATTAGCTGTAGTGCCGGTAAGTTTTAGGTAAGTTTACCTGCCTTGGGAGCACATTGTCAAGAGACGTGCGTGTATATTGATGACCAACTCATTGCCAGGATCGCCAAGGCTAGTGCAGCATTTTGCCGACTACGCGGTAGTGTTTGGGACCAAAGTAGAATAATGGTGCCTCTTGTCGGGCCCATCAGAGTCTTACTGTTGTTTTTCTTTTGCTCCAGCATTTCAGTGGTTTCTTGCTGTCGAGTCCATACCATTATTTCATCTCCGTGGTTGCTTGATTTTGTATTGACGGAGATTTTACATTTATGTTATGTTGGTTGGTGCCTGATGATCCGTCTCTGGTCGAGCCCATCAGAGTCTAGCTGTTGGTTTTCTTTTGCTCCTATAAATAAGGAGGCGTTCATCCGGAATGAAAAAAATATTTGTCTAAATCGCGACGGAAGTAAGGGCGAGGATTATGGCCATGTAAAATGGGTTTAAGTCCCCCAGTGGAAAGTTGAAGTAAAACAAAGATCAGAAATTGATACAATTAACTTACTCCATCCATAAAAGACACCAAAGGGAAAGAAATACAAACATTAAGCGACCAGACCATAATGGATGCCTAAACAAAGGAAGGCCTTAAGGACAGTTACTTTCCCACAAAATGGCAATATGGCCATCCAAAACCAAAAGACACAAGTGATACACACAGTAAGTATCAAACAACAACATAAATAAATCGCCACAGAAGAGCCGCCTTGGAACGGTCAGTGGGAGATTTCCACTGGGGGGCTTAAATCGATTTTACGTGGCCACAATCCTCGCCCTTACTTCCATCGCGATTTAGACAAATAATTTGTTCAGTCCGCATGAAGGCCTCCTAACTCATCAGTGAAACATCTCCGTGAACACAAAAATCAAAGAACCACAGAGGTGAGACAACGGTGAGGACTCGACAGCAAGAAACCACTGAAATGCTGGAGCAAAAGAAAACCAACAGTTAGACTCCGATGAGCCCGACCAGAGACAGAGCATCAGGCACCAACCAACATTATCTCTCTAATTTTCAATAAGCCTTTACGTTGGAGCCGTCATAGAATCTGAGGCCTGACCCACCCGCGTGCAATTAAAGAGGGAAGCAAAAGTTGCCAACCTTGATTGGGTTAACTACCATGCATGCAGTCTGTCGTATAATATCCATGTTGTACCCAATCTTTTTATATCGAAGAATGATTTTACGAAATTGGGTGCTGAAGTCATTGCGTTTATATATTTTTCTGAATTTATATACTAAGTCACCATAAAATTCGGGTTCCGATAGACCTTGTTGCAGAAGAGATTTAAGTCCAATATTGAATTTTGAAATTAAATCAGAATGGCGTCTATAAAATTTTGAAAAGGCTTTGCGTAGTTTATGGTACCGATAACCCTGATTAAGGAAATCGTTTCACTGACCGTTCCAAGGCAGTTCTTTTGCCGCGGTTTATTTCTGCTATGATTTGTCTTTGACTGTGTGTGTCGCATATATTTTTGTTTTGGATAGCCAATTGGCCATTTTATGAGAAAGTAACTATCCTTTTGGCTTTCCGCTTTTGATATTTCCATTAGGGTCTAGTTATTTCACGTTTGTGTTTCTTTCCCTTTGGTGTCTATGATGGGAGATGTGGGTTAATTGTATCGATCCTGAGCATTGTTTTCCTTTTTTTGTTAAGGTTCTAAATATTCCTTTCTTGAATGACGGTATTCCTCGTGCGGCATCCTACGGTGTTGTAATCAATTCAGTTTGCCAGAGTGTCTAGTAATGTAACTTCATTCAACACTCATTATAAATTTTATACTGCAATCAGTCATTGTACTAATCTATTAAAGTGTGTGTGGGGGGCCGAATAACTGCACGCTATAATCGCTGGTGACCTATAATACCTTATACTGACCTATAATACATCTGATGACAGTTTATAGACCGGACCTACTTTTCAGGTACCTAATTCTTAAGTGTCAGAAATAACAAACAACCTTTTATATCACTGAGAACAACAACACTGCAGGTTATTATCTTTGCTATATTCATTACGAAATTTTCTGAAACGTCAGCTAGATTCTGAGCTTCTTGGGCTTTCGTGGTTTGAAGGGTCCGTTGGAAAAATTGCGCAATGCTACTGCGGTTGCGTCTAAATCCATTACATAAACACGCCTATACAAATACATCGTCACCTTTATCCCCGAAAAAAATGAAAATTTTAAGATGAAAAATTGTGATATTTTTTCTTATTTCTGCTCAAATTATAGATTGTGGGCACTCGTTAGAACCGTCTTGACGAGGCGGTTCTAACGAGTACCCACAATCTATGTTTTAGAGCAGAAATAAGACAAATAAGGTTTAAGGTCTAATTCAAGGTAATGTTGGTTGGTGCCTGATGCTCTGTCTCTGGTCGGGCCCATCGGAGTCTATCTGTTGGTTTTCTTTTGCTCCAGCATTTCAGTGGTTTCTTGCTGTCGAGTCCTCACCGTTGTCTCACCTCTGTGGTTCTTTGATTTTTTGTGTTCACGGAGATGTTGCACTGATGAGTTAGGAGGCCTTCATGCGGACTGAACAAATTATTTGTCTCAATCGCGACGGAAGTAAGGGCGAGGATTGTGGCCACGTAAAATCGATTTAAGCCCCCAGTGGAAATCTTTCCACTGACCGTTCCAAGGCGGTTCTTCTGTGGCGATTTATTTATATTGTTATTTGTTACTTACTGTGTGTATCACTTGTGTGTTTTAATTTTGGATAGCCATATGGCCATTTTGTGGGAAAGTAACTGTCCTTATGGCCTTCCTTTGTTTAGGTTTCCATTATGGTCTGGTCGCTAAATGTTTGTATTTCTTTCCCTTTGGTGTCTTTGATGGGTGGAGTAATGTAATTGTATCGATTCCTGATCTTTGTTTTACTTCTACTTTACCCCCAGGAACCCAAGTTTTACTATATAAAAGTGGGGTTCAAGGGGGTCAAAATTACATAGGCGTGTTTTCGTGATGTCGATTTTAATTTCCAGAGCTAAAATAAACTATTTGCAGATTATCATATAGAATGTAAAGCGCACAGACACTTTTATTCGGGCGCCCATTTTGTTTCAGACGTCTCTGTGGCGCGGTGACGTCAGAAACGTGGCACTCCTTGTGTCATGTGTGCGCGCCAATTATCAGCATGCCTTTTTAGTGAAATTGACTAAGCTATTGCAAACCCGTGTGATGTAAACTAAATACATGATTTGTGTCTTTAATTATAAAATATAAACGGTTCGCCGCGACAGTTGTATAGGGGCTCGCTGAAGCTCGCTCCTTCAAAATTTTCTGAGGCTCACCGATTATATTTTATTATTAAAGACACTTACCATGCATTTACTATACTAACTATCCGTCTTTGCATGTTTGTATTGTTTATATCTTTTTATAATTTTGAATAGCCGTCTGAACATTTAGTAACTATCCGTTTGGCTTTGCGCTTGTGACGTTTCCATTATGGTGAAGTTCTTTTATGTTCTTTCCATTTGATGACGTGAAATAATTTTATCGACTATTTTGTTCTTGATACCTTTAAAAGTTAGAAACAAGCTCTACCAAATGACAGGAAGGCGTTATAATGATGAACCAATGCTATATCAAAATGTGCTTAAAGTAGATCTGCTTATAACATAATAGAAATAAGAAAAATTATGTATACCCCTGTAAACCCCAGTTTTACTACATAAAAGTGGACTTTGAGTTTGAAAGTTTCCTAAATGGCCGAAACTAGCTAGTCGGGCCCAGAAAACATGTACACTCCATATTTTCCAATTCTGTGATGTATTCCTTGCTGCCAAAGGATAACCCTTTTTGAACATATTTGACGTCACTACAGCTGTTGTCTGGGAATGTGTGGCGGCCGTAAAAAGTCCCCCTCCCCTACAACATAGTGTAGTTTATATTTTCTTGTCCTATGGGATCATTGATTCCATTGTGGGATTTTGAAAATATTTGAGGGTCACTGATGAGGCCTAAATGACCGAAACTAGCTAGTCTGGCCCAGAAAACATGTTCACCCCATATTTTCCAGTTTTGTGATGTATTCCTTGCTTCCAAAGGATAAGCCTTTTTGAACATATTTGAGGGATCAAAATTATATAGGCATGATTTCGTGATAATAATCATTTTTATCTGTATGATATTTCTTCACATCAAGCGACACAAAAATGAAGTATTCCGACACAGAGGCTTAACATATTGGTTCGTGCGTGAAAGGTATATTTATCCATGTCTATATTACTGAAAGTCAAAGAAAAGAAGACGAAGGCAAGAAACCAGAAAATTGATACTATCGGGAAAAGCTTATTTTCTTAAACTTCCATCTATAATCAGAAGTTGTTCATGTGCTAAATAAGAGTAATCACCACTTAATATTTTGAAGTTATTAGGCTCCAGGACGGGTAAGTTAGATTTTATAAATTTTAAAACTATCGGAATAATCTTATACAAACGAGAAAAAACAAAACAAAAAAAACACACTAAAATAATCCATTCATTTTGGGATAGCGTAGTATAGTCGCTACAAATACAAACGAAACTGAAAATTATCGCAGTCTCTATTTTTATAATAAAAGTATGCGTATTAGTCATAATGTTAAATTGCATCTTTAGTTTCTTTCTTTTTTTTTTTTTTTTTTGTCATTTTATTCTTTTTCTTGGCAACTTGTCGCGGTTTATTTTTTATGGTTTGCCTTTAAGTGTGCATATCGCTTTTTTGTTTTGGATAGTGGGAAAGTAACTGTCCTTTTGGCTTTCCGCTATTGGTGTTTCTAATAGGGTCTGGTTGTTTCATGTTTGTGTTTCTTTCCAACTGGTGACTATGATAGGAAAAGTGGGTTAATTGCATCGATTCCCAACCACTGCCTTTCGGTCTATTTTGCAGAGGCCTCCGTGGTGTAGTGGTTATGCTACTCGCCTTGCACAGCAGGGGTCGCAGGATCGATCCCGGGCTTCTCCAGACTTTCGGGTGTGTATTTTTTTACACGCCCGTGGGTCACGCCTCAGATTCTATGACGGTTCCAGCGTAGAGGCTTACTGAGAATTAGAAAGAATTCAATTATATGTAATGTTGATTTGTGCCTGATTTCTTGCTGTTGAGTCCTCACCGTTGTTTCATCTCTGTGTTTGCTTGATTTTTGTGTTCTCGGAGATGGTGCACTGATGAGTTAGGAGGCCTTCATGCTGTCTGAACACATTATTATCTGTCTAAATCGCGACGGAAGAAAGGGCAATGTTTGCAGCTGCGTGAAATCGATTTAAGCCCCACAGTGCCATTCGTGTCACCGATCGTTCTAGTCGCGGTTTATTTTGTTATGGTTTGTCTTTGAGAGTGTGTTTCGCTTATATTATTTTGTTTTGGATAGCCGGTTGGCCATTTTGTCGGAAAGTAACTGTCCTTTTGGCTCTCCACTATTGATGTTTCCATTAGGGTCTAATTACTTCAAGTTTGTGTTTCTTTTCCTTTGGTGAATTATATCGTTTCCTGTTCATTGCCTTTATTTTTTTTTTAAACAGAGGTACCGTCTCCTTATGACCTTAGCTGTTGTTGAGACGTAAAGCCCAAACACTGACTCACTGACTCTTCTATTTTGAGTTCGTTTCGAAGGGAAATGTAACGTCAGCTTAATTAAATGAATGTTTCTGATATAAAATGAATTAAGAATAATTCATTCATTAATTGATTAAATAGACGTGGAGCCAGTAATCAGGAATCTATCAAATTAACCCACAACTACCATCAGAGACACCAAAGGGAAATAAACTCAAACACGAAGCTACGAACCATAATGGAAACATCAATAGCGGAAAGCCAAAAGGACAGTTACTTTCCCATAAAATGGCCATAGGCTCTCCGAAATAAAATAATATAAGCGACACAAATACCCAAAGACAAACCATAACAAAAATAAACCGCGACAGAAGAACCAGGGCTAAATTATTTTTTACATGTATCTACCTGTAGGCATACGGTTTAAAATGTGGATAGGTTAGCCAAACATCTTATCGAATGCTCTAAGTAAAAGTCATTTCCTTTCCAAAAATACAAAAATGCTAACATGTGCGTTATCTGCTTATCAAGGCCATTTCAAAATGTTCATATAACATATTACGCATTTACACAATGCACGTGGCTTAACCCATTTAGTGCCAGAAAACCAAAAACGGGTACCCTGGCAAACAATGCAGGTCCAGATCAGACGCCGCAGAACGCTAGAAGTTCAGTCATTTTCCAAATACATTTTGATAAAAACACAACCTGACACCCCTGAATTTTGAAATGAACTCCTGCAATATATAAGGAGGAAGATTCCATTTGGTACAAAAAGGGTAAAAACGTGTCTTTAAAAATTAATAGCTAAGAAATGATTATGTTTAAAATGTTTATTCAACGAGTCACGAGCCAAGATAGCGAGTCCCGAAGGTGTTCTCCAGATGTTAACTTAAACTTCAAATGTGATTCCAAGTTGTTCATATTTCAATGATCGTTTGATGAATTACATGTCTTACATATATTCACTCTATTGTCCATCCATTAGTTGGACAAAAAGTCAGCTGTAGTGGCTAAAATGTAAACATCACCTGAACAGGTCCGTGAATTGAACTCCCTCTAAAATAGAAGTGGAGGCAATGGTCAGGAATCGATAAAATTAAACCACAGCTCCCATCAGAGACACCTAAGGGTAAGAAACACAAACATGAAACAACAGACCCCAATGGAATCATCAACAGCGGAAAGTCAAAAGGATAGTTACTTTCCCATAAAATGGACAATAGGCTATCCAAAATAAAATAATATAAGCGACACAAACACGCAAAGACAAACCATAACAAAAATAAACCGCGACAAATTAACCGCCATGGAAAGGTCAACGGAAACGAATGCCACTGGGGGTGGGTGGGGGGGGGTGGTGGTTTTGGGGGTGGGGGGGCTAAAATTGATTTTTTGTGGCCATAATCCACGCCCTTACTTCTGTCGCGATTTAGACAAATAGTTTGTTCAGTCCGCACGAAGGCCTCTTAACTCATCAGTGCAACATATCCGTGAACACAAAAATCAAACAACCACATAGATGAAAGAACGGTGAGGACTCGACAGCAAAAAACCAACAGTAAGACTCTAATGGGCCCAACCAGAGAGTATCAGGGACCAACCAACGTTACAATGAATTAGATCGCCTTAATTCTCAGTAAAGTAGAAGTGGAGGCAATGATCAGGAATCGATGCAATAAACCCACAGCTCCCATCAGAGACACAAACATGAAACAACAGACCCTAATGGAAACATCAATAGCAGAAAGCCAAAAGGACATTGCGGTTATATATTTTTTCTGAATTTATATACTAAGTCACCATAAAATTCGGGTTCCGATAGCCTCCGCTTTATATAGTGTTACCTCCCTTCCATTATCTACCTTGGTAGATCATATGCATAGCTTCTAGGTTTATAACCACTCTCTGACAACTGCGTCAGGGAGTCGACTCTTTGGCTCAGGGGTAAGAGCAGTGGACTATCACCCGGGCGGCCCGGGTTCGAATCCCACCATAGGCGGGGATTTTTTCAGGCTATGCATCTTTCCTTTGTTACGGCTTTGAGGTCGTAAGATGGGGGCTCGTCCGAAATGCCAGAATTGGCTTGTGCCGAAGTTGGTATCCTTCACGTCATCATGAATGATGACTTCCTTGAAGAGGGGGTGTGTTACCTCCCTTCCATTATCTACCTTGGTAGATCATATGCATAGCTTCTAGGTTTATAACCACTCTCTGACAACTGCGTCAGGGAGTCGACTCTTTGGCTCAGGGGTAAGAGCAGTGGACTATCACCCGGGCGGCCCGGGTTCGAATCCCACCATAGGCGGGGATTTTTTCAGGCTATGCATCTTTCCTTTGTTACGGCTTTGAGGTCGTAAGAATAGAGAAAACCGCAACAAGGTCTATCTGAATCCGAATTTTATGGTAAATTTAGAAAAATATATAACCGCAATGACTTCAGCACCAAATTTCGTAAAAGCATTCTTCGATATAAAAAGATTGGGTACAACATAAATGTTATAAGACAGGCTGCATGCATTGTAGTTAACCCAATCACGGTTGACAACTTAGCTTCCGTCTTTAATTGCACGCCGGTGGGTAAGGCCTCAGATTCTTTGACGTTTCAATCGTAAAGGGTTACTGAGAATAAGAGCGATCTAATTCAATGTAACGTTGGTTGGTGCCTGATACTCTGCCTCTGGTTGGGCCTATCGGAGTCAAACTGTTGGTTTTTGTTTGCTCCGGTATTTCAATGGTTTTTTGCTGTCGAGTCCTCACCGTTGTTTCATCTTTGTGGTTGTTTGATGTTTTGTGTTCACGGAGATGTTGCACTGATGAGTTAGGAGGCCTTCAAGTGGACTGAACAAATTATTTGTCTAAATCGCGACGGAAGTAATGGCGAGGATTGTGGCCACGAAAAGTCGATTTAAGCCCCCCCCCCCCCCCCCCCCCCAAGTGGAATTCGTTTCCGCTGACCGTTCCAAGGCGGTTCTTCTGTCGCGGTTCATTTTTGTTATGGTTTGTCTTTGGGTGTTTGTGTCGCTTATATTATTTTATTCTGGATAGCCTTATGGTCATTTTGTGGGAAAGTAATTGTCCTTTTGGCTTTCCGCTGTTAATGTTTCCATTGGGGTTTGTTGTTTCATGTTGTGTTTTTTCCCTTTGGTGTTTCTGATTGGAGCTGTGGGTAAAATTGTATCGATTCCTGATCATTGCGTCCACTTCTATTCAGTGGGCATTCATAAATTTTCTTATTTCTGACATGGGTTGTGGGTAGTTGTTAGAATTGCCTCAATGAGGCGGTTCTAACGAGCACCCGCAACCTATGTTTAAAGTAAAAATAACAAAAATGTCACTGATTTTCACTTGAAAGGTAGCCATTTAGGAGATGAAAAATGCACTATGTCGCACGGATGTGTTATCACAAAACAAACAAGAAAACAATAGCACACAGTTTTCGTTGATGTCATTGTGTCGTCATCGTCAAAATCGTTTGGTTTATCCTGGCCTCACTTGATGATAACATGGCGTCGTGTATACTGTAAATATTAGTTCCATTTTCGAGATTATCTTAACTCATCTTGTCTTCTTAATTATTCTGAGTTCTGATCGAAAACTAGACTTTTAGCTTAGCTTTTTAGTCTAACAGTTCAATGCAGTTACAGTCGGAATGTGCATTTTGGTCTTCTGTACATGTGATAAAAATTTGAGTCAGAGCACAGCTGTTCCTACAATTCACATGCGCACCCAACGAAAGCTGAGGTCATCTTGCGCATCCGAGCAGTCTTATCAGAGTCTTCTTTGAGCGCTCTACAGATATCTACGTGTCCAGTGCTCCTTCATGCAGCAAGAGAAGGCTCTTGTCAGACTGTATGGATGCGCAGGCTGATCTTATTCTTCGCTTGACGCACATGTTAATTGTAGGAAATGCTGTACAGTCGAACTTCAATGGCTCGAACACCTTTGGGACCTCGAAAATCTGTTCGAGACAGGGCTAGTTCGAGCCACTGAGGGTTACTGTCAGGAGGCATAACGAGATACTTTTTGACATCTTTTCGGTGTTCTCGAATGAATATGTATGCTGTGTGTACTCATAAGAATCGCCTCATTGAGGCGATTCTAATGAGTACACACAGCATACATTTGCAAGATAAAAGACTAAAATCTCTTTAATTATCCCACACTATTTCTTATGTAGAGGATTTCGCTAGGGGCTCAAATATGTGTTCGACTCAACCATGGTAAACGAGTCATCGGTGTTCGAGCCATCGAAGTTCTACTGTACTTGGCTCAAATATCATTTGACTTGGTTTGCAGCTACAATGTATGAACGATTGCAATTAGACGTGGGTCACTTAATGAGAGTAGGCACGCATAAAAGATCAAGTATTCTTGAAACAGTTGTTAATTGCTTAGTTCGGTAATTGTCAGTGTTTAGGAAAAAGAAATAAAATATGAATACTTTCTATAAAAGGGTTATCCTTTGGAAGCTAGGAATACACTACAGAACTCGAAAATATGGATTGTACATGTTTTCTTGGCCAGACTAGCTAGTTTCGGCCAATTAGGCCTCACCAGTGACCCTCAAATAGTTTCAAAATTCCACAATGGAATCAATGATCCCAAAGGACAAGGAAATATAAACTACACTATGATGTAGGGCAGGTTGACGTTTTACGGCCGCCACACATTTCCACATATCAGCTGCAGTGACCTTAAATATGTTCTATAAAAGAGTTACCCTTTGGAACACTAGAAAAAGAAAATAACCATGTAAATTATTTCCGAATTGGCGGTGATTGACTAGACTGTGCAGGTCGCTCCGAATGTTGGATCCATTCTGTTTAAGCATGTAACATGTTTTGAATACAAATCAAAATAAGGCATTGCCTGCATTGCGACGATTGCTCGACGGGCATTGATATACGTAAGTTTCTGTATACAAACTGGTATGTTCATGCATACATACTGACCGAAATGACGAAACAAGCACTCCCGGTAATATGATGCGCCACGAGAATTCTATGCTATTATTTTAAAAACGCATGAAGGAAAAATTATCTTAAATTACAACCTTTGTTTTAAGGCGTCTGTGATCTTGTGTTGACCATTCGAAGTGATTTAGTGGTATTTTTTGTGGCTAGATTATTTTTTATTTTGCCTTTTATCTTGTTGAAATGTCTTATTATCTTTTTGCTTATTATGTCCTAATTATAATGCCGCTGCTTTATATGCGTCTTTATCATATGACGTCGCGTCTGAGAGTGTAATAACGCCATGCATTATTTTCGATAATCCACTAGTGGATTAAATATGCAAATTGGCTAGATACGTCCCGTAACGTTACATGTACTACGTCCTTAACGACGTCGTGTTCACTAATGGCGGAATATTGATATTTTTTGTAAACGATCGTGAATAAAATGCGTTTTAAATGTAATATGATAAATAGAATCTTGCATTCGTGCTCATGTATTATTGAATTTATTAAACTCGTTGAGGAAAAGGCATAAAATGCTCGGCAAGCCTCGCATTTTATCCCTTTTCCTCAACTCGTTTAATAAATTCAATAATACATGAGCACTCATGTAAGATCCTCTATTTCTCACTTTTAGTGCCTTCGACGGAAAAGAAACGTTATTGTCTATTGCTGTATCTTCTGATTTCAAAAACAAAAATATTGGAACTTTTACCCCCGAAATACGGCCATTTTAAGGCGATCATTTTTCTAACTTACTGCTCAAATTTTATATGCTTGGTGGTGGGTGGGGGCGGCTTCGTGCGGGCTGGGCAGGTTGTTTGTCTTGGTATCGGCGGGGGTGAGGGTTGCGTCTGCGTGGGGTTGGTTTGGGCCCCCGTGGGGTTCGTTTCGCTGGCCGTGTCGGGGCGGTTCTTCTTTCTCGGTTTGTTTTTGTTCTGGTTTGGGTGTGTGTGTCGTTTTTGTGTCGTGTCGCCTTTAAACGGTCAGCGAAAAGAATTCCACGTGTAGCTGGAGGAGTGCGGGGGGGTGGGGGAAGGGTACTTAAATCGATTTTACCTGGCCACAATCCTCGCCCTTCCGTCGCGATTTAGACAAATAATTTGTTCAGTCCGCATGAAGGCCTCCTAACCTTTTAGTGCAACATCTCCGTGAACACAAAAATCAATCAACCACAGAAATGAGACAACGGCGAGGACTCGACAGCAACAAACCACTGTAATGCTTGCGCAAAAGAAGACCAATAGTAAGACTCAATTGGGCCCAACTAGAGAAAGAGCATCAGGCACCAACCAACATTACATAAAATTAGATTTTCTCTAATTCTCAGCAAGGCTTTATAAAATAAGATTCTCTCTAATTCTCAGCAAGGCTTTATTCTGATGCGGACTGAACAAATTATTTGTCTCAATCGCGACGGAAGTAAGGGCTAGGATTGTGGCCTCGTAAAGCCGATTTAAGCCCCCAGTGGAATTCGTTTCCGCTGACCGTTCCAAGGCAGTTCTTCTGTCGTGGTTTATTTTTGTTATGGTTTGTCTTTGGGTGTTTGTGTCGCTTATATTATTTTATTTTAGATAACCTATAGACCATGTTTGTGTTTCTTTCCCGATTCCTGATCATTGCCTCCACTTCTGTTTTACGCTGAAGCCGTCTGTAATGCTTTCAGTAGCCAATTTCGTAAAATCATCCCTCGATATAAAACGGGTACAACATAAAATAATGTTACACAACAACTTACATGCATGGCAGTTAACCCAATCATTGTCGATAACGTCGCTTCCTTCTTTAATTGCACGTCGACGGGTCGGATCGTAAATTTTTGACGGCTCCAACCAAAAGACTCATATAAACTTGTCACTGATGAGGCCTAATTGGCCGAAACTAGCTAGTCTGGCCAAGAAAACATGTACACTTCATATTTTTCAGTTTGTTGTGTATTCCTTGCATCCAAAGGATAACCCTTTTACCGAACATTGCTATGCAATGTTGGTTGGTACCTGATGCTCTTCCTCTGGGCGGAATCACCGGAATTCAAGGATTGATTTTCTTTTACTCCAGCATTTCACTTATTTCATGCTGTTGAATCTCCGTCGTTGTTTTCTCTCTGTATACATTTTGAATTTATGTTTTCGAATATGTTAAATTAATGCGTAACTATACCAAATTTAGTGACACAGAGGCCTTTCTGATATTTAATCTTCATCATTGTGTATAAACCCCAAAGTTTTGAAACCGAAACGGATGATGGACAAGACACGGCAAACACAGCACACCCCCCTCCGAGCACACTCCGACCGACGTAGCTCATGAGACAGGTCAAGTGGAGGCATCAGGCAAGAGACGCATACCAGGGAACTTATAGGCGTCCCCCACCGAGCCAACATCAGCAAACATGGCCCACACTCCACGGAAGTGCCGGGCATCAGGAAGAAGATGCCCAAAGTAGCGAGACTTGCAAAATTTATAATATTACAAAAAGTGGCAACTAAATCCGCTAAGATACATGTCCCACCTGACAAGTCAGTCTTAGTTTTAGAAAAATTAGAAATTTATACTGCAACAATTAAAGATATAATATAGTTATTTAAATCAGTACTTGAGTACTGACGTCAACACCGCAGTATCAACCTCAGCACTAAGGAACTGATACTGAGCTGATGATACCATCGGGGACGAACGAATCATCCACCAGCAGAGACACCGACCCATGGTTGCAATTAATGCGTAACTATACCAAATTTAGTGACACAGAGGCCTTTCTGATATTTAATCTTCATCAGTGTGTCTAAACCCCAAAGTTATGAAACCGAAACGGATGATGGACAAGACACGGCAAACAGCACATCCCCCTCCGAGCACACACCGACCGACGTAGCTCATGAGACAGGTCAACTGGAGGCATCAAGCAAGAGACGCCTACCAGGGAACTTATAGGCGTTCCCCACTGAGCCAACATCAGCAAACATGGCCCACGCTCCACGGAAGTCCCGGGCATCAGGAAGAGGATGCCCAAAGTAGCGAGACTTGCAAAATTTATAATATTACAAAAAGTGGCAACTAAATCCGCTAAGATACATGTCCCACCTGACAAGTCAGTCTTAGTTTTAGAAAAATTAGAAATTTATACTGCAACAATTAAAGATATAATATAGTTATTTAAATCAGTGCTTGAGCACTGACGTGAACACCGCAGTATCAACCTCAGCACTAAGGAACTGGTACTGAGCTGATGATACCCTCGGGGACGAACGAAAATCATCCACCAGCAGAGATACCGACCCAGTGGTTGCAATTAATGCGTTACTATACCAAATTTAGTGTCACAGAGGCCTTTCTGATATTTAATCTTCATCAGTGTGTCTAAACCCCAAAGCTTTGAAACCGAAGCGGATGATGGACAAGACACGGCAAACACAGCACATCCCCCTCCGAGCACACACCGACCGACGTAGCTCATGAGACAGGTCTACTGGAGGCATCAGGCAAGAGACGTCTACCAGGGAACTTTTAGGCGTCCCCACCGAGCCAACATCAGCAAACATGGCCCACACACCACGGAAGTCCCGGGCATCAGGAAGGAGATGCCCAATGTAGCGAGATTTGCAAAATTTATAATATTACAAAAAGTGGCAACTCAATCCGCTAAGATACATGTCCCACCTGAAGCCCCCGCCCATAGGGGCTTGAAGGAATATATGGGCTGCATGATGCTTCCACACAGAGCTGAATCCGGCCCGCACACTAGTACTGGTAAAGTAGAAGTAAAACAAAGATCAGGAATTGATACAATTAACTTACTCCACCCATAAAAGGCACCAAAGGGAAAGAAATACAAACATTAAGCGACCAGACCATAGTGGAAACCTAAACAAAGGAAGGCCATAAGGACAGTTACTTTCCCACAAAATGGAGCAGCAGAAAATCACTAGTCATTCTTCGGTGGGTCCGACCAGAGACAAAGCATCAGATACGAAATTCCCTAAAATAAAGAAAACTAGTAAGAAAACGTCACTGGCGAAAGAATAAATAAAACGCAGCCATCTTAAGTTACCTAAAGAAAGTAAGTGCCATTGCGGGACACACAAAAGATACAAAACATGAAACGACGGCACAAAGCCAATTAACAAATTAGACACTGGCTTAGAAAGGTCAGTAGTAAATAGAAGAGAAGACAATGATCAGGAATCGATTCTATTAACCCAAAGTTCCCAATAAGGACACAAAAGGAAAAGAAACACAAAAATGAAATTACTAGACCATAATGGTAACATCAATTGGGGAAAGCCAAAAGGACAGATACTTTCCCTAAAAATGGACAATTGGCTATCCAAAACAAAAATATACAAGCGATATACACATCCAAAAACAACCCAGGAGAAAACTAAACCGCGACAAAAGAACCGCATTGGAACGGTCAGTGACAAGAACTTCACTGATAGGCTTAAGGCCTATGAACTTCAGCCTTTAGCTGAAGAGAGAGCTATAGTAGATAAACATATTTGTCATTCAGCCACCAAGTTTGCTGTGTGTGTTACCGAAGGCCAAGACAAGCTTCCTACGCTATACTGGTTACCAAAACTTCATAAAAAAACTTACAAAGCACGGTTTATTGCAAATTCTAGCTCTTGCACTACCACTGAACTTTCTAAATTATTAACTTTATGTCTTACTGCTATTAAAACGCATGTGATTAAATATTGTGATAAAGTCTTTGAAAGATCTGGAAGAAATCTGTTTTGGTCTATAAAAAATTCGAATGAGGGCACGTAAAATCGATTTAAGCCCCCAGTGGAAATCATTCCACTGACCGTTCCAAGGCGGTTCTTCTGTGGCGGTTTATTTATGGTGTTGTTTGTTACCTACTGTGTGTATCACTTGTGTCTTTTTATTTTGGATGGCCATATGGCCATTTTGTGGGAAAGTAACTGTCCTTATGGCCTTCCTTTGTTTAGGTTTCCATTATGGTCTGGTCGCTTAATGTTTGTGTTTCTTTCCCTTTGGTGTCTTTGGTGGGTGGAGTAAGTTAATTGTATCGTTTCCTGATCTTTGTTTTACTTCTACTTTAAATAAATTAAAATCCAGACATTTTCGTGCTTCAAGTCTGTCTACTACGATTTTTCCACTCTTTACATTACACTTCTTATAAAAGAAAAGCTTAATGATTTCATGGAATGGGCTTTTCACAAAGAAGATTCTCTCTATCTTGCATGTAATGTCAGAAATGCATTTTTCACTTCTAAAGAGCATAAGAATAATACACTTTGGTCATATCAGAAAGTGTGTGATGCCCTCACCTTTCTATTTGACAATATTTATATTAGATTCGGTACCAAGTTATTTAGACAAACTCCGGGTATTTCGATGGGTACGAATTGCGCACCTCTTGTGGCTGATCTGTCCTTGTATTGTTATGAAAGAGACTTCATGCTGTCGCTTTCCATTGATAACCAATCTGAAATTATTGAAGCTTTTAGCTCCACTTCTAGATATTTAGATGATTTATTAAATATTGATAATACCTATGTCGATGGTTTGATCAGTCAGATTTTGCCCCCCAGAACTTCAGTTAAATAAAGCAAATTCTTCTGATACCGAGGCCCCGTTTTTGGATTTACATCTATTTATTGTAGATGGGTTTGTTTCGTTCAAAATTTATGATAAACGCGATGACTTTGATTTTGAGATTGTAAATTTTCCTTTTTTGGATGGTGATGTTCCTCGTGCGCCATCCTATGGCGTTTATATTTCGCAGTTAATTCGATTTGCTAGAGTGTTTAGTCATGTAACTGACTTCAACACTCGTAATAAATTATTAACGGCTAAACTTCTTAATCAGGGTTATCGGTACCATAAACTACGCAAAGCCTTTTCAAAATTTTATAGACGCCATTCTGATTTAATTTCAAAATTCAATATTGGACTTAGGATCTCTTCTGCAACAAGGTCTATCGGAACCCGAAATTTATGGTGACTTAGTATATAAATTCAGAAAAATATATTACCGCAATGACTTCAGCACCCAATTTCGTAAAATCATTCTTCGATATAAAAAGATTGGGTACAACATGGATGTTATACGACAGACTGCATGCATGGTAGTTAACCCAATCACGGTTGTGAACTTTGCTACCCTCTTTAATTACACGCCGGTGGGTCAGGCCTCAGATTCTATGACGGTTCCAACGTGAAGGCTTATTGAAAATTAGAGAGATCTTATTCAAGGTAATGTTGGTTGGTGCCTGATGCTCTGTCTCTGGTCGGGCCCATCGGAGTCTAACTGTTGTTTTCTTTTGCTCCAGCATTTCAGTGGTTTCTTGCCGTCGAGACCTCACCGTTGTCTCACCTCTGTGGTTCTTTGATTATTTATGTTCACGGAGATGTTGCACTGATGAGTTAGGAGGCCTTCATGCGGACAGAACAAATTATTTGTCTAAATCGCGACAAAGTAAGGGCGAGGATTGTGGCCACGTAAAATCGATTTAAGCCCCCCCCCCCCAGTGGAAATCTTTCCACTGACCATTCCAAGGCGGTTCTTCTGTGGCGGTCTATTTATGTTGTTGTTTGTTACTTACTGTGTGTATCACTTGTGTCTTTTTATTGTGGATGGCCATATGGCCATTTCGTGGGAAAGTGACTGCCCTTATGGCCTTCCTTTGTCTAGGTTTCCATTATGGTCTGGTCGCTTAATGTTTGTGTTTCTTTCCCTTTGGTGTCTTTGATGGGTGTAGTAAGTTAATTGTATCGATTCCTGATCATTGTTTTACTTCTACTTGGTCTATAAACAAATCTAATGAAGTTTTAAATAAATCCAGGCGTTTTCGTGCTTCAAGTCTGTCTATAATGATTTGCCACCCTTTACAAAGTTTCGAAGTTTATTAAGAAAACAGGAAAGCTCTGAGGGACATACTAACGTGAAAGAATGAAACTAGATTAATTTACACTACACTTCCTCATAATCTTATAAACGAAAAACGTAGGAATTTAATTGAATGGACATTTTATAGTGAAGACTCCCTCTATCTTGCATGTAATGTAAGAAATTATTTTTTCACTTCTGAAGAGCATAAAAATTATACTTTATGGTCATGTCAGAAAGTGTGTGAAGCTCTCACCTTTCTACCTGACAATATTTACATAAGATTCGGTACTATGTTATTTAGACAAGTTGTGGGTATTCCGATGGGTAAAAAATGCGCACCACTTGTGGCTGATTTGTTTTTGTTTTGTTATGAGAGAGACTTCATGATATCCGTTTCTGCTGAAAACCAGTCTGAAGTAATTGAAGCTTTTAGCTCCACTTATAGATATTTGGATGCTTTATTAAATATTGATAATGCCTATTTCGATGGTTTGATCAGTCAATTCCCCCCCCCCCCCAACAGAACTTCAGTTAAATAAAGGAAATTCTTCTGATACCGAGGACCCGTTTTTGGATTTACATCTATCTATTGTAGATGGGTTTGTTACGTGCAAAATGTATGATAAACGCGATGATTTTGATTTTGAGATTGTAAATATTGCGCAATGTATTCGTTTTGCCAGAGTGTGCAGCAATGTAACTGACTGCAACACTTGTATTAAAATGTTAACGGCTAAACACTTCTTAATCAGGGTTATCGGTACCATCAACTACGCAAAGCCTTTTCAAAATTTTATAGACGTCCTTCTAATATTCAATATTGGACTGAAATCTCTCCTGCAACAAGGTATATCGGAACCCGAATTTTATGATGACTTAGTATATAAATTCAGAAAAATATACAACCGCAATGACTTCAGCACCCAATTTCGTAAAACATTCTTTTATATAAAAAGATTGGGTACAAAGCAAATTTTATACGACAGACTGTATGAATGGTAGTTATACCAATCACTGTTGACAACTTTGCTTCCCTCTTTAATTGCACGCCGGTGGGTCAGGCCTCAGATTCTATGACGGTTCTAGCGTAAAGGCTGGTGCCACCTCTCTATCTCTGGTCGGTCCCATCGGAGTCTAACTGTTTGTTTTCTTTTGCTCCAGCATTTCAGTGGTTTCTTGCTGTCGAGTCCTCACCGTTGTTTCATCTCTGTGGTTGTTTGGTTATTTATGTTCACGGAGATGTTGCACTGATGAGTTAGGAGGCCTTCATGCGGACTGAACAAATTATTTGTCTAAATCGCGACAGAAGTAAGGGCGAGGATTATGGCCATGTAAAATCGATTTAATCCTCCCCCACCAGTAGAATGCGTTTCCGCTGACCGTTGCAAAGTAGAAGTAAAACAAAGATCAGGAATTGATACAATTAACTTACTCCACCCATAAAAGACACCAAAGGGAAAGAAATACAAACATTAAGCAACCAGACCATAATGGAAACCTTAACAAAGGAAGGCCATAAGGACAGTTACTTTCCCACAAAATGGCCATATGGCCATCCAAAACCAAAAGACACAAGTGATACACACAGTAAGTAACAAACAACAACATAAATAAATCGCCACAGAAGAGCCGCCTTGGAACGGTCAGTGGAAGATTTCCACTGGGGGGCTTAAATCGATTTTACGTTGCCACAATCCTCGCCCTTACTTCCGTCGCGATTTAGACAAATAATTTGTTCAGTCCGCATGAAGGCCTCCTAACTCATCAGTGCAACATCTCCGTGAACACAAAAATCAAAGAACCACAGAGGTGAGACAACGGTGAGGACTCGACAGCAAGAAACCACTGAAATGCTGGAGCAAAAGAAAACCAACAGTCAGACTCCGATGAGCCCGACCAGAGACAGAGCATCAGGCACCAACCAGCATTATCTCTCGAATTTTCAATAAGCCTTTACGTTGGAGCCGTCATAGAATCTGAGGCCTGACCCACCGGCGTGCAATTAAAGAGGGAAGCAAAGTTGCCAACCGTGATTGGGTTAACTACCATGCATGCAGTCTGTCGTATAATATCCATGTTGTACCCAATCTTTTTATATCGAAGAATGATTTTAAGAAATTGGGTGCTGAAGTCATTGCGGTTATATATTTTTCTGAATTTATATACTAAGTCCCCATAAAATTCGGGTTCCGATAGACCTTGTTGCAGAGGAGATTTAAGTCCAATATTGAATTTTGAAATTAAATCAGAATGGCGTCTATAAAATTTTGAAAAAGGTTTGAGTAGTTTATGGTACCGATGACCCTGATTAAGGAGTTTAGCCGTTAATAATTTATTACGAGTGTTGAAGTCAGTTACATGACTACACACTCTAGCAAATCGAATTAATTGCGAAATATAATGATGATGATGATGATGATTTCGTGTTTAACGACGCGTCAACCCTCTTTGTGGGTCATAAGCGTCAGGATTGCGAAATATAAACGCCATAGGATGGCGCACGAGGAACATCACCATCCAAAAAAAGGAAAATTTACAATCTCAAAATCAAAGTCATCGCGTTTATCATAAATTTTGCACGAAACAAATCCATCTACAATAGATAGATGTAAATCCAAAAACGGGGCCTCGGTATCAGAAGAATTTGCTTTATTTAACTGAAGTTCTAGGGGGTAAATCTGACTGATCAAACCATCAAAATAGGTATTATCAATATTTAATAAATCATCTAAATATCTAGAAGTAGAGCTAAAAGCTTCAATAATTTCAGATTGGTTATTAATGGAAAGCGACAAAATGAAGTCTCTTTCATAACAATACAAGAACAGATCAGCCACAAGAGGTGCGCAATTAGTACCCATCGGAATACCCACACATGTCTAAATAACTTAGTACCGAATCTAATAAAAATATTGTCAAGGCGGTTCTTCTGTCGCGGTTTATTTTTTTTATGACTTGTTTTTGGGTGTTTGTGTGGCTTATACTCGTAGCTTATTGGCCATTTTGTGGGAAAGTAACTGTCTTTTTGGCTGTCCGCTATTGGTGTTTCCATTAGGTCTGTTGTTTCAAGTTTGTGTTTCTTTCCCTGTGGTGTCTTTGATGGGAGCTGTGGGTTGATTGTATCGATTCATGATCATTGCCTTTACATCTGTTTTTAACTCGATTTTACGCTGCTGCAATTCTCGCCCTTACTTCCGTCGCGATTTAGATAAATAATTTGTTCAGTCCGCATGGAGGCCTGCTAACTCATCGGTGCAAAATCTCCCAGAACACAAAAATCAAACAACCACATTGAAGCCTTTAGATATTTGGATAATTTATTAAATATAATTTATTAAATATTGGCAATACATATTTCGATGGTTTGATCAGTCAAATTTATCCCCAATTACTTCAGTTAAATGATGCAATTTCTTCTGATACCGAAGCCCCGTGTTTGGATTTACAACTCTCTACTGGAGATTCCTTTGTTTAGGTTTCCATTATGGTATGGTCGCTTAATGTTTGTATTTCTTTCCCTTTGGTGTCTTTTATGGATGGAGTAAGTTAATTGTATCAATTCCTGATCTTTGTTTTACTTCTACTTTGTTTCCTGCAAAATTTATAATAAACGGAATCATTTTGCTTCGGAGATTGTAAATTTTCCTTCTTGGATTGTGATGTTCCTCGTGCGGCATCTTATTGCAATTAATTCGTTTGGCCGAGAGTCCAATCATGACTATAGCACTCGTAATAATATAAGAATCTTATATGGGTGTGAGGGGTGGATGGAAAAATCCGTCCTGAGGGACACTGTCTGGCTTCCCGAGGCTTGCCAAGTGATGCCGGACAGTGATCCCGAGGGGCGGATTTTTCTACCCATCCCTCAAACCCATGTAGGATTTTTTTTCTTGCATACCTTCCATTTTAGCGCGGATTTTTAACGTTGCAGTCACCTCGAATACCGACGTCCGCCATATTGTGATGACACTACAGGAATGTTTCCTGACGTCACGTAACGTGCTGTGAGGTCAATCTTAACGACGGCGCATCTGAGGTTGTAATCAACCAGTGCATTTATCAAACCCGCGATTATATTCGATTTTGGGTCAGAACACCAGGGTCAGAACATAAATTTCTATCCCATGGTAAAATCACGGATTTCCTTGTCTGGTGTGCAAGAAATTGTTAACTGCTAAACTTCTTAATCAAGGTTATCCCTTCGGTGTCTCTGATGGGAGCTGTTTGTTAATTGTATCAATTCATGATCATTGCTTTCACTTCTAAACTACGCAAAGCATTTTCTAAATTTTATAGAAGACATTTCGATTTAATTTCAAAATTCAACGTTGGACTTAAATCTTTCCTGCAACAAGGTCTATTGAATCCGAATTTTATGGCGATTTAGTGGCGGCCGTATAAAGTCTCCCTGTATATCATCATAGTGTAGATTATATTTTCTTTTGGGATTATTGAATTCATTTTGAAGCAATTTGATAATAGTGTTCTGCTTAAGCCGGAGCTAGAGTAGAGGTCTTGGCCGGTGTTGCGCATTTCAGTTCCGGTCATGAACAGACTCAATAAATCCGATTCTGCCATTTTCATTAATTTGGTGCATTCTTTGCTTCAAATGGCTCTAATGTCACATCTTATTTAGTATATAAATTCAGAAAATATATACTTGCAATCACTATAGTACCCAATTTCGTAAAATTATTCTTCGAGATAAAAGGATTGGGTACAACATAAATGCTATACGACCGACTGCATGCATGGTAGTTAACCCAATCACGGTTGAGTTGACAACATTGCTTCCCTCTTTAATTGCATGCCTGTGCGTTAGGCCTCAGATTCTATGATGGTTCCAACGTAAAGACTCACGGAGAGTTAGAATTTAATATATGTAACGTTGGTTTGTGCCGATGTTCTGTCTCTGGTTGGCCAATGGAGTCTAACAGTTGGTTTTCTTTTGCTCCGGAATTTCAGTGGTTTCTTGTTTTCGAGTTCTCACCCTTGTATTATCTCTGTGGTTGTTTGATTTTTGTGTTGCACTGATGTGTTAGGGACCTTCATGCGGACTCAACAAATTATTTGTCTATCTCGCGCCGAAAGTAAGGGTGAGGATTGCGGTCGGGTAAAATCGATTTAAAATTGTCAGCGAAGGCAATGATCAGCAATCAATACAATTAAGCCACAGCTCCCATCAGGGACACCAAAGGGAAAGAAACCCAAACACGAAGCTAACAGACCCTAATGGAAGCATCAATAGGACAGTTACGTTCCCACAAAATGGCAAATTGGCTATCGAAAACAACAAATACAAGCGACACATATTTTTTTCCTTTTTTGGGGAGGGGGGTGGGGCGGGGAGTTGGTTTTACGGCCCATTCAAGATTATTTCATTCATCGAGCCGATCGTTAATCAGAGGTGGGCGAAAACTGGAGTACCCGGAGAAAAACAACCTGACCTTCCGTTACAGAATTTGGCGTCTCACATCTGACCCGAGCGAGGCTCGAACCACAGCGGTGAGAGATCTAATGATTAAGAGTCAGCGCTCTTAATCGCTAGGCCACGGAGCCCTTAAGCGACACATGTCAAAGACTAAGCATAACAAAAATGAACCGCGACAGAAGAACCGCTTTGGAACGGTCAGCTGAAACGAATTCCACTGAAGGTGGGGCGGACTTAGATCGATTTGCGGCCGCGATTTAGAAACATAATTTCTTCAATTCGCACGAAAGCCTCCTAATAGAAGAAGAGGCATTGATCAGGAATCGATACAATTAACCCAGAGCTCCCATCAGGGACACCAAAGGGAAAAAAATACAAACATGAAGCAACAGACCCCAACGGAAACACCAACAGCGGAAAGCCAATATGACAGTTTCTTTCCCACACAATGGCCGAAAGACTAACCAGAATAAAATAATATAAGCGACACAAACAGCCAAAGACAAACCATAACAAAAATAAACCGCGATAGAATAACCGCCTTGGAACGGTCAGTGGAAACGAATTCCACAGGGGATGGGGCTTAAATCGATTTTACGTGGCCACAATCCTCGGCCTTACTTCCGTCGCGATTAAGACAAATGCTTTGTTCAGTCCGCATGGAGGCATCCTAACTCATCAATACAACATCTCCGTGAACACAAAAATCAAATAAACAAAGAGATGAAACATCGATGAGGACTCGACAGCAAGAAACAACAGAAATGCTGGATCAAAAGAAAACCAACAGTTAGACTCCGATTTGACCGACCAGAGACAGAGCATCAGGTACCAACCAACATAAGTCTTTACTTTGGAACCGTCATAGAATCTAAGGCCTGACCAACCAGCGTGCAATTAAAGAGGGAAGCAAAGTTGTCAACCGTGATTGGGTTAACTGCCATGCATACAGACCGTCGTATAACATTTACGTTGTACCCAATCTTTTTATATCGAAGACCGATTTTACCAAATTTGGTGCTGAAGCCATTGCGGTTATAAATTTTTCTAAATTTATATACTAAGTCACTATAAAATTCGTGTTCCGATAGACCTTGTTGCAGAAGAGATTTAAGTCCAGTATTGAATTTTGAAATTAAATCAGAATGACGTCTTTAATTTTTTGAAAAGGTTTTGCGTAGTTTATGGTACCGATAACCCTGATAAAGAAGTTTAGCCGTCAACAATTTATTACGAGTGTTGAATGCAGTTACAAGACTTCACACTCTGGCAAATCGAATTAATTATAAAATATAAACGTCATAGGATTGCGCACGTGGATTTGTTGATTTGATGTTTAACGTCCCCGTCAACACTGTAAAGGTCATTTTTGAGACGTTGCTTACCATTTTATGGGACTTTTACCCGACATTGAGATGAAATGACATCTCAAGCCCTGTCGCCCAATGAAACTAATAGGGTTTATAAGCATGGACTAAGCCTGTCCCGGAACCTCGCATCGTGGTTCCTGGACAGGCTTAGATCCTCTAAGCGGTTTACCAGTACTAGTGTGCGGTCCGGATTCAGCTCTGCGTGGAAGCATCATGCAGCCCATATATTTCTTCAAGCCCCTATGGGCGGGGGCCAATTGCGCACGTGGAACATCACCATCCAAAAAAGGGAAGTTTACAATCTCAAAATCAAAATCATCTCGTTTATCATAAATTTTGCAAGTAATAAACCCATCTACATTAGGTAGATATAAATCCAAAAACGGGGCCTCAGTATCAGGCGAATTTGCTTTATTTTACTGAAGTTCTGGGGGGTATATTTGACTGATCAAACCATCGAAGTAGAGATTATCAATATTTAATTAATCATCCAAATATCTAGAGGTGGAGCTAAAAGCTTCAATGATTTCAGACTGGTTATCAGCAGAAAGGGACATCATGAAGTCTCTCTCATAACAAAACAAAAACAGATCATAAGCCCCTTAGTGGAATTACTTTTACTGCCTATTCCAGGGCGTTCTTCTGTTGCGGTTTACTTTGGTTATGGCTTGTCTGTGTGTGTGTGTGTGGGGGGGGGGGGGTATCGCTTTTATTTTTATTGTTTTTCTTACTTAGCCAATTGGCCATTTTGTGGAAAAGTAACTGTCCTTTTGGCTTTCCGTTATTAGTGTCTGGCTTTTTTATGTTTGTGTTTCTTTCCCTTTGGTGTATCTGATGGGAGCTATTGGTTACTTCCATCGATTCCATCGATTCCTGATCATTGCCATCACTTCTATTTTTATATGTATTTTGTTAAGCTTCGGTAACCAGCATACTGTAGGAAATTGTTATTTATTTTCCGTTATACTTACACTGAAACTTGTTTTGTTTGTGCCGTGTGGTGGCTGTAAAAGTTCTCGCCGTACATGCATTTTATGCTCTTATTTTTCCAATCCTCAAGGATTGCTTTAACAATTGCTTTTATTCTATGGCGGTTCCAGCGTAAAGGCTTATTGAAAAAGGAGAGATCGAATTCAAGGTAATGTTGGTTGGTGCCCGATGCTCTATCTCTGGACGGGCCCATCGGAATCTTACTGTTGGTTTTATTTTGCTCAAGCATTTCAGTGGCTTCTTGCTGTCGAGTCCTCACCGTTGTTTCATCTCTGTGCTTGTTTGATTATTTGTGTTCACGGAGATGTGGCACTGATGAGTTAGGAGGCCTTCATGCGGACCGAACAAATTATTTGTCTAAATTGCGACGGAAGAAAATGCGAGGATTGTGGCCACGTATAATCGATTTAAGTCCCTAGTGGAATTCGTTTCCGCTGACCGTTTCAAGGCGGTTCTTCTTTCGCGATTTATTTTTGTTATGGTTTCTGTTTGGGTGTTTGTGTCGCTTATATTATTGTATTTTGGCTAGCCTATTGCCCATTTTTGGGAAAAGGACTGTCCTTTTGGCTTTCCGCTATTGATGTTTCCATTGGGTCTGTTCCTTCATGTTTGTGTTTCTTCCCCTTTGGTGTCTCTGATGGCCTGTGGGTTGATTGTATCGATTCCTGACCATTGCGTCCACTTTTATTTTTTTAAAAGCTTATTTCGTTGGTTGCACTTATTCTGTCTTTGTGTTTTTTGCATACGGTGTCCTCTGGTCAGAGATAACATTTGGGACAGTTCAAAAGTGGTCTTAAAGACCACAGTTGTTTAGTTAAGACCACTTGTGAACGGTCCAACTGGTGGTCTTAATATAGCAATTTTACTGTACTTATCAACTATTTTGCATTACGAAAACACGCCTATTCGAATACACATTAAATTTTACCGCCGTAAAAATGAAAAAATAAGATGAAAAATTTTGAATTTTTTTCTTATTTCTGCTCAAAATATAAATTGTGGGTACTCGTTCGAACCGCCTCATAGAGGCGGTTCTAACGAGTACCCACAATATATATTTTAGAGCAGCAGTAAGAAAAATAAGGTTTACCCCTGTAAACCCCAGTTTTACTGTATAAAAGTGAGGTTCGATGGGGGTCAAAATTATATAGGCGTGTTTTCGTGATGGTTTGTTTGATTTGAAGTTTTAACGTCCCCATGAACACTATTTATGTCATTTTGGAAACGTTGCTTGTTCAACTTGCTTCCAATTTTGTTGGACTTTTACCCGACATTGAGATGAAATGACATCTCAAGCCCTGTCGCCCCATGTTTTATAAGCATGGACGGTCTGACTCGGACCGCTTTGCCTGGCAGACTTAGATGCTCTAAGCGGTTTACCACTACTCGTGTGCGGTCGGTTTCAGCTCTGTGCGGAAGCATCATCCAGCCCATCTATTTCTACAAGCCAATTAACGTTTAGAGGAAAATGAAAGGGACTGAAGAACCGAAAGCAAAGAATGTCGCCCACACTGTTGCTGATGGTATTACTTTCCGAAAGAAGTGCAACGAGATCGACTTTTAATGTTACGGTTCACTGGAGAAACGTATGATCTATACCTAAAAGTGTCTATTACAACAGTCTATTTATCAAATCGCATGTAGAACGCATTTTTTCACGAATTGTCTTTACAAATATATCAATATTCCGACTTCGTTAAAAACGCCGTTCGTGTAAGGATAAGGAGCGGGTCTAACGAATTTGCATATTTAATCCGAATTTAATACATAGGCATAAAACAACCATTTTTGGGGGAAATCACTGTCCTTTTGTCTTTCCGCTATTACTGTTTCCATTAGAATCTAGCTGTTTCATGTTTGTGTTTCTTTCCCTTTGATGTCACTACTGAGAGCTGTTGGTTCATTGCATCGATTCCTGATCATTGCCTTCAATCTATTTCAGACGCGTTGGGACAGTAATTGTCCTTTTCACTCTCCGCTATTGATGTTTCCATTAGGGTCTAGTTGTTTCATGTTACGTTTATTTCCCTTTGATGTCACTGCTGGGAGCTGTTGGTTCATTGTATCGATTCCTGATCATTGCCTTCAATCTATTTCAGATGCGTTGGGAAAGTAACTGTCCTTTTCACTCTCCGCTATTGATGTTTCCATTAGGGTCTAGTTGTTTCATGTTACGTTTATTTCCCTTTGATGTCACTGCTGGGAGCTGTTGGTTCATTGTATCGATTCCTGATCATTGCCTTCAATCTATTTCAGACGCGTTGGGAAAGAAACTATTCTTTTCACTCTCCGCTATTGATGTTTCTATTAGGGTCTAGTTGTTTCATGTTTGCGTTTCTTTCCTTTTGATGTCACTGCTGGGAGTTGTTGGTTAATTGTATCGATTCCTGATCGCTGTCTTCACTTCACTTCTATCTTAGACGCGACATCATATGATACAAATGAGTAAATAGATTGTTCTAAGGAGCAATGCGATTTATATTTAAAAGATTGGACAAGAAAGTAACACTAGTATACGTCAGAAATAGTCCTACCATTTTAGAGCCGTGATATAAATCGTTATTACCTTTTTCAGATTTGTTTTTCTGAAATTTTGTTACTAGGGATTTGTCCTTTTGCAATCAGCCTAATGGATGCGTGATAATTATTCCATTAATCCGGAAAGTTATAATAATGGTCAACGAACTTAATTTTCAGTTTGGAAGTATTTTTCTCTAAAATGTTAACAACAAAGATTATAATGCTCTAACAATTTCCTTAGAACAAGAAGGCTTAAAAAAGTTGAAACACATTTGCGCGATTACCAGCAGTATCTTTAAGGTATTTGCCATACTTTCACCAAATAATAATATTAAAACATGTTTTTCTGAAGGAAAAAATATGTCAGACATTGAGGAAGGACCAATAATCTAGAACAGTACAATTTTACAACTTTTAAAGTGCAAGCAGAGAGACTTTCTTTAAGCCACAAAGACCACATAAAGGCAAAGTCTAAAGAGGAGATGAAGCCAACTAGGCCTCATAGGTGATTGCCAAATACGTCCAAAACATGAGAGAGGAATCAATGCTTACCAAGAACTAGAAAATTTAACCACCCTATAAAGATGTGCGGGTTGTTTTAACGGCCGCCACACATTCCCTTATCGTATGCTTTGGTGAAGTAATATAAGAATCTTATATGAGTGTGAGGGGTGGATGGAAAAATCCGTCCCGAGGGTCACTGTCTAGCATCACGAGACAACCATATAGGATTCATTTTCTTGCATACCTTTCATTTCTTACCGCGGATTTTAATGCTGCAGTCACTTCGAGTACCGACGTCCGCCATATTGTGATGACAGTACAGAAATGTTTAGTGACGTCAGGTAACGTGCTCTTACGTCATCCTTGATGGCACATACGAGGTCGTAATCAACCAGCGCATTTATCAAACACGCGAATATATTCGATTTTTGGTCGGAACACCAGGGCAGAACATGAAAATCTATCCCAGGGTAAAATCGCGGATTTCTTGTCTGGTGTGCAAGAAAATATGTTCTATAAAGGGATAATCCTTGGGAAGGTAACAATTCTGCACAGAACTGAAAACTGTAAATTGTGCACTTTGTCTCTGTGGTAGACTAACCAGTTTCGGACAGTGAGGCCTTATAGGACGGCAAAATCACACAAATGCCTTTCTACTGGAGTCGGGAAAAGTTACCTTTGATTTTAACAACTACCTGTGAAAAATAGAAGTGAAGGCAACAATCAGGAATCAATACAATTAACCCACAGCCCACAACAGAGACACCAAAGGGAAAGAAACACAAACATGAAACAACTAGACCCTAATGGAAATATCAATAGCGGAAAGCCAAAAGGACAGTTACTTTCTCACAAAATGTCCAATTGGCTATCCAAAACAAAATACTATAAGCGATACACACACTCATAGACAAGCCATAACAAAAATAAACCGCGACAGAAGAACCGCCTTGGAACGGTCAGTGAAACGAATTCCACATGGGTTGGGGCGGGGAGGGGGAGTGCTTAAATCAATATTACGTGGCCACAATCCTCGCCCTTACTCCCGTCGCGATACGGCAATGAAAACAAATTTCCGAATGATGTCCTTTGCGAATAGATTCGACAGTCATGTATAAACTTATAAACCCAACTATTCTTTTGTTAAGTGCATCTTGAAAGGCCTTTAAGCCACTTCCTGTCCCTGGAGTTTGTGCTGACGTCTGTTCTAATGCGATGGCTCTGTTGTTGTTCATTAATTGTTGTTTTGTTTTATTTGAACATAACATCTCTGCAAATTGCACTTTATTATGCTATCATTGTTAAGTGTTTTGATACCCCGTTTGAGGAGTCCCTCTGAGTTTTTTCTTTCGACTTAGTGCAAAGCTTGGATTATGTCTTGTGATTACGGCTATGTGTGTATGCATGTATGTTTCCCGTGGTACAAATGTATTTAATATTTAAGGAATAGGTCAGCTCTTACTATGGTCTGTTGAGTAATAAATCACAGTTTGGAGATCAGTTGTAAAGTAGATAAAAACACGAGCGCGTAGTGCGCGTGATTTGTCTACTTACAACTGGCCGCCAATTATTACTCAACAAATCACAAACTAGGGCTGATCTATTTCGAGTATAATAGGCTGAAAATCGGCAATAATGTTGTTGTTTCCTTCAAAATCTCAAATATTTTCGCCATTGTTAGAAGAAATCCCGTCTAACGTTAAGGAAATCGACTAGTGACGTCATAAACTGGCAGTTTTGAATGACGTAACTCGTTACGCTCTTCCTTTTCGTGATTTGTTGTAGAGTAAAACACAGGTATTTTCATATGCCTTTATAGGCGCGCTGTGTAAGAATACAGTATATATATTTCAAAGTTAGAACTATTCTCTTTCAGATTCAAGCAGCGATGAAGGAAGACTCTTGGAACGATACCAAGGAAACGACAGTTCCTTGGTCATTCATCAACTTTACAACAGCCCTGATGCCCGCCGAGGCCTCAGACACATCCAATGGCCGACCAGACACCTGGCTCGCATACATCTCGTACATCAGCGTTCCGCTTCTCATTTTCATAGGGATTTTTGGCAATTCACTAACGATTATCGTATCTAGATCCCATATATACCGCCATTCCTCGCATGGGATCTATCTGACTGCTATGGCTGTTTCAGACATGGTATTTCTTCTTTCATTTCCTTTTAGCAAGGATTTCACGCATGACGTATTTGGCAGAGATGTACGTGCACTACATATAGCTGGTTGCAAACTATTCTTCTTTGTATTTCGAGCCACCAGAGCCATAACAGCGTCGCTGATTACCCAAATTTGTGTAGAACGCTTTGTAGCAGTTTGGTTTCCACTTAAGACGAAAAGTATATCTACCCGACGCGCAGCAGTGGTGGCCATTTGCTGCATTTGTGTGGTAATATCCGTGTTTTGTGCAGTATGGACTGTAACAGTTGGTATTGACAACAACAAGTGTGTTCCAGTTTTAATAAATACGGACAATAAAATGATAACTAACGTTTGTTCAATAATAGGAATGACCATTCGAACGTGTTTGCCTGCGGTCATGTTGCTCGCATTTACACCGTTAACAATTGGTAAACTTTACTATATGCGATCCCGTAGGCGTCAGTTGGGGTGCAACCACGTAGTAGATGATACTTACAGAATTACTCTCATGCTTGTTAGTGTAAATGTGGCATTTTACATTTTAATTACGCCCTTCTGTATCGCAAAACATGCCTTAATGTTTAACGGTATCGACATTGTCACATCGACGGATCGCTTGTTTCGAAATCTCTATGAAATTTCAAAGATCTGCGAACTAATCAACTGCGTCATCAATTTTATCCTCTATGTGTTGCTGAGTTCAGCATTTCGACGGCAAGTGTGCGTTTTGTTTAACTGTAAGCATGGCCAGAATACAGGACAAGTTAATAGATCTGACGATACACTTGCGTCTAGGTATAGTTAGAACTGGTAATGACACTATTTCTGTCATCTCGAACCTTGAATCCCACTTTTATATCGTAAAATCTGGGTGTATAGGGGTGATACAGTTAGACTCCGAAGTGCCCGAACAGGGAAAGAGCATCAGGCATCAACCAACATTACATAAAATTAAATTTTCTCTAATTATCAAACATTGTTTTTCTTGTACCGCTCTTAAATACGAGGGCAATTTGGAAAGTATTTATAGTAGACTTACTATAGTGCACCATGGTGCAGTTTATATTTTACTTTTGGTCCGTTGAGATCATCGTGAATATTCTGAGAAATCAGAAATAAATTATTTGTTTAGACTCATTCTTGACAGGTTTTTAATTATTTGGACCCCATTTTGATTTATATCAGTCTTTGAATCGACTGCCTATTCGAAATTCGCAAAATTGCAGTATGTTTCCTCTGGCTTTGTTTGCCGGATCATTACAGGGTCACTGATGAGGCTTTATTAGCCGAAACTACGTAGTATGACCCATCTTCTTTCTTATGAATGTTTTCATTGCTCTTAAAGGAACTCATTTTTGATTTTTATTAGACCGGATACATCATAAATGTTATACGACGGACTGCATACACGGTAGTTAACCCAATCACGGTTGACAATTTTGCTTCCCTCTTTAATTGCACGCCGGTGCGTGAGGACTCAGATTCTATGACGGTTCCAGCGTAGAGGCTTACTGAGAATTAGAGAGACTCTAATTTTGTGTAATGTTGGTTTGTGCCTGATGCTCTGTCTCGGGTTGGGTCCATCGGAGTCTAACTGTTGGTTTTCTTTTGCGCCAGCATATCACTGTTTCCTTTCTGTCGAGTCCTCAACGTTGTTTCATCTCTGCGGTTGATTATTTGTTTTGTGTGTGTTTACGGAGATGTTGCACTGATACTTAGGAGGCCTTTTTGCGGACAAAACAATTATTTGTCTCAATCGCCACGGAAATAAGGGCGATCATAGTAGACAAGTAAAATCGACTTCAGCCCCCCCCCCCCCCCAGTAAAATCCTTTTCACTGACCGATCCAAGGCGGTTCTTCTGTCTTGGTTAATTTTTGTTAAAGCTTGTATTTGAGTGTGTGTATCGCTTATATTATTTTGCTTTGGATAGCCAATTGGCCATTTTGTGGGCAAATAACTGTCCTTTTGGCTTTCCGCTAGTGATGTTTCCTTTAGGGTCACGTTGTTTTATGTTTGTGTTTCATTCCTTTGGTGTCTCTGATGGAAGCTGTCGGTTAATTGTATCGATTCCCGATCATTGCATGCACTTCTGTTTTTTTTTTTTTTTTTTTTTTTTTTTTTATGCTTAACAGTCTCGGTGGTTTCGTGCATTTTAATGGCATGATAACTATGCCTTTAATCACTTGACCGAATTATAATATGCATGATTTGATGCATACAGTGCGCAAAAGCTGTCATTGTAGATGGCCATGTCTTTGACATTAAGCGAAATTATGGCCGAAAATAGTAATGTCAAGTTAGAATTAGATGACCCGCGACCGTGTCGACTATTTCAGCAGTGTCAGAAAAAGAAATCGAGATTGTGAAAAAGGCAATTAAAGAATATGCGCGGTACACTATTGAAGAGATAGGAGATTTGAACGGTATGGATGCGTCGGCCGTATTTAATATGTTGAAAAAAGTGCTTAAGCTTGTGAAGGTTTGTGCTGGACGGAATCCCCATATTTTGACACCTGAACAAAAGGTGGTAAGGGTAGAAAAAGCCTCAAAACGTCTAGCAAAATATAAATATTCGGATCCCAGGAGACCCAGAAAAACAGTAACTAGAGATGAAACGTGGCTGTAAATTTTGAACCCGATTGCAAAGAAAACAATAAAGTTTCGGTAAATGAAAATGACAAACTCATATCGCTCAGATTATTAAGACATCGAGAGGCGTCATGTACACTGAGTCTCTTTTTTTTTTACTTCGATGGCAATTATGCGCGTGTACCAGAACCTGAGTGTCACATGATTACTTTATAATGAAAAAAATAATCTGCTATGGTGGATCACTATGTAGCAAAGCGCCCACGTACAGGGGTGTTTGGTCTTTATATTCTTCATGATAACGTACCTGGAGGAGTGGAAAATTAAATTTTACCACAACCTCCATACAGTTTAGACCTTTTTCCCTATCATTTCTGGCTCAACGAATGTCTGCGCGATGAGGTCATTTTGAAAGCCGTCATGCATTGGACAGAGCGTTGTTTCAGTGTTTAAAAGTATTTCACAGAATGAATTAATTGCATTTTCGGAGTGGATGCAAAATAGATATGAAGACAATGATGAGGAACCGATACGATTAAGCCACAGCTCCCATCAGAGACAACCAAGGGAAAGAAACACAACCATTAAACAACAGACCCTAACGGAAACACTAATAGCGGAAAGCCAAAAGGACAGTTTCTTTTCCATAAAATGGCCAGTAGGCTATCAAAACCAAAATACTATAAGCGCAAACCATAAAAAAATAAAACGCGACAGAAGAACCTATGTATCACTTGTGTCTTTTAATTTTGGATGGCCATATGGCTTTGCTTTGCTTCCCTCTTTAATTGCACGCCGGTTGGTCAGGCCTCAGATTCCAACGTTAAAAACGTATGCTGCTTGGTACCTGGTGCTCTGTCTGTGGTCGGGCCCATCGGAGTCTAACTGTTGGTTTTCTTTTGTTCAAGCTTTTCTGTTGTTTCATGCTGTCGAGTAATCACCGTTGTTTCACCTCTGTGGCTGTTTGATTTTTTGTGTTCACGGAGATGTTGCACTGTTGAGTTAGGAGGACTTCATGTGGACTGAACAAATTATTTGTCTTAATCGCGACGGAAGTAAAAGCGAGAATTGTGGATACGTAAAATCAATTTAAGCCCAGCCCACAGTGGAATTCGTTTCCGCTGACCGTTCCAAGGCGGTTCTTCTGCCGCGGTTTATTTTTGTTATGGTTTGCCTTTGGGTGTTTGTCGCTTATATTATTTTATGTTGGATAGTCTTTTGGCCGTTTTGTGGGAAAGTAACTGTCCTATTGGATTCCCGCTGTTGGTGTTTCCGTTCGGGTCTGTTGCTTCATGTTTGTATGTCTTTCCCTTTGGTGTCTCTGATGGGAGCTTTTGGTAAATTGTATCGATTCATGATCATTGCCTCTATTTCTATTTTGCGTAGTTTATGGTATCAATAACAATGATTAAGAAGTTTAGACGTTTAGTTTAAACATATTTATTTCATAAAGGTAGTGAATAATATGCATCCAAATGTAACACAAGCAATAATAGGATTAGAACGAAAGCACAAGTACTTATATAGTTCTTCTCCTGACATGTGTAAAATGTAAACAATTGGTGGAAACTTGTCAGAATATTAATTGACATGTTATATCGTAACGTTTCTGTCTATGACAATATATTCATTAAATAAATAAGCAACTGAATAAGTAACTGAATAAATAAATAAATAAATAAATAGATAAATAAATAACCTTAGTTGTTAGAACAAGAAGATAAAATATGTATATAGGTTAATTAACAATAATAAGAAATACAACAGGCAAATGGGAGAGGGAGAGCGCACACGCAGAGCATACCTACACAGACTTATTTTTCACCACTTCTGTGGTGTATTCCTTGCTTCCAAAGGATAACCCTTTTATAGAACATATTTAACTTCACTACAGCTGGTGTGTGGGAATGTGTGGCGGCGGTAAAACGTCTCCCTGCCCTACATCATAGTGTAGATTATATTTTCTTGTCCTTTGGGATCATTGATTCCATTGTAGAATTTTGAAAATATCTGAGGGTCACTGATGAGGCCTAATTGGCCGAAACTAGCTAGTCTGGCCCAGAAAACATGTACACTCCATATTTTTCACTTCTGTGGTGTATTCCTTGCTTCCAAAGGATAACCCTTTTATAGAACATATTATACCATTAATTGAACCGGTCGCATGACCATTAGCTAGTACATGTATATCAAAATCGTTTTGTTTCAGTAAGGAATCGATGCACTTGTTGAAATATAATTGCGTTTGTTTCGTTTGTGAGTGAGTCGTCGCCGTATAGAAGCAGATTTAATGTTGGCGTACAATACATTGAAATACCATTCAGCAGTTCAGTCCGTTGGGATTGGTAATTTAAACAATGAAAAAAATAGTGTTGAGCGTCCTCGATACTACCACACTGACACATAGGTGAATCCGTAATGTTTTTCATAAAAAGATCTAAGTTTAAAGAGCTACAATTTGTCCTTAGACGCGTGTGTAACACCTGTGTTTTTCTTTTGCCAGAGTAATAATATTTTGGTACTGGATATTTGTCTTTATTTAGGGAGTATTTGAAAGAATTTACTGATTCAGATTGTTTAGCCTCGTAGGGTAAGCTATTCCATGCTCTGGTGGTAGATGGTAAGAAGGAGTTAAAATACAAATTTGTTCTAGCATTAATAGTCTGTAAGTCATTGGAGTTTCTAAGATTGTAACGACTGGCACTGCTGACCGTTTGTGGCACAAGGGAAGAAAGGTATGAAGGAGTGAGGTTGTGACTCATTTTATAAAATAATGTCAATTTGTGATTCCTTCGCCTGTCTTCCAGTGTGTCCCATCGGACCTCCTTATAAAGGGCGTTTAAAGACGTAAGTTTCGTGCAGCCGGTTGCAATTCTAGCTGCTTCATGTTGTAGCTTATCTAATTCAAACTTTTCATACTGTGTACAATTGTCCCATAAGACGTCACCATATTCAAGTAGTGGTCGTATAAAAGTTAAGTAGATAGTTTCGAGCGACTCTCTGTCCAGTTTGAATTTTAACTTTCTCATGACGTTAATTCTTACCCATGCTTTTTCTGTAATATATGCTATATGCTCGTGCCAGGTACAATCGTTCGAGAGGTAAATACCAAGGTGTTTATGTGTTTCAACTTCAGTGATTGCCTGGTTTTGCATGTAAATAGGTGGGTGCTGATTTTTATTAAGTTTACGTGAAATTAGAAGAGCTTCGGTTTTTGAAGGATTGAAAGATACAAGCCACGTTGATGCCCATCTAGAGATTTTAAAAGATCCGTATTTAGGCAGGCCGCTGCAGATGCAGGAGTGTCAACAATTATAAAGAGACTCGTGTCATCTGCAAACAAACGAATGTTCGACCCAATGTCTATAACAATGTCATTTATGTATACAAGGAACAACAGGGGGCCTAGTATGGAGCCTTGTGGCACTCCAGCATGTATGAAGGTCCAGTCTGACTCAATTCCTGGAGTAACTACACGTTGTCTTCTATTCGACAGATAGCTTCGAAACCAATTAAGGACTTCTCCCGTGACACCAGCTGCTTGAAGTTTTAGTAGGAGTCCAGCATGCCAAACGCGGTCAAATGCTTTGCTGATGTCACAGAAGACGGCTCTTACTTCTTTACCTGAATCAAGTGCTTGACAAAACACGTTATAAATGTATGTTAACTGGTTAACAGTTGAATCACCAGGGATAAAGCCAGACTGGAGAGAGGAGAGCAGTTGATTGTCCCGTAGATGATTGAATAGATATTTGAATATTAGTCTTTCAAACAGTTTATCTTCAGTGTTCAGCAAGGATATAGGCCGATAATTTGTAATCAGCGACGGATCACCTTTCTTTGGGACGGGGCAAACATTAGCGTCTTTGTAAAAATTTGGTACAGAACCAGTACGAAGGGACTGATTAAACAAACAGCAGTATGGGTAAGAGAGTTCAGAAGATAATTCTTGAAGGATGCGATTGTTGAGGTCATTAGGACCAGAAGTTTAGACGTTTGGGCCCATTATGTTGGTTTTCTTTTGCTCGAGCATTTCTGTTGTTTCATTCTGTTGAGTCCTCACCGCTGTTTCATCTCTGTGGTTGTTTGATTTTTGTGTTCACGGAGATGTTGCACTGATGAGATAGGAGGTCTTCATGCGGACTGAACAAATTATTTGTCTTAATCGCGACGGAAGGAAGGGCGAGGATTGTGGCCACGTAAAATCGATTTAAGCCCCCCAGTGGAATTTTTTTCCGCTGACCGTTCCAAGGCGGTTCTTCTGTCGCGGTTTATTTTTGTGATGGTTTGTCTTTGGGTGTTTGTGTCGCTTATATTATTTTATTTTGGATAGCCTTTTGGCCATTTTTGGGAAAGTAGCTGTCTTTTAGGTTTTCCGCTGTTGGTGTTTCCGCTGGAGTCTGTTGCTTCATGTTTGTGTTTGTTTCCCTTTGGTGTCTCTGATGGGAGCTGTGGGTTAATTGTATCGATTCCTGGTCATTGTCTCTACTTCTATTTTAACGCACGAACACGTCTGAATTTCAATTTATTAAAAACTTCATTAACTTTTTTATAGCCCAAAAGAGATTTCTACCTGTTCTTTCGGAGACGTTGTCGCAATATTTTATCACATATTTTTGATGGTATTTAAACATGGAGTTAATAATGTAGAGATTCAGTGGTGGTACAAGAGCTTGAATGTACAATAAAACGTGTTTTGTGTGGTGTTTTATGAAGTTTAGGTAACCAATATAACTTTGAAAGCTTATCTTGGCCTTCTGTTCCACGAAAAGGCTAGAAAAGGCGTACAGTGAGTGAGTGAGTGTTTCAGTTTTACGTCCAACCAACAGCTAAGGTCATATGGAGACGGGACCTCGGTTTAAAGACTCATCCAAAAGTCTGGAGAAGCCCGGGATCGAACCTGCGACCCCTGGTTTACAAGGCGAGTAGCTTAACCACTCGACCAAGGAGGCTTCTAGAAAAGGCATACAGGTCAATGGAGAAAGCTTGAATGGACTACACTAGTTAGTTTTGACCAAGTAAGCCGTACATTTATAAGCCGCACCCACTATAGCTCCTTGTATAGATTGCTGGTACTCATTAGAACCGCCTCATGTCTAACGTGTACCAACAATCTATAGTTTGAGTAGAAATAAGAAAAATATCACAGATTTTAATCTAAATATTTTTTCGACGGTATAATTTACAAATTGAATATATTTGTATATGTGTGTTTTCCGGATATGAAATACACTTAAATTCAGTAACCCGTTAATCGACGGCTCGTTTTGCATAATTGATTCTTTAATTCCGGCAACACAATTCTCCACAACATCTAGCAACAATCATTTAGAGATAGTTTTGAAGAACAATGGTGTTTTCTTATTTCGTATGGGCATAAAGTAAACTAATGCTTTACAACCCAACAAGCACATGATGAAATTATGACGTCAAATCAACGTCGTTACGTCATGACGTTAATGCAATATCAAATTTGCGTCGGTGAAACCGACGTTGATTTGACGTTGCCCTTGCGACGTGTACCTGCTGGGAATTGCCTTGTGGATACGATTCTTGTATGTATTTACGTGCATGTTATAGAAGAACGAAAAGATATTCAAAAATATATTATAAGCATTTGCGTCTTCGCTTGGTGCTCTTTGCACCCTCAGTGGTTCGAACTACATATGCCTATAACATTTCTTCACGATCAGCCACTTTAATGCGAATGTCTCCTTTTTCTGTGTTGTCTAATCGAAATTGTGCGCAATAAGCAAGCAATGTTGACGTCATGTACCAGTGTAAAAAAATGTACACGCCACGGTTTTTTAGTTTTGTGCTACAGTACTTGCTGTCGAGTCCTCACCGTTATTTCATAACTATGGATGTTTGATTTGTGTGTTCACGGCGATGTTGCACTGTTGAGTTTGTAGGCCTTCATGCGGACTGAACAAATTATTTGTCTTAAATGCGACGGAAGTAAGGGCGAGGATTGTGGCCACGTAAAATCGATTTAAGCCCCCCAGTGAAATTCGTTTACGCTGACCGTTCCAAGGCGGTTCTTCTGTCGCGGTTTATTTTTGTTGTGATTGTCTTTGGGTGTTTGTGTCGCTTATATTATTTTATTTTGGATAGCCTATTGGCCATTGTGTGCGAAAGTGTTACGGACCGCATTCCCTCCCTTCAGTTATCAACATGCATAACTTATAGGATTATCACCACTCTCTGACAACTGCGTCAGGGAGTCGACTCTTTGGCTCAGCGGTTAGAGCACTGGGCTATCACCCGAGCGGCCCGGGTTCGAATCCCACCATAGGCGGCGAATTTTTCACGTTATGCATCTTTCCTTTGTTGCCGCTTTCATGTCGTTAGATGGGGGCTCGTCCGAGATCGGACTTTATTTCGCCGAAAATGGCTTCATCCCGAAGTTGGCTTTACGTCATCAAAAATGCCTTCCTTCAGTTATCAACATGCATATCTTATAGGTTTATCGGAGTCTAACTGTTGGTTTTCTTTTGCTCAAGCATTTCAGTAGTTTCTTCCTGTCTAGTTCTCATCGTTGTTTCACCTCCGTGGTTGTTTGATTATTTGTGTTCACGGAGATGTTGCACTGATGAGTTAGGAGGCCTTCATGCGGACTGAACAAATTATTTGTCTAAATCGCGTCGGAAGGAAGGGCGAGGATTGTGGCCACGTAAAATCGATTTAAGTCCCCCCCCAAGTGGAATTCGTTTCCGCTGACCGTTCCAAGGCGGTTCTTCTGTCGTGGTTTATTTTTGTTATAGTTTGTCTTTGTGTGTTTGTCTCGCTTATATTAGTTTATTTTGGATAGCCTATTGGCCATTTTGTGGGAAAGTAACTGTCCGTTTGGCTTTCCGCTATTGATGTTTCCATTAGGTCTGTTGTTTCGTGTTTGTTTGTTCTTTCCCTTTGGTGTCTCTGATGGGAGCTGTGGGTTGATTGTATCGATTCCTTATCATTGCCTCCACTTCTATGATTTATCACCACTCTTTGACAACTGCGTCAGGGAGTCGGCTCAGCGGTTAGAGCACTGGACTATCATCCGGGTGGCCATGGTTCGATTCCCACCATTGGCGGGGATTTTTTTTAGGCTATGCTTCTTTCCTTTTTTATGGCTTTCATGTCGTAAGAGAACGTAACTGGCCTTTTGGCGTTCCGCTTTTGATGTTTCGATTGGGGTCTGTTGTTTCTTGTTTGTGTTTCTGTCCCTTTAGTGTTGCTGGTGGGAGCTGTGGGTTAATTGTATTGATTTCTGATCATTGTATACACAAATATTTTGATTCATATACATTTCCATTTTATAGACCTATGAAGTTCACAACAGATAACTTTAAGGCAATGTGAGTGGGCAGTAAAATAAACCCATGCCCTTCATCCTAGTGTGGATCATGCCTTGGTTTATTTCCGTCCTCCGTCCGCCAACGTTTGACCAATTCGACATCTCCTCCATAACCGCAATTCGAATTGAATCGATACTATTTTCTAAGGGCCTTAATGTGATTGCATGATGAGTAAATAGGCGATTCTATCGAGTACCCAGTATAATGTGTACTAGTAACAATTGAGGTAAATAATGTTTACTGTTTTATATTCTATAGGGTACGGCTTTCCGCTATTGATGTTTCCATTAGGGTCTGTTGTTTCATGTTTGTGTTTCTTTTCCTTTGGTGTCTCTAATGGGAGCTGTGGGTTTATCGTATCGATTCCCGATCATTGCCCCCACTTCTATTTTGCATCGCATAGACTTGTTAAAGTGATGTTATTTAGCCTGAAACCCTATTTCACAAACTAAAGCCTAGGGGCCATGTCTTCCAAACAGCTGTGAGAGCAGTGTACCGTATGAAAATCTGACACGTTGCATTAGCCTTTAGGTATAATACATTATTCATTATAATTATGATTGATCGCGAAGAACATTTTTTTTCATTGACAAACAATATGTAGTCTAATCAGATTGTCCCTAAGGACCAGTCTGGCTGGGTTTACATTGTTTTAGGCTTGTTACAATGCCATTTGAGGTTTCCTGATGTTTAGGTTCAATACGGCACTTAGATAATATCGGTCTGTTGCATCTGTTGCAATATTATGATACAAATAAAAAGCATATCTTAGAAAATGAATTTTTTTTCATTAAGGTATATAGTCTGTGGTATAACTGACATTTTGGCCAAACTATTCTTCTTGCATTAATGGGTCTCTTCGGACATGATATACTTGGTATATAAGTACTACCACTGGATTCTGCCCAAATCAGGCCTCATTTAAGCATTTTGCTTTTTTGTCAGTTGCACATTTTCAGTTTTTGAAAAACAATGTAATTACAGATTATTGCCTTTTTATTGTAGAATATTCGGCACGGGGTCATTTTGCGAAGGACGCGCGCAGGCAAAGGAGTGTGAGTCGGACTGTCCGTGCTTATAAACCCTATTAGTTTCATTGGGCAACAGGGCTTGAGATGTCATTTCATCTCAATATCGGGTAAAAGTCCCACAAAATTGGAAGCAACGTCTCAAAAGTGACCCATACAGTGTTGGCGGGGATGTTAAACCAGTTTTAACTGTCATTCTACATCAACACGTTTATTTGACATTGCAGCTTTACTTCAGCACCCAATTTCGTAAAATCATTCTTCGATATAAAAAGATTGGGTACAACATGGATATTATACGACAGACTGCATGCATGGTAGTTAACCCAATCACGGTTGGCAACTTTGCTTCCCTCTTTAATTGCACGCCGGTGGGTCAGGCCTCAGATTCTATGACGGCTCCAACGTAAAGGCTTATTGAAAATTAGAGAGATAATGTTGGTTGGTGCCTGATGCTCTGTCTCTGGTCGGGCTCATCGGAGTCTAACTGTTGGTTTTCTTTTGCTCCAGCATTTCAGTGGTTTCTTGCTGTCGAGTCCTCACCGTTGTCTCACCTCTGTGGTTCTTTGATTTTTGTGTTCACGGAGATGTTGCACTGATGAGTTAGGGGGCCTTCATGCGGACTGAACAAATTATTTGTCTAAATCGCGACGGAAGTAAGGGCGAGGATTGTGGCCACGTAAAATCGATTTAAGCCCCCCAGTGGAAATCTTCCACTGACCGTTCCAAGGCGGCTCTTCTGTGGCGATTTATTTATGTTGTTGTTTGTTACTGTGTGTATCACTTGTGTCTTTTGGTTTTGGATGGCCATATGGCCATTTTGTGGGAAAGTAACTGTCCTTATGGCCTTCCTTTGTTTAGGTTTCCATTATGGTCTGGTCGCTTAATGTTTTTGAATTTCTTTCCCTTTGGTGTCTTTTATGGGTGGAGTAAGTTAATTGTATCATTTCCTGATCTTTGTTTTACTTCTACTTTACTTTGGTGACAGTGTGCATCTGGTTACGTCTTACGGCGAAAAGCATTATAACGCACTTGCACAAGTTCTGATAAAATGGGTAATGTTACGAAAAACAAGTTTTCTTTGTTTGAATTTGGGTTTTACGTCCCCGCCAATTCTATAAGGGTTATTTTGGAGACGTTGATTCTAATATTGTGGGAGATTTGCACGACAATGAGATGAATGACATCTCAAGCTCTGCCGCCAAATGGAACCAATAGGATGTATATGCATGGACTCGTACCACTTTGCAGGTTTCCTCTGGCTTTTGTTGCCGGATCATTACAGGGTCACTGATGAGGCTTTATTAGCCGAAACTACGTAGTATGACCCATCTTCTTTCTTATGGATGTTTTCATTGCTCTTAAAGGAACTCATTTTTGATTTTAATTTGCCTTCACTGCAGCTGGTTTTGTGCCGTGTGGCGGCCGTAAACGTCTCCCCGTACATCAACCATAGTGCAGTTTATATTTTACTTTTGGTCCTTTGAGATCAGCGTAAATATTCTGAGAAATCAGAAATAAATTATTGGTTTAGACTCATTCTAGACAGGTTTTTAATTATTTTGACCCCATTTTGATTTATATCAGTCTTTGAATCGACTGCCTATTCGAAATTCGCAAAATTGCAGTATGTTTCCTCTGGCTTTTGTTGCCGGATCATTACAGGGTCACTGATGAGGCTTTATTAGCCGAAACTACGTAGTATGACCCATCTTCTTTCTTATGGATGTTTTCATTGCTCTTAAAGGAACTCATTTTTGATTTTAATTTGCCTTCACTGCAGCTGGTTTTGTGCCGTGTGGCGGCCGTAAAACGTCTCCCCGTACATCAACCATAGTGCAGTTTATATTTTACTTTTGGTCCTTTGAGATCAGCGTAAATATTCTGAGAAATCAGAAATAAATTATTGGTTTAGACTCATTCTAGACAGGTTTTTAATTATTTTGACCCCATTTTGATTTATATCAGTCTTTGAATCGACTGCCTATTCGAAATTCGCAAAATTGCAGTATGTTTCCTCTGGCTTTTGTTGCCGGATCATTACAGGGTCATTGATGAGGCTTTATTAGCCGAAACTACGTAGTATGACCCATCTTCTTTCTTATGGATGTTTTCATTGCTCTTAAAGGAACTCAATTTTGATTTTAATTAAAATTTTTGAGGGTCACTGATGAGGCCTTATTGGCCGAAACTAGCTAGTCTAGCCCAGAAAATATGCACACCCCATATTTTCCAGTTCACTGGTGTATTTCCTTGCTTCCAAAGGATACCTCTAGATGGGCTGTCAGTTTCAGCTATACATGTAAGCACCATATTGCCTAATTTATTTCGCAAAACCCCGAATGACGAGTTGCAATGACACAGATTATTTGTAGTCATATGACGATAAGTGTCGTACACTGATAATATAATGTTATTCATCAAGTATTTCGGTATTGGTCCAGTTACATGTCCAAGGTCTGCCGAAGGCCGTGGCCAATACAGCAGACCGAAGGCCTGTAACTGGGACAATACGGAATTACTTGATTAATGACAATTTTATTAACTTACACCATTAAAACACGATTATTGATTTTTGACCTCTGTGTTAATATGGATGACCTCCGAACAATAACCATCTTAACTGTGCTACTTTCAGAAGAGTATATACACTGTCCTGTTCAGTTTTCCGTGTCTGGAAACCTGCCGTGCCACATAATCTTTAATAGTTTTCTAAGACAGCTTGTATGGTAGTGATTCAGTCTTTTGGCGTGCCGTTGGTAAACTGTCCATGTTACATATGCATACAATAGTGTTGGCAGCACGATAGCTCTGTAGACTTTCGGTTTTGTGTCAAGTAGAAGTAAAACAAAGATCAGGAATTGAAATAATTAACTTACTCCACCCATAAAAGACACCAAAGGGAAAGAAATACAAACATTAAGCGACCAGACCATAATGGAAACTTAAACAAAGGAAGGCCATAAGGACAGTTACTTTCCCACAAAATGGCCATATGGCCATCCAAAATTAAAAGACATAAGTGATACATACAGTAAGTAACACACAACAACATAAATAAATCGCTACAGAAGAGCCGCCTTGGAACGGTCAGTGGAAGATTTCCACTGGGGGGCTTAAATCGATTTTACGTGGCCACAATCCTCGCCCTTACTTCCGTCGCGATTTAGACAAATAATTTGTTCAGTCCGCATGAAGTCTGATTCCACCTCGATCCCAGACACTGCCACGTGGTCGGCCACATGCTGCACTAGCTTTGGTAATCCTGGTATTGACTTCGTCATCAGTGTGCACGGCTCTTGACAGTGTGCTCCCAAGGTAGTTGAACATGTCTACCACTTGTAATCTTTGACCTTTCACTGTGATGGTGGTCTCTTTGTAAGGCTTGCCAGGTGCTGGCTGATAGACTACTTAAGTCTTTTGGATGCTGATTGTCAGATTATAGCTAATACTGGAGTAAGATACTTGATCTATACCCTTTTGCATTTTCTCTTCTGTTGGAACACCTTTTGTCATGTCATCAGCATAGAGGAACTCGTCTAGCACCTCTGTCTGCACCTTGGATTTGGCTTTAAACCTTCTGAAATTCAAAAGCTTCCCATCAAAGCGATACCTAATAGGCATACCATTGTTATCATCCGGGAACGTATCTGTGAGCATGGCAGAAAATATCATGCTGAACAGTGTTGGGGCTAACATGCAGCCTTGCTTGACTCCGTTTGTCACAGGGAATGGATCTGAAAACTCCCTATTATTTTGGACCCGTGCAAGCATACCGTTGTGGAACTGTCTCGCCATTGCTATGAACTTGGTGGGACACCAAAACTTCGACATGATCTTCCAAAGGCCCTTATAACTGACTTTGTGAAATGCTTTGGTGAGGTCAACAAAGGTCATGTATAGGTCCATGTTCTGGTCTTGGCATTTCGCTTGCAGCTTCCTTGCTGTGAAGAGCATGTCAACTGTTCCTCTGATCTTCCTAAACCCACACTGTCTTTCTGGTAGAAGCCCTGACTGTTCAAGATTAGTCGGTTAAGTAGGACTCTAGCAAGGACTTTCCCAGCAATTGACAATAAAGAGGTGTCACGTTGATTGTCACAGATCTGAGAGTTCCCTTGAATAGGTTGATAGGTGGATAATTGACGCATCCTAGAATTCTTGAGGGATGACTTCTTTTCTCCAAATAATTTGAAATAGCTCTGTCAACTTCTTTGCAACTAAAGTACCTCCTGCTTTGTCAGCTTCTTTGCAACTGAAGTCAGTAACGGGTGGGAACTTATCAAGCAGCAGATAACATTCAACCTGTTGTAGTTTGTTGATAGCATCATCATTGATAGAGTATAGCCGATTAAGAGCACTATCAAAGTGCTCAGCCTATCCTTTCAAGATAGCCTCTTTGCCGGTCAAAAGACTAGTTTCATCTGCACCGAGGAGAGGATTGGTTCCTGAACTCGGGGGCCATAATCTGTCTTTGATACATCACATAATTTTTTCATATCCCTTCTGTCTACAAAGGACTGGATTTCTTCAGCCATGTTGCTTAGCCAGGAGACTTGTACGTCTCTGAGTCTTATTTGGACTGTCTTGCATATATCTGAATAGGCCACCTTGTTAGATACTGAGCTGGTATCACTGAAGCATGCCCTGTGTTTATGGTGCTTCTCTTCAAGGAGTCCCTGGATTTCTGCATTATTCTCGATAAAGGCGGAGCGAAGAACGATCCCTCAAACTACCGTCCAATTTCAATTCTCTCCACAATTTCAAAACTTTTCGAAAAAACAGGTAAATAAACATCTGACGAACTATCTGACCAAATATTACCTCATTCATGAAACCAAATCAGGCTTTCGTCAAAAACACAGCTGCCAGACTGCTTTAGATCAGTGGATGTCTTGCATCGATAAAGGGGATTTAGTTGGTTCATTATTTATCGACTTCCGAAAAGCTTTTGATGTAGTAGATCACTCGATTCTGATGAAGATCTTGCATTGTATAAAGTAAGTGACGAATCCCTACTTTGGTTTAAATCCTATTTAAGTGCTCGCAAACAAGCAGTGATAAATGACAATGGCCTATCTGACTTCGTTGAAGTCAAATCGGGTGTACCTCAGGGCTCCATCCTTGGACCCACTGTATTTCTACTTTTTATAAACGACCTACCCCTCTTCACTAAATTTTGCCTTTCCGATCTTTATGCTGATGATGCAACTTTTCACACGCATAGTGAAAATTTGTCAACAATAGAACATCATTTACAGAGAGATGGAAGCATCGCTAAAACATGGGGCAGTCAAAACAAGATACACTTGCATTTGGGCAAAACAACATGCATGGTGGTAGGTACACGGCAAAAGTTACACGATCTGCCTGAACTTAAGATTACAATCGATGACCATGAGATTAATAATGTCACTAAACAAAAACTTTTAGGGCTCCATATTGACGATAAGCTCACGTGGTCGACACATATAGACCACCTATGTTCGGCACTTTCGTCTAAAATTTCGCTTTTAAGACATTTAGCAGCCTATGTAACATCAAATACTTTGAAGAAATTTTATCAAGGTTACATTATGCCCCTTATTGACTATGGATCCACTGCTTGGTCAGGTACTTCTTCAACCAACTTAGATAGAGTACTCAAACTGCAAAAACGCGCAGCACGCATAATTCTGAATGCCGACTATACTACACCATCTACAATAATGTTATCAGAGCTGGGGTGGCAACCAATTCACAAGCGATTAGCATATAATAAAAGTCGAAACTTGAGATCGTCGGTTAATGGCACATTAAATGTTCCGAGGTCACGTACCTCTCTGATGGATAAATCATTTTCATGTTCAGCTCCACGACTCTGGAATACGATTCCGATGTCTATCAGAAATTCATCAACTCTCAGTTGTTTTAAAGATGGTCTTAAAACTGTATTTTAATCTTATAATGTTTTATTAGATACTTTTATGCCATGTCAATGATATTATAAAAGTCCTAATTATTTTACCTGGCTTTTACGAACAGCTTTTGTGCACCCAATATTTTAATCCTGAATGTTTCAAAATGTGCCATTTACAGTATTTAAACTGTTACAATCTACTGCATGTTGCAGTACAACTAGATAGATAGATGTTGAAGTGAAAAAACCACAGAGCTTGGGGAGTGGTGAGTGTTGTCTGCGCCACATTTAGCGCCCTCTGAGTTCGGTTTGATTTTTGTCAACTTGATGTAGTTTTGTGATCTCATTAGCATGTGATTCTTTTTTGTACTTATGTGTTATATATGTTGATAGACGGCCGCATGGTAGAATAGCCTACGTGCTAAATGTGTTTGTACCCTCTTTAAATATTGTAAATAAATAAATAAATAAAACCAGTCTTGATATTTGCGAGATAGTGGACCTAGGGAATCCATTGCTGAAGAGTGAACAGAAGACTTTCCAGTTCTCTTCTGAATCATCTGAACTGACTTCCATTTCAACTGGTCTGCTGCAGATGTCATGGGTGAAGGCTTTCTCTTTTTGTCTTGTTTCAGCTTAGCGATATCAAGTCTCTTGGGCACTTTATTGCCGTGTAGTAGTCGTCTAGGCTGGTTGAGTTTGCTACGACAAGCATGTGATCTGTCCAGCGGTCCGCACCGCACATAGTCTTTGTCACTCTGACATCCTGTCTGTCTTTCCTTCTAACTGTGGTATAATCAATGAGATGCCATTGTTTAGAGCGATGATGCAGCCATGAGGTCCTATTGCGAGTTTGTAGACGGAAGTTTGTGTTAATGATCTGACGTTCGTGCTCTGCACACTCCCTCAAAAGGAGGAGGCTATTACTATTGCACTTTCATACTCCTTCATTCCCAATTACTCCTTCCCGGGTTTGCTGGTCGTTGTCCATTCTAGCATTGAAGTAGCAGTAAAACAAAGACCAGGAATCGATACAATTAACTTACTCCGCCCATCAAAGACACCAATGGGAAAGAAACACAAACATGAAGCGACCAGACCACAATGGAAACCTAAACAAAAGAAGGCCATAAGGACAGTTACTTTCCCAAAAAATGGCCAAATGGCCATCCAAAATAAAAAGACACAAGTGATACACACAGTAAGTAACAAACAACAACATAAATAACCGCCACAGAAGAACCGCCTTTGAACGGTCAGTGGAAAGAATTCCACTGGGGGGCTTAAATCGATTTTGCATGGCCATAATCCTCGCCCTTACCTCTCCAAGTATGATGAGTTTGTCTCCCCGGGGTGTAGCAGAAATCACAGAATCCAAATCATAGAACTTGTCTGTAACCTCATCTGGGTTCGTCATTGTGGGTGCATAGGCACAAATGTTGCGTGCCTCTTGCCAGATAAGGGTAGTCTCAGCGTCCTCATGCTGTCATTTATGCCTTTTTGAAGTCCTGAGAGCTTGCTGACAAGATGCGATTTGATGGCCGAACTTATTTTGCGCTCACTCCAGAAGAATATGTAGCCAGCACCAACTTCTTTTATTTGCCTTTCCTCTGCAAGGCAAGTCTCGCTCAGAGCTGCAATCTCAACTATGCAACGATTAAGTTCTCTACCACCTAAAGCTTCTCTACCCTGTGTCCTACTATTACCAGAATAAATGCCTTTATGGCGGGCGATTAGGCACATTTTGGGTGGTGCTCTATCAAGCAGACTTTTTATTGGTTTAGAATAAATACAGTCGAACTTCAATGGCTCGAACACCTTTTGAACCATGAAAATCTGTTCGAGACATGGGTAGTTCGAGCCACTGAGGGCTTGTGTCAGGGGGGGCATTACGAGATACTTTTAGACATCTTTTCGGTGTTCTGTATTTAAAAATGTATGCTGTGTGTACTCATTAGAATCGCCTCATCGAGGCGATTCTAATGAGTACACACAGCATACATTTTCATGATAAAACACGAAAATATCCGAAATCTTACCCTCCCTATTTCTTATGTAGAGAAATTCCCTAGGGACTCAAGAACGGGTTCGACTCAGCCATGGTAAACGAGCCATCGATGTTCGAGCCATCGAAGTTCTACTGTATCTAGTTACTTGACAATTCTACGTATTTTAGAACATCACTTTTTTCAATGGTCTTATGCGGTGCATAGTGTAAAAGCTAGTTGTTTGCCAATACGAAAACACGCCTATACAAATATATTGTAAAATAAAAGTGGAGGCAATAAACCTTCCCGCCAAAAACCGAAATTTTTAAGATGAAAAACGTGTCATCTTTTTCTTATTTCTGCTCAAAATATAGCTTGTGAATACTCGTTAGACCCGCCTAATCGTGGCGGTTGTAATGAAATCCCACAATCCATATTTTAGAGCAGAATTAAGAATAATAAGGTTCTCCCTTGTAAGCCCCAGTTTTACTATATAACAGTGGGGTTCAAGGAGGTAAAAATTATAAAGGCTTGTCGAGTCCTCACCGTTGTTTCATCTCTGTGGTTGTTTGATGTTTTAGGTTCACGGAGAAGTTGCACTGATGAGTTAGGAGGCCTTCATGCGGACTGAACAAATTATTTGTTTTAATCGCGACGGAAGTAAGGGCGAGGATTGTGGCCACGTAAAATCGATTTAAGCCCCCCCCCCCCCCCACCCCAGTGGAGTTCGTTTCCGCTGACCGTTCTCAGGCGGTTCTTCTGTCCCGGTTTATTTTTGTTATGGTTTGTCTTTGGGTGTTTGTGTCGCTTATATTATTTTATTTTGGATAGCCTATTGGTCATTTTGTGGGAAAGTAACTGTCCTTTTGGCTTTCCGCTATTGATGTTTCCACTGGGTCTTTTGTTTCATGTTTGTGTTTTTTTCCCTTTGGTGTCTCTGATAAGAGCTGGGGGTTGATTGTATCGATTCCTGATCATTGCCTCCGCTTCTATTTCGGAGTACATGCAACCACAAAAGTTGCCTCCCTTATGGAAACAGATTTATCACATGACGTCGCGTCTGAGAGTGTAATAATGCCATGTAATATATTCGATAATCCACTAGTGGATTAAATATGCAAATTAGCTAGATACGTCCCGTAACGTTACACGTACGACGTCCTTAACGACGTCGTGTTTACTAATGGCGGAATATTGATATTTTTGTAAACAGTCATGAATAAAATGCGTTTTAAATGCCATATGATAAATAGAATCTTGCATTCGTGCTCATGTATTAATGAATTTATTAAACTCGTTGATGAAAAGGCATAAAATGCTCGGTAAGCCTCGCATTTTATCCCTTTTCCTCAACTCGTTTAATAAATTCAATTATACATGGACACTCATGTAAGATCCTCTATATATAAGATGCCAGATGTATCGACAATGAAATAGTTTGGAGTGGTCCATTTCCAATTACAGGGTTTGTTTAATGTAAGTTGTACAAAAATATTCTTTTAGCAAACAGTATAGACCCAGATCAGACGACACATTCTGCAGCGTGATCCGGATCTACAGTGTTTGCCAAGGTTCCAAAAAAGGGACGATAGGCATATATGGGTTAAGTATTGATTTAGCGATATTATGTCCATCCGGCAAAGTGGTTACATTGTCCCAGGTTGCAAGCTTACCTTATAATTCAAGTCTTAGCTATATGGTACCGTATATCGCTTTTCAACCCGTGAAAAGACCCAGAAAAATGAAGTAAAACCTCTCCAAAGAATTCACGTTTCAGCATCAGTTGGTCTCAGATGATACGGATTCAAGCTTGGCCACTCGACAGTGAGGACTCTTTGTACTGTACTGAACAGTCGCGTGATTGTTCGAAAATAGAACAGTAACTTTCTATAAAAGGATATATTTCACGTAACATCTTGCATAAATGCAGGAAAACATTGATCGCGTAAGCGTCATATCATACATGTACGCGTGAGTAACAAACATCATTGTCGTGTGTTGATGGGAATGGTCACAACCCATGAATATTGGGATGACACTCCTATGTGAGAAAGAAGAACCTGAATGGAGGCATAGAAACACTGCCAATAAACATTCTCCCTCTAACCTTATGCTGCCCTGCTGCAAGGACAGCAGGACTCAACTGTAGGCCAGTGTCAGTTAGACGCCCCAGTGACGCAAGATGCGAGACACATTTTTTTTTTCAGCACGTTAGGGAAAATATATTAAAGTAAAGATCCCGACTTACCGGTATATAAGGAAAAGCATTTTGTCCACGTGGACTAGTCGAACTTCAATGGTTCGAACACCTTTGGGACCACGAAAATCTGTTCGAGACAGGGGTAGTTCGAGCCACTGAGGTTACTGCCAAGAGGCATGACGTGATACTTTTGAACATCCTTTCTGTGTTCTATGATGAAAATGTTTGCGGTTTGTACTTTTTAGAATCGCATCATCGAGGCGATTCTAATAAGTACACACAGCATGCATTCGCAAGATAAAGACTAAAATCTCCTTGATTTCCCCCCCCCCCCACCCCCACACTATTTCTACATTCGACTCGACCATCGATGTTCGAGCCATCGAAGTTCTACGTTAACTTGAATGTATTCACCCGAACAAAAGTTATACAGCGCTACAATTAAAATCGAACACGAGCAAGAACCACGTTAATAAATCTGCGTAATAAACACCCTATAAAATATGTTCTATAAAAGGGTTAGCCTTTGGAAGCATGGAATACACCACAGAACTGAAATATATGGAGTGTGCTTGTTTTCTGGGCCAGACTTTAATCCCACTTTATGTAGAGAAAAGAGGGGCTTACATCACGAAAACACGCCTATACGATTTTGACCCCATCGAACCCCACTTTTATACAGTGAAACTGGGGTTTACAGGGGTAAACCTTATTTTTCTTATTTCTGCTCTTAAATATAGAGTGTGGGTACTCGTTAGAACCGCCTCGATGAGGCGGTTCTAACGACCACCCACAATCTATATTTTGAGCAGAAATAAGAAAAAAAATCACAATTTTTCATCTTAAAATTTTCAATTTTTCGGTATGTAGGGCTACACATAATTTTCTTATTCTTGTTTCTAGATATAGGTTATGGGTACTCTTTAGAACCGCCTGAATGAAGCGGTTCTAACGGGCACCGAAAACCTATGTTTTAAGTAGAAATAAGAAAAATATATGTCACATTTTTTATCAGAGAAATAACCATTTTAGAGATATTTGAGTACGCGTTATATCGCACGGGTGTGTTATTATGATAATGGTGATTATTCTGCAGTGAAATCAATGCATATCTGAAACAAATAAAGATGATATAATCACATTGTCAAAATTGACATGACCTTGTTATTTTCACAGTAGCAGCCCGGACTATTTTTTCTGGTCAAAAATCATGTTATTGACAAAATAATTCTGTAAAATACACTCGTGGAAATTTGGTTGCTTTCAACACACTCGATGAAATATGTTTGATATCCACCTCAAAAAAGTAAATATCCTCTAGACGTTGGTCGAAGAATAGCGACACCATTATAATATACATACATTACGATAACACACCCGTGCGACATAGTGCATTTTTTCACATCTCCAAAATGGCTACGTTTCTCAGGAAAATCCGTGACATTTTTCTTATAAATACTGCAAACATAGGTTGTGGGTGCTCGTTAGAACCGCCTCATTTGAGGCGGTTCTAACGAGTACCCACAACCTATGTCTTGGAGCAGAAATAAGAAAAATAATGAACACCCCCGTAAACCCCAGTTTTCTCTATATGAAGTGGGGTTTAGGGGGGTCTTCATTTCACGGACTTGGTCACGTGATGCGTTAAAGATCACGTTTTAGCCTCAAAAACACACCGGAACGGTTCGAGTGCGTAACAAAGTCATAGCCATAAACATGTCACCCAATTACCACCGCGAAACGAAGAGCCCACTTAACCCCATTTTATATAGAGAAAAGTAGGGTTTACGGAGGTGTACCTGCCTTATATTTGCTCAAAAACATTGCTTGTTGATACACGTTAGAACCTCCTCTAACGAGCACCCACAATCTATATTGAAAACAGAAATTAGAAAAATGTTAGCATTTTTAGCTACAATTTGTCACTTCTTACATCATGATGGACGCCATTGGTTCACACGAACGTGTGTTATAAGTAAGATAAGTAAAGATAACTTACCTGAATTTATGCTCCCAAGTCCACGACCCTGAAACACGTCCGTGTTGTTCAAAGTCGGGAAAGTCAAGAGGACGGAAGTGGTCGACGATTGGCCAGAATGGGCTCGTCCAGTGAGGTCACTGCGTAGAGGCTCCTAGAGGGTCATAACACGTGTTTTCCTGATACAAAGCGCAAGAAAAAGCACAAATGATATTGCAATCAAAGGTTTATTTATCTATTTATTTTTGTTCGTTTGTTTGTTGTATTTTTACCGGCAAACGCATTACTATTGTATTCAGTAAATGTATGAATTTGTAAATGTTTGACAAATCAAAATAAATAATGTTCAACCCATTGCGTGTTGGCCCCCGCCCATAGGGGCTGAAAGAAATGTATTGGCTGCATGATGCTTCCACGCAGAGCTGAATCCGGCCCGCATACTAGTACTGGTAAAGTGCTTGGAGGATCTAACCCTGTCCAGGAACCGCGGTGCGAGGCGGACCGTCCATGCTAATAAACCCTATTGGTTTCATTGGGCGACAGGGCTTGAGAAGTCATTTTATCTCATTGTCGGGTAAAAGCCCCACCAAATTGGAAGCAACGTCTCCAAAATGGATTTTACAGTGTTGATGGGGACGTTAAACCTCAAATTAAACAAACAAAAACCCATTGCATGCGAGAAACCCCTAAATGGGTATCTTGGCAAACAGTGCAGGCCCAGATCCGACGCCACAGAGCGCGGCGTCCGATCAGGGCCTGCACTATTTGCTAACATAATTTTCTGTCACAAATATAATAAAATTGAAACGAAAAAAATAGACTTAACACCCCTTATATGACAACTGGACTTGCCCAACATAATGCAATGGAAGAGTCCACTGGTATACAATGGGTTAACCCATTTAGTACCAGAAACCTCAAAACGGGAATTTGGCAAACAGTGCAGGCCCAGATCAGACGCCGCAGAACGCGGCGTCTGATCAGGGCCTCCACTGTTTGCAAAAAGTTTAGCCATTTTCCAAAAAGTTTTTGAAGAAGAAAACACAACCTGACACCCCTAAATATTGAAATGGGCTCCTGCTATATATAAGGAGGAAGATTCTATTTGGTGCAAAAAGGGTTAAAAAAAAAAAAAAAAAAAAGAAATACTCATATATCATGCCCATGGACTAAAATACAATAAAGTGTGACTTGAAGAGGGAAAGTTACAAGCTAATAATTTCGGAAAAATCATTTATTTAGGTTTATCCATTGGAAGCAACGAAAACTCCTCAAAACCGAAAATTATAAAGTGTTCAATATTTCAGGGACGGTCTGGCTAGTTTTTGCCAATTAGGACTTATCAGTGACCCTCTCATATTCAACATTGCACAGTGGATGGGCCAGAAAACATACTCTCAACCAGGATAAAGCAAAGCGACTTTATTAAATATTGACAAAAACAATATCGACGTTTTGATCAGTCAAATTTACCCCAATTACGTCAGTCAAATAAAACAAATCCTTCTGATAGCCAGGCCACGTTTTTGGATGTACATTTATGCATTGTATATGGGCTTGTTTCCTGCATCATTTATGATAAACGCGATGATTTTGATTTTGATATTGTAAAGTTCGTTTCTTGGATGGCGATGTTCCTCTTGCGGCATCCTGTGGAGTTTATATTTCGCAAATAATTCGATTTACCAGAGTGTTTTGTCATGTAACTGACTTCAACACTCGTAATAAACTGTTAATCGCTAAACTTCTTAATCAGGGTTTTAAATATCATAAACTACGCAAAGCCTTTTCAAAATTTTATATAAGTCATTCCGATTAATTTCAAAATTCAATGTTGGTCTTATATTGACGGGCCTCCGTGGTCTAGTGGTCAAGAGCGCTGACTCTTGATCATTAGGTCTCTCACCGCTGTGGTTCAAGCCTCGACCGGGTCACATGTGAGACGCCACGTTCTGCAACGGAAGGTCAGGTGTTTTTTCTCCGGGTACTCCGGTTTTTGCCCACCATTGATTAACGACCGGCTCGATAGAAGTGAAATAATCTTGAAAGGGCCGTAAATCCAAAACCAAAAAAAAAATGTTGGTCTAATATCTATTCTGCAACAAGCTTTATCGGAACCCGAATTTTATGGTGACCTAGTGTAACGTAGTTACATAGGCGTATGATCTTAATGACCCAAATAGTGTTGACGTATTGTAAATGCACTTTTTTACACAAGCATGTTACATGAATGGTTGAAACAAGGTTGATGAGTAGTGGGAACTTTATCTGACCAATATGCTGTTTAATGGGTAATAAATGTATTTGGGGTTATGTTGATGGGTATATGAAACATTTTAAGCTTTAACAGATAGAAAATTGAAACGTTTTTATCTTGCATATATTTTTAATCCAGTCTTTAGATATTATCTAAAATGCACTATACATTGAGGTGTAAAACTTACTGACATTTACTTTGATATTTTCAATTATGTATGACGCAAGTAACATGTGCTGTTATTCAAATATTTTCGCGGCAGAAAAAGCCAGTGCAGCTTACATAAAACCTGAAATGTATCTACAAAACGGCAATCACAGGGGTACATGTTTCTGTTTACGCCAATCATGTGAGCATTGTATGCGTGCATAGTACCCTTTGGAGATACTTTTAACATTTGCTTAATGATGGACGTTTGGTATAAACAGAAGCTGTGTTAAGGTGAGAAACAAAAGCCTATCGAATGCTCTGAAACGTATAAAACCTCCAGTTTGATCATGTCAAGTCAGTCAGGTTCTCAGATATGTAGCAGTCAGGTTTTCAGTTATGTAAGAGACGTGTTCAGTATATTGGGCTAGATCTATTCCTGGACACTACCTGTCTCAGAAGCTTTCGATTTTCGATATGTTATAATAATACAACATTAAAATTGTAAAAGAGACCATTTTTACTTGGTCAGAAAATAAAACAGAAAAACAGAAACTTTCTGACTTTAATTATTTGCGAAGTACAAACACTTTATTAATGAAAAACTATACGATCATGGTTAAACCCACCTTTATGGCGTGTGTTATGTCATATTAGTATATAAATTCAGAAAAAAATAAACTTACAATAACTTCAGCACCCGGTTTCTTAAAATATTATTCGATATAAAAAGATTGGGTACAACATAAATGTTATACGACAGACTGCATGCATGGTAGTTAGCCCACTTCCGGTTGACAATGTTGGTTGGTGCCATATGCTCTGTCTCAACTGACTGAACAAAGTATTCGTCTAAACATTTTTGTTATGGTTTGCCTTTTAGTGTGTGTATTGCTTTGATATTGTTTTGTTTTGGATAGCCAATTAGCCATTTTGTGGGAAAGTAACTGTCCTTTTGGCTCTCCGCTACTGATGTTTCCATTAGGGTCTAGTAATTTTCATGCTTGTATTTATTTCCCTTTTGCGTCTGAGATGGGAGCGATGGTTTAATTGTTTCGAGTCCACTTCTATTTTCTACGACCGCCACACATTTCTCCACAACAGGCTGTAATTGAGTTAGATATTAATACATATGAAATGAGGTCCCAATTTTCCCACTCATCTCTCAAATATGGATACTCCTATGGAGGTAGCAGCAATTTGAAAAACTATTTTGTCTCCCATTCAGAACACATATTCGTGTGGCATAATGTAGTCTCTCATACCTTCAAAACAATCATTACGAAAAGACGCCTATACAGATACATTGTAAACTTTACCACCGAAAAAAAAAGGATAATTTTCAGCTGGAAAATGTTGATATTTTTCTTATTTCTGCTCAAAATATAGATTGTGGGTACTCGTTAGAACCGCCTCGACAACCTTTACCTTAGAGCAGAAATAAGAGAAATAAGGTTTATCCTTGTAAACCCCACTTTCACTATATAAAAGTGGGGTTCAAGGGGCTCAAAGTTATATAGACGTGTTTTCGTGATGTAACTTTCAGATGAAAATTTGTGATGCATCTACAGTAGAACTTCGATGGCTCGAACACCGATGGCTCGTTTACCATGGATGTGTCGAACCCGTTCTTGAGTCCCTAGATAAATCCTCTACATAAGAAATAGTGGGGGATAATTAAGGAGATTTTAGTCTTTTATCTTGCAAATGCATGCTGTGTGTACTCATTAGAATCGCCTCGATGAGGCGATTCTAATGAGTACACACATCATACATATTCATTATAGAAAACCGAAAAGATGTCTAAAAGCGTGTCGTTATGCCTCCTGACAGTAACCTCAGTGGTTGGAACTACCCCTGTCTCGAACAGATTATCGAGGTCCCAAAGGTGTTCGAGCCATTGAAGTTCGACTGTATTATTCTTATTTATTCTCAAAACATAGGTTTTAGACGGTTCTAAAGAGGACATATGTCTCGGAGCAGAAATCAAAAAAAAAATATACAGTATTCTCTATATTATATTAAGTGGTGTTTAAGGGTGTGTTCATTCCACGGACGTGTTAGCGTGATGCTTAACAAATCAAACAGGATTAATCCTAGTCCCGCTGTTCACGACAACCCCTTTTTCCTTTTGCAGTTTGTCATGCAGTACGTGAATTGGAAAAATATATTATATTAAGTAATTTGATTGGTTGATAGTTAGAAAAAGATGTGGCTAAATTAAATTATCAGCAGGATAAGGATTAACCCTTATCCTGCTGTTCATGGCAACCCTTGCCTTTGCAAACAGTGTAGATCCTGATCAGATGTCTTCTGAAGAAGCCATTTGATCAGGATCTACAGTGTTTGTCATGCAGTTTGTGTAATGAACAAATATATTATATTATATTAAGTATTTGCTTGGTTGATAGTCAGAAATAGGTGCGGCTAATTTAATTTATGCAGCGGGATAAGGCTTAAGATTGAATTTTCTTCCACACCAGACAAGGAAATCCTTGATTTTACCAGGGGATAGAAATTTATGTTCTGACCCTGGTGTTCCGACCCAAAATCGAATATAATCGCATGTTTGATAAATGCACTGGTTGATAACGACCTTGTATGCGCCGGCATTAAGGTTGACGTCACAGCAACGTCACTAAACATTCCTGCCGTGTCAACACAATATGGTGGACGTTGGTAACCGAAGTGACTGCAGCATTAAAAATTCGCTTTAAGAAATGGAAGGTATACAAGAAAAAGAATCCAATATGGGTGTGAGGGCTGGATAGAAAAATCCGTCCCTCGGGATCACTGTCCTGCATCACTTGGCAAGCCTCGTGATGCCAGACAGTGTCCCTCGGGACGGATTTTTCCATCCACCCCTCACACCCATATAAGATTCTTATAATACCTCACCTCCCTACACCGGCTAGTCTGTCTCTCCATCACGAATCGTGTACGCGCTGTTGGTGAAGAGCCTTTTGTGATATTTTCTTGAAACCTTACAGAAATATTAAGTACCAATAGTAGATGTACAGAAGACAAGAACCACAACTAATGGTTTACTAACTGCTGAAGTTAAGGCCATTTGAGACTTTCTTTCTGTCCGCTCTACAACTTGATATTGTATATTCATGAAACTTTACAAAATATACATCACACTGAGACAACATGGAGAAGACAAGAACTGTGATTTAGAAAACAGTGATTTTTCATTTACGAGTGCGTACTTTATAACTTGACACTGTTTGAGATGGTTTCATGAACTTTATACAAGGACGAGTCAATAAAAACAGCCTAAAATAGTTCTGGTAAGATCGATATCTTCATTTTTGATGTAATTGCCCTATAGATACATTTGGACCAAAGTAGAAGTAAAACAAAGATCAGGAATTGATACAATTAACTTACTCCACCCATAAAAGACACCAAAGGGAAAGAAATACAAACATTAAGCGACCAGACCATAATGGAAACCTAAACAAAGGAAGGCCATAAGGACAGTTAATTTCCCACAAAATGGCCATATGGCCATCCAAAACCAAAAGACACAAATGATACACACAGTAAGTAACAAACAACAACATAAATAAATCGCCACAGAAGAGCCGCCTTGGAACGGTCAGTGGAAGATTTCCACTGGGGGGCTTAAATCGATTTTACGTGGCCACAATCCTCGCCCTTACTTCCGTCGCGATTTAGACAAATAATTTGTTCAGTCTGCATGAAGGCCTCCTAACTCATCAGTGAAACATCTCCGTGAACACAAAAATCAAAGAACCACAGAGGTGAGACAACGGTGAGGACTCGACAGCAAGAAACCACTGAAATGCTGGAGCAAAAGAAAACCAACAGTTAGACTCCGATGAGCCCGACCAGAGACAGAGCATCAGGCACCAACCAACATTATCTCTCTAATTTTCAATAAGTCTTTACGTTGGTGCCGTCATAGAATCTGAGGCCTGACCTACCGGCGTGCAATTAAAGAGGGAAGCAAAGTTGCCAACCGTGATTGGGTTAACTACCATGCATGCAGTCTGTCGTATAATATCCATGTTGTACCCAATCTTTTTATATCGAAGAATGATTTTACGAAATTGGGTGCTGAAGTCATTGCGGTTATATATTTTTTCTGAATTTATATACTAAGTTACCATAAAATTCGGGTTCCGATAGACCTTGTTGCAGAAGAGATTTAAGTCCAATATTGAATTTTGAAATTAAATCAGAATGGCGTCTATAAAATTTTGAAAAGGCTTTGCGTAGTTTATGGTACCGATAACCCTGATTAAGGAGTTTAGCCGTTAATAATTTATTACGAGTGTTGAAGTCAGTTACATGACTACACACTCTAGCAAATCGAATTAATTGCGAAATATAAACGCCATTGGATGGCGCACGAGGAACATCACCATCCAAAAAAGGAAAATTTACAATCTCAAAATCAAAGTCATCGCGTTTAGCATAAATTTTGCACGAAACAAATCCATCTACAATAGATAGATGTAAATCCAAAAACGGGGCCTCGGTATCAGAAGAATTTGCTTTATTTAACTGAAGTTCTAGGGGGTAAATCTGACTGATCAAACCATCAAAATAGGTATTATCAATATTTAATAAATCATCTAAATATCTAGAAGTAGAGCTAAAAGCTTCAATAATTTCAGATTGGTTATCAATGGAAAGTGACAAAATGAATAAAAATCAAAAATGAGTTCCTTTAAGAGCAATGAAAACATTAATAAGAAAGGAGATGAGTCATACTACGTAGTTTCGGCTAATAAAGCCTCATCAGTGACCCTGTAATGATCCGGCAAAGAAAGCCAGAGGAAACATACTGCAATTTTGCGAATTTCGAATAGGCAGTCGATTCAAAGACTGATATAAATCAAAATGGGGTCGAAATAATTAAAAACCTGTCTAGAATATGAGTCTAAACCAATAATTTATTTCCGATTTCTCAGAATATTCACGCTGATCTCAAAGGACCAAAAGTAAAATATAAACTGCACTATGGTTGAAGTCTCTTTCATAACAATACAAGAACAGATCAGCCACAAGAGGTGCGCAATTAGTACCCATCGGAATACCCACAACGCTGTTCCAGTGCCATCAGCCCAGGACTATAAAAACCAGGGTCCTTGTTTCCGACCCACTCCTCAACTGCCGACACGACTACTTCATTGGACCTGAAATGACGTACACGGATATCCTTTTTTCATGTTTTGGAATAGCTAAGTCCGGAGAACAGGTAGGATGCTTTATTAGCTCGTACCAATTCCGCTCAACAGCATCCATTGCAAATTTGCAAGTGCGGACTCTTGCATTGTCCTGTTGGAGCAGAATCGCTTCGGAGAGTTTATCACGGGTCGCTGTTCTCGATTGGTCGAGCAAATTGGCATAATGCGCACCTGTAATTGTACTTCTCTTTGGTAATGACACCTTGTGCGTCCCAAAATACAGTTGCCATCACCTTGCCAGCAGAGGGTTGCCTTTTGAGCTTCTTTGGCCTCAGAGATCCCGGTTCTACCCAATGGCGACTTTGACCGCGACAGATTTGAGGTTTGCAGCCGCACAAAATCGATTTAAGCCCCCCCCCCAACAACAGCAGTGTTATTCGTTTCGAGGCGGTTCTTCTGTCGCGGTTTATTTTTTGTTATTGTTTGTCTTTGAGTGCGTGTTTCGCTTATATTATTTTGTTTTGAATAGCACATTAACCATTTTCTGGGTAAGAAAAGGAAGCTGATCTAAGCCGCTTCAAACATGCGCTGCATACTAATGCTCTGGTGGTCATTTGGCCGTCGCTAAGGGAATTTTGGACCAAACTGGCTTTATGCTAGCTTTGTGAGTGATTCACCGGAGTTCACACATCGATAAAATCCACAAAAAAAATAATTCTTTCCTTATAATTCAAAGTTTATTTCAACCACTCGCTCAAAATGTACATTATGATTGAGAATTGGGATAATTGACATTTAATAACAGAGCTAAGCATTTGTTTCTTTCTTACTTCATTGCAGTAATAACAAGAAGTTAAAATGGTTTGTAAATTAATTTTGTTAATTTTTCTAAAAAAAAAAAAATTCTAATTTTTCGGAACCCGAATTTAATGGTGACTTAGTATATTAATTCAGAAAAATATATAACCGCAATGACTTCAGCACCCAATTTCGAAAAATCATTCTTCGATATAAAAAGATTGGGTACAACATGGATCTTATACGACAGACTGCATGCATGGTAGTTAACCCAATCGTGGTTGGTAACTTTGCTTCCCTCTTTAATTGCACGCCGGTGGGTCAGGCCTCAGATTCTATGACGGCTCCAACGTAAAGGCTTATTGAGAATTAGAGAGGTCTAATTCAAGGTAATGTTGGTTGGTGCCTGATGCTCTGTCTCTGGTCGGGCCAATCGAAGTCTAACTGTTGGTTTTCTTTTGCTCCAGCATTTCAGTGGTTTCTTGCTGTCGAGTCCTCACTGTTGTCTCACCTCTGTGGTTCTTTGATTTTTTTGTGTTCACGGAGATGTTGCACTGATGAGTTAGGAGGCCTTCATGCGGACTGAACAAATTATTTGTCTAAATCGCGACTGAAGTAAGGGCGAGGATTGTGGCCACGTAAAATCGATGTTAGCCCCCCAGTGGAAATCTTTCCACTGACCGTTCAAATGCGGTTCTTCTGTGGCGATTTATTTATGTTGTTGTTTGTTACTTACTGTGTGTATCTATTGTGTCTTTTAATTTTGGATGGCCATATGGCCATTTTCTGGGAAAGTAACTGTCCTTATGGCCTTCCTTTGTTTAAGTTTCCATTATGGTCTGGTCGCTTAATGTTTGTATTTCTTTCCCTTTGGTGTCTTTGATGGGTGGAGTAAGTTAATTGTATCGATTCCTGATCTTTGTTTTACTTCTACTTTGTTTGCTTTCTCTTGACTCGTAACATAATTTGCGGGCTCGTCCGGGATATATAGAGAATCTTACATGAGTGCTCATGTATTATTGAATTTATTAAACGAGTTGAGGAAAAGGGATAAAATGCGAGGCTTTGTCTCGCATTTTATCCCTTTTCTTCAACGAGTTTAATAAATTCAATAATACATGAGCATGAATGAAAGATTCTATTTATCATTTGACTTAAAGCGCATTTTATTTACAATTGTTTAACGAAAACGTCAATATTCCGCCATTAGTAAACGCGACGTCGTTAAGGACGCCGTACATGTAACGTTACGGGGCGTATCCGACTAATTTGCATATTTAATCCACTAGTGGATTTTCGAATTTATTACATGGCGTTATTACACTCTCAGACGCGACGTTATATTATAAAACCATTTTGAGAATCTTAGTACTGACATGTCATCTGTAGGCAAGTAATTGCCATTTCTATTCAAATATAGACGGCAGTTGGTTCAAAAGATTGATTCCCAATAGACATTATGGGGATTAACATTTCATGTGGTTTAGAGACTGACCTTCTAGAAGGGATTGAAATTTCTAAAATAACCTTAAATTTTATTAACTATATTTAACGTACAAAAGCAACAAGCAAACTGTAGTTTGATTTGAAGCTTCTTGGCTCAGCCATCCCAGGAGCTGTTTAATCTCGCCAAAAGGACGGGTTTGTAAGATATCGCTTCCCATTGGGGGGTCAGTGCTGTCAAAACAAGCATACAATTAAGAACATTTTGGTACACGTTGTGGTTAATGAAGAACGTTTGGATCCATCTGCTTTGTGTCTCATTGTGGTTTCACCGATGTCATTTCATATCAATGTTGGGTAAAAGTCCGTCCAACAAAATTGACCTATACGGTGTTGACGGGGACGTAAACAAACAAACAAAACCGAATGGCAAATGGGGCAAATTAGAATTGGAAGGCAGCTTGAATAGGAGAAGTTAAGATTAGACATAGATAAAGGGAGAAGGGAGAAATACATAGACAAATTCAGATGCAAAAATTAGAAATGGAGGGAAGAGAGAAGAAAAACATGAAGGAAACGATCAGGATTCGATACAATACCTCACACCTCCCATCAGAGACACCAAAGGGAAAGAAACAAAAACATGAAATGACTAAACCCTAATGGAAACATCAGAAGGGGAAAACCAAAAGGACAGTTACTTTCCCACGAATGGCCAATTGACTATCCAAATGAAAAAGATATAAGCGATACACACACTTAAAGAAAACCAGTGACAAAAATAATCCGCGCCAGAAGAACCGCCTTTCATAAGATTTGGTACTAGGTTATTTAGACAAGTTGTGGGTATTCCAATGAGTTCAAATTGCGCAGCCCTTGTGGCTGATCTGTTCTTCTTTTGTTAGGAAAGAGATTTCACGATGTCCCTTTCCTTTGAAAACCAATCTGAAATCATTAAAGCCTTTAGCTCGAATTCTAGACAGTTTGATGATTTATTGAATATTGACAATACCTAATTCGATGGTTTGATAAGTCAAATATACCACACCCCCAGAACTCCAGTTAAATAAAGCAAATTCTTCTGATACTGAGGCCCTGTTTTCGGATTTACATCTGTCTATTGTAGATGGATTTGTTTCTTGCAAAATTTATAATAAACGCGATGATTTTGGTTTTGAGATTGTAAATTCTCCGTTCTTGGATGGTGATGTTCCTCGTGCGGCATCCTATGGCGTTTATTTTTTGCAGTTAATTCGATTTGCCAGAGTGTCTAGCTATGTAACTGACTTCAACACCCGCAATAAATTGTTAACTGCTAAACTTCATAATCAGGGTTATCGGTATCATAAACTACGCAAAGCATTTTCAAAATTGTATAGACGTCATTCCGATTTAATTTCAAAATTCAATGTTGGATTTAAACCTCTTCCACAACAAGGTCTATCGAAACCCAAATCTTATGCTGACTTAGTATATAAATTCAGAGGAAATATATAATTGCCATGACTTCAGCACCCCATATCCAACAATCCTCGATATAAAATGATTGGGTACAACATAAATGTAATACGACAGACTGCAAGCATGGTAGTTAACCCAATCACGGTTGACAACTTCATTGGAGTGTAACTGTTGGTTTTCTTCAGCTCCAACATTTCTGTTGTTTCTTGCTGTCGAGTCCTCACCGTTGTTTCATCTCTGTGAATGTTTGATTTTTGTGTTCACGGAAATGTTGCACTGATGAGTTAGGAGGCCTTCATGCGGACAAAACAAATTATTTGTCTTAATCGCGACGGAAGTAATGGCGAGGATTGTAGCCACGTAAAATCGTTTTAAGCCCCCAGTGGAATTCGTTTCCGCTGACCGTTCCAAGGGGGTTCTTCTGTCGCGGTTTATTGTTGTTATGGTTTGTCTTTGGGTGTTTGTGTCGTATATATTATTTTATTTTGGATAGCCTTTTGACCGTTGTGTGGGAAAGTAACTGTCCTTTTGGCTTTCCGCTGTTGGTCCGCATGAAGGCCTCCTAACTCATGAGAGCAACATCTCCGTGAACAAAAAAATCAAACAACCACAGAGATGAAACAACGGTTAGGACTCGACAGCAAGAAACCACTGAAATGCTGGAGCAAAAGAAAACCAACAGTTAGACTCCGATGGACCCGACCAGAGACAGTGCATCAGGTACCAACCAACATTAGCCTTTACCTTGGAACCTTCATAAAATCTGAGGCCTGACACCCGGTGTGCAATTAAAGAGGGAATTAAAGTTGTCAACCGTGATTGGGTTAACTACCATGCATGCAGTCTGTCGTATAACATTTATGTTGTACCCAATCTTTTTATATCGAATAATGATTTTACGAAATTGGGTGCTGAAGTCATTGCGGTTATACATTTTTCTGAATTTATATACTAAGTCACCATAAAATTTGGGTTCCGATAGACCTTGTTGCAGAAGAGATTTACGTCCAATATTGAAATTAAATCAGAATGACGTCTATAAAGTTTTTTGGAGTTTATGGCACCGATATCCCTGATTAAGAAGTTTAGCCGTTAACAATTTATTACGAGTGTTGAAGTCAGTTATATGACTACACACTCTAGCAAATCGAATTAATTGAGAAGTATAAACGCCTTGGGATGGCGCACGAGAAACATCATCATCCAAAAAATGAAAATTTAAAATCTCAAAATCAAAATCATCGCGTTTATCATAAATTTTGCAAGAAACAAATCCATATGCAATAGATCGATGTACATCCAAACACGGGGCCATGGTATCAGAAGAATTTGCTTTATTCAACTGAAGTTCTGGGGGTACATTTGACTGATTAAACCATCGAAATGGGTATTATCAATATTTAATAAATCACCCAAAATATCTAGAATTGGCGCTAAACAATTTTTTCAGACTACGCTATTGAGGGTCAAGTTGTTTCATGTTTGGGCTTCTTTCCCGTTGGTGTCTCTGATGGGAGCTGTGGTTTAATTGTATCGATTCCTGATTATTGTCTTGTCTTGTTTTTTTTTAAAATCGATCTAAGCTCCTCAGTAATATTCTTTTCACTGACCGCTCCGAGGCGGTTCTTCTGCCGTGGTTTATTTTTGTTATGGTTTGTCTTTGAGTGTGTGTATCGCTTATATCTTGATGTTTAAGATAGCCAATTGGTCATTTTAGGGGACTGTAACTGTCCTTTTTGCTTTCCTTTGTTGATGTTTCCAATAGGGCTAGTTATTTAGTGTAGGTGTTTTATTAAGGCGTAGCTATACCAAATTTACCCAGAGGCCTTTCTGATATTTAATCTTCATGAGTGTGTCTCAACCCCAAAGATCTGAAACCAAAACGCATGATGGACAAGACCCGGCAAAGACAGCACACCCCCTACGAGTACACACCGACCGACGTAGCTCGTGAGACAGGTCAACTGGAGGCATCAGGTATGAGACGCCCACCCTCGGACTTACAGGCGTCCCCCGCCGAGTCAACATCAGCAAACATGGCCCATTGTGTGTCTCTGATGGGAGGTGTGGGTTAATTGTATCGATTGCTGATCATTGCCTTCACTTCTATTTTATAACGGACCTGTTTACCTATTTTATTGCAAATACACGTACTGATACCATTTTATATGTGTATGTTATTTGATAGCTTAAGGCTCCATATGGTAGACAAGTATCTGTATGCTTAATTTGATAAATAATATTAATAATAATAATAGTAATAATAATAATAATAACAATAATGACGAAAATGCACCAATATCTGCTTTTATACTTAATATATCCAAATCCATTACACGGTTTGCTATATATGAGCTGTTTAAAAACTGAAAAAGAAAACAATTAAATCACGAAAACACACCTATACAATTTTGACCCCCTTGGATCCCACTTTTACATAGTAAATAAGAAGTGAAGGCAATGACCAGGAATCAATACAAATAACCCAAAGCTACAATCAGAGAGGCCAAATAGAAAGAAACACAAACATAAATTAACTAGACCCTAAAGGAAACACCAATAGCGGAAAGCCAAAAGGACATTCACTTTCCCTTTAAATGGCCAATTCAATGGCCAATTTTACAGGGGCAAGCCTTAGTTTTCTTATTTCCGCTCAACAACATAATTTTGAACAGAAATAAGAAATATATCACACTTTTTCATCTCCAAATCTTCGTTTTTCGATTTTAAAATTTACAATGTATTTGTAAAGGCGTGTTTTGGTTATGTAAACAATTAATGGCATGGAAGTACATCACGAAAACACGACTATATAAATAAGACCCCCTTGAACCCCACTTTTATACAGTAAAACAGGGGTTTACAGGGGTAAACCTTATTTTTCTTATTTCTGCTCAAAAATATAGATTGTGGGTACTCATTAGAACTGCTTCAATGTGGCGGTTCTAACGAGTGCCCACAATCTATATTTTGGGCAGAAATAAGAAAAATGTCACATATTTTTATCATCTTAAAATTTTCGTTTTTTCGGCGGTAAAGTTTACAATGTATTTGTATAGGCGTGTTTTCGTTATGAGGAAGAATATAACAATTGCTGACTTAAACTTAAGAACTTTACTTATCAGCATACCGAACAACAGTCCAGGCTTTTGAAGTGAAACTTTAAAGAATCTTAAAAAAACAAACAAAAAAAAACACTATTCCTGTTTTTTAACTTGAGAACATGGGCGGGAGCAGCGGTAATGCTGAATAAATCTTTGTTCCGATGCCAAATTGAATACCAAATGAAAACAAAATCAATAATATGGTTTTGAAAATTTCAGATTTTTAAAAAAACTTTTATGTAAATGTTTAACATATTTTATGCCATGTTGCCCTTCCAAGCAGATAGCTGCAGAACCATTGTAGAACCAGATCATTGACCCATCGGATCAAAATCAACACGGTCTGCTCTCTTGATGATGAGTTAAATTAGTTTCCAAAACAAGAATGTTCCTGTTAACCCATATAATGACAATGGAATCTTCCACATAATTTTTGTATACTTAATCAGTCCATAGAGCAGTAAAGATTCTCTGACAGCAGCATGCCATGTCACCCTTTCAAGCATTTAGACCGATACATAGAGCTGGGGAATGGTGTAGAATCAGATCACTCACCCGTGTAATAAAACATCAATACAATTTGCTTATAAGGAACTGACTCATTAGGATCAGCACGGGTCTACTCTCTTGTTGATGAGTTAGATTGGTATCCAAAATATGAATGTATGTGTTAACTCAAATAATGACATTACGAAAACATGCCTATACCAATACATTGTAACCTTTATCGCAAAAAAAAAAAAAAAAATGAAAATTTTAAGATGAAAAATTGTGATGTTTTTCTTATTTCTGCTTTAGAGCAGAAATAAGAAAAATAGGTTTACCCCTGTAAACCCAAGTTTAACTACTTAGAGGCAATAAAAAGTATACAGTTTTTCATTTGGAATACCGGATTTTGTATTGCAGTTTGTTATGCAATTTGCCTATGTCAGTTTTTCCCAAACGTCTAAGTTTGTAAAACTCAAATTGTATTCCTGTTACAGTCATCCATGATGGAGTTATTACCCTTTATTGAAAATCAATATTTCCAATAAAATCTCGTGATGCACATGACATTTAAATCGATGCACACCGCAAAAGTCATGTGCAACTATTCATCGGTAAGACCACGTCATTTCTTTGCCATTTAACCCAAACAAACAGCTTCAAACTCAATTGGAATTTCTGCCTGTTCCGGATTATCTCCCTTTCAATTAAAACTATAGTGAATTGAATGAGTCTTTTTCTCAAATCGTGTAAGAGATTTTTATTCGAAACTTTCACATAATTATTGTTTTGCTCGGCATCTTTATGCTTACTCCATAGTGTTGCCTCTAAAATTGCTCAATGAAAAGTTAATCACCAATACAAATCCCATAGAAACATCTTGCATCCAATCAAAGGAAGAACGTAAAAGGCGAAACTGCCATTTTCGTGGACAAACGATGTTGCAGTTTACCTTGTGTTTAATTTCAATATGCGACATATTCTTGCCAATCAGTTGCCCTTCTTGAATTTGTTGCACGAAAAATCATTTATTGAATAACACTTTTTCGAAACACATGTTTAAAGGGAAGCTACTCAAGACAAAATATTGGATCAGACCCCCTGTCCACTTTAAGCGAAGCAATTTCATTATTCTTCAATCATTTTTAACGAAAACTGCTGCAAATTATGCGGAAGTGGTTGTTCTTATTTATGATGCCTCATATGTATGTAGAAAGGGAGCCATTGGAACGCAAATAGGCAATCAGTAACCTGTATACTTACTTTTGCCTCTCAGTATATATAAAAGTGGGGTTCGAGGGGGGTCAAAATTATATAGGCGTGTTTTCGTGATGCAATGGAATCATCCACATTATAATTTTGGAGACCATTTTCAGTTAAAAGGTCATGTTTTTTGTCATTCCTAGTTAAAAGGTCATGTTTTTGTTTGCATTAAGTTTTACCAAAATAAATTCTCTGTGGCGTCTGATCTGGATCCACCTGTTTGCCAATGTCCCAAGAAAGGAACGTTAAGAATATATTGGTTAAAATTCAAGTGTTTTAGAATCAAGTTAAGAAACGATTTACAGACGTTTATTTTGTAATCTTTTTCCATGTGTATCATTTGTGAAATCATAAATTATAATTACTAATTGTTCCTTGGCACATTGTGCGACAGTTGGTTGCAAGAGAAACACGTTAGAAAGAAAAACTGAAGTAACCCAACATGAAAGGAAAACTTGTTGTTTGTATCGCGATACTTGTTCTGAGTATGGCTATGGGTAGGTAAGTAGATGTCTTTTAAGGTCATTTAGAAAACACGCCTATACAAATACAATATCAGTTTCACCCCCGAAATGCACAACACAACGACCCCCGCCCATAGGGGCTTTTAGAAATATATGGGCTGCATGATGCTTCCACGCAGAGCTGAATCCGGCCCGCACACTAGTACTGGTAAACCGCTTAGAGGATCTAAGCCTGTCCAGGAGCCGCGGTGCGAGGCGGACCGTCCATGCTATTAAACCCTATTGGTTTCATTGGGCGACAGGGCTTGAGATGTTATTTCATCTCAATGTCGGGTAAAAGTCCCACAAAATTGGAAGCAACGTCTCCAAAATGACATCTGTAGTGTTGGCGGGGACGTTAAACCTCAAATCAACCAACCAACCAACGCACAACACAAAGTCACACACACAGTCGCGCGCACAGACAAAAAATAACATGAAAAGTTGTGATATTTTTCTGTTCTAATAAATATATTGTCGGTACTCATTAGAAACAAAATATTGTTCATATCTCGTTGAGTACATTGACAAATGGGACGTCACATGGTTACTAAGTGATGTTAAAATAAACCATGAGATTCTCTCAAAGGAGCCGGCGCATGATAAAACGTACAATAAGACAGGTGTGACCAGCAGAGACTCACTTCAACCCGCGCACCCATCCACTATAACAATACCTTTGGTTTATGCCTATTGTTACGAGCCAGGCGTAGCAGAAAGAAAAAGCAAACAAGCCTTTTGGAAAAATTTAACAAAATTATTTACAAGTTAACTTTAACCTGTAGAAATAAGAAAATTACTTAGCTCTGAATGAAATATCCTGAATGAATCTATTTTCCTTGATCCTACAGAATTCACAGTCCAAAATGAAAAACAATATCCTTTAACAATCCAACACAGAATTTAGAAATAACTTTTCTTAAAAGCCCAAACATCAAACTCCAAAGTCTGACTCAATGAGAAAAATCAAGCTCTTTTATAGACCCTAAGATTTCTCTAGAATGTTCCACAGGGCTGTGGAATAAGATTGTGTAATTTTCTAAAAATAATGCAAACCTGAACTTTCTGGAAGGTTCTGAAGTACTTTTCCTTGTAAACATGTTGTTTGCAAAAATGAAATTAATCTGTGACTCAGTTTTCGAGAATCTTCTATAAGAAGATTAACAAGAAATTTATAGCACTATTAGGTCAACAGTGGGGTGAAAGTGGGAATCCGAAAAATAAATTCTTATGCATAACACTCCCCCTCTTCGAGGAAAAGAAAGATTCATGTAATAAAGCTTTCTTTTGCTTTAAAAATAATAAAATATTGAACATAGCATATACAATAACATGTATCTACAATCCACTTCAGTATGAAAGAAAAACACAACTCCTGATACTACTCAAGCTCTTGAAAGAGCATCAGGGATGATGTTATCTCTCCCTCTGATATGTCTTATGTCTAATTTTTTCTGTACTCTTGAAGCATAAGACTTCACCTGAGCAACCTGAGCAACCGCTGATTTTTGTTTTTCATTTTATGTATGAAAAGTAGAAGTAAAACAAAGATCAGGAATTGATACACAGTCAGTGGATTGGGATCGCTGAAAACAACAGTCGGTGCAGTAGTAGGGGTAAGATAAACTTCGAAATGTTGCAGACTTATACTTGCTCTGCTTCTGTCTATGTTAATCCTTCTTGGAGTCTGTAAACATTTTTTCCTTTCATGTTCTGGTATAAGAATACTAGGAGAACTCCATGCCAGTCATTGTCCAGCAAATACTGAATTTCTTCTTTAAGATTTTTCTGTTTCATAGGATTCATCCTGTATGGATGTTGTTTTACAGGTTTAGAACCATTTATGTCCACATCGTGAAATAGTTTGTGTGTCCGTGTTGGAATGCCAGGAAATAAGTGTGCATATTCAAAAACAAGCTGTTTCAGTTCATTCCGCTGATTTGGCTCTAGATGTGACAGTTTCTGGTCGAGATTCCTCATAATGTCAGAATTCTGAAGTTTTGATGATTTGGGATCAGATTTCACTGAATTAATATCCTCACAGTCATTGTCACATGAATTAAGTGGAACAGAGCTAACTAGATTGACTGATGTTAAAGATGTATTGTCCCTATCTATGTATTCCTTAAGCATGTTAATATGACATAGCTGCTTTAGCGTGCGCCTCCCAGGAGTGTTTATTATGTAATTTACGTCACTGATCTTTTTGTCTACAGTGTATGGACCATAATACCTGGCCTGCAACGATTTTCCTGGAATAGGCAAAAGAGCTAGTACCTTATCACCTGGTTTAAAATTCCTTTATTTTGTCCCTATGTCATATAGCTGTTTCATTTTCCTTTGGGCTGACTGAAGATTGGTCCGAGCAGCCTCACAAGCTTTTGAATGTCTAGTTTTGAAATCAGACACATACTGAAGTAAATTCAGAGAGGTGTCATCATTGGTGAGAAATTTCTCTTTGAGAAGTTTCAAAGGACCACGAACAGTATTGCGAAATACTAATTCAAATGGACTGAAGCCAAGATATTCTTGCACAGATTCTCTTACAGCAAATAAAAGGAGATGGATGCCTTCATCCCAATCCTTCTCTGTGTCAAAGCAATATGATCTTATCATGTTTTTCAATGTTTGATGGAATCTTTCTAGGGCGCCTTGACTTTCAGGAAGATAGGCCGATGACTTATACTGTACAATGCTACGTTCATGCATTACTTGTTGAAATATTCCAGACATAAAATTTGAGCCTTGATCTGACTGAATAGATTTAGGAAGCCCAACAAATGTGTAAAACTTCACTAAGGCCTTGACGAAATCCATCTACAATAGATAGATGTAAATCCAAAAACGGGGCCTCGGTATCAGAAGAATTTGCTTTGTTTAACTGAAGTTCTAGGGGGTACATCTGACTGATCAAACCATCAAAATAGGTATTATCAATATTTAATAAATCATCTAAATATCTAGAAGTAGAGCTAAAAGCTTCAATAATTTCAGATTGGTTATCAATGGAAAGCGACAAAATGAAGTCTCTTTCATAACAATACAAGAACATATCAGCCACAAGAGGTGCACAATTAGTACCCATCGGAATACCCACAATTTGTCTAAATAACAATTTGTCTAGGATTAGTAGTCAAAAGTGGGTTTACCACAACCTTATCTCCTGCTAAGTCATTGCCTAGCATCAAATGAACACCTTTAAAAGGGAAAGAAGGTCTAATACCAACAGCCACTGAACCGGATACCAAGTCTGATGACAAATAAACGTTATAAAGCGGATCATTAACAAATCCACATTCCACACCCTGAATAAGGACACTTTGGCCCATAGAAGTCTTCTCAGAAAAAGGCGGAGTATCTGCTAGAATAAGAGATTGAGAAGCTCCGGTATCTCGTAAGATTTTAATAGGGGTAGGATGGGCATAACTGTCACCATTTAGTGACACAAAACCATCTGATAAGAATAGTTCATAAATGTCCATTACTGAATCTTTGCAACTTTGCTTCCCTCTTTAATTGCACGCCGGTGGGTCAGGCCTCAGATTCTATGACGGCTCCAACGTAAAGGCTTATTGAAAATTAGAGAGATAATGTCGGTTGGTGTCTGATGCTCTGTCTCTGGTCGGGCTCATCGGAGTCTAACTGTTGGTTTTCTTTTGCTCCAGCATTTCAGTGGTTTCTTGCTGTCGAGTCCTCACCGTTGTCTCACCTCTGTGGTTCTTTGATTTTTGTGTTCACGGAGATGTTGCACTGATGAGTTAGGAGGCCTTCATGCGGACTGAACAAATTATTTGTCTAAATCGCGACGGAAGTAAGGGCGAGGATTGTGGCCACGTAAAATCGATTTAAGCCCCCCAGTGGAAATCTTCCACTGACCGTTCCAAGGCGGCTCTTCTGTGGCGATTTATTTATGTTGTTGTTTGTTACTTACTGTGTGTTTCACTTGTGTCTTTTGGTTTCGGATGGCCATATGGCCATTTTGTGGGAAAGTAACTGTCCTTATGGCCTTCCTTTGTTTAGGTTACCATTATGGTCTGGTCGCTTAATGTTTGTATTTCTTTCCCTTTGGTGTCTTTTATGGGTGGAGTAAGTTAATTGTATCAATTCCTGATCTTTGTTTTACTTCTACTTCAGATAATTTGATATCAGAAAGAGTTTCCTCCCTTACACAAGACTGTGGTTTTGGCCTTATAGAAGTCAAGCCTGTAGGCTTAAGTTCCTCTTGTCTTTATCTTTCTTTCCTTCGCTTTAATTTTAAACACTCAGAGATCAAATGACCTGTATTTTTACAACAATAACAACCACCTTGAGATTGAGATAAGGGATTCTGGTCTTTGTTTTCACCAAAAGGTTTGGAAAAGTTCTGGCTTCTGTTTTCACCAGAAGTTTTGGAAGGATTCTGGCTTTTATTTTCACCAGAAAGTTTGGACATAGTACTAGATGTATGGCTATAACTACCAGAAGGATTACTGGGATAGAATCTTGGACCTGTCTGTGGATTATAAGGTTTTTGATGATAAGGCCTGTTCACAAATGAGACTTCCACTGACCGTTCCAAGGCGGCTCTTCCGTGGCATTTTATTTATGTTGTTGTTTGTTACTTACTCTGTATATCACTTGTGTCTTTTAATTTTGGATGGCCATATGGCTATTTTGTGGGAAAGTAACTGTCCATATGGCCTTCCTTTGTTTAGGTTTCCATTATGGTCTGGTCGCTTAATGTTTGTATTTCTTTCCCTTTGGTGTCTTTTATGGATGGAGTAAGTTAATTGTATCAATTCCTGATCTTTGTTTTACTTCTACTTTATGAGTCAAAGCATAATCATCTGCCAAACGAGAAGCTTCCTCCAAAGTTTCAACCTGTCTCTCATCGAGGAAAGATTTAATGTCTGAATTTATGCACCGTTTGAACTCTTCAACAAGGACAAACTGTCTAAGTTTGTCATGATCAGAGCCTACTTTTTTAGAAGAACACCACCTATCAAATAACTGTTCTTTGGTTCGAGCAAATTCTACATGGGTCTGGGAAATTTCTTTTTTTTTACAATTCCTTCATTTCTGCCTGTAAGCCTCAGGGACCAACTTATGTGCCTTAAGAATAAGCTCCCTAACCAGATCATAGGCTGAGCTTTGCTCGACAGTTAGCTGAGTGTAAATGTCTCGAGCCTTTCCGACAACAACGCTTTGCAAAAGTAAGGTCCAATGCTCTTTTGGCCATTTTAAAGTTTCTGTAACTTTTTCAAAATGCAAAAAATACTTATCTTCCTCTTTTTCCTGAAATGGCGGAACTAACCTTATGTGCTTTGTGGCATCAAAGTAAATGCCAGAGTCAAAAACAGGGGTATGTTTCACCCGATCCTGACCCTGGAGTTCCATTTCCTTCAGCCTTAATTGAAATTGCCTTTCCCTTTCTTTTTCCTCAATACTATATTTCATTTTTTCCTTTTCTAACTCTATCCGTTCCTCCATTTCTCTTTGTTTTTCTTCCTGTTCTATTTTTTCTTTTCGAATTCGTTCTTCCATTTCTGATCTTTCCATCTGCATTTGTCTCTGCATTTCTCTTTCTTTTTCCTTCACTCTTTCTTCCATTTCTAATCTTAACTTCTCTAATTCAATTTGCCTTCCTATTTCAATCTGTCTCATTTGTAATTCAGTATGTGAAACCATAATGAGAGACAAAGCAGATGGATCGAAAAGTTCTTCATCAACAAAAAACTGTACCAAAATATTCTTAATTTCATGCTTGTTTTGACAGCAGTGACCTCATAATGGGAAGCAATATCTAACAAATCTGTCCTTTTGGCCAGATTAAACAACTCCTGAGTAGGCTGAGCCAAAAAGCTTCTCAAATCAAACGACATGTTTGCTTTTTGTATGTTTTATAAAGTAATTATTGTAATAAAGATTGAGGTTAATTTGACATTTTTTTAAATGACAAGCCCAATAAGAATTTCACATGAAATGACAAGTACTATTTCAATAGGATATGACAATTCACATGGCATGGCAATCCCCGTTATGCCTATAGGAAAATACCAATGCTGTGAAGCAACTGCCAAGTCTATATTTGACAAGAAATGACAATTACCTGCCGTCACATGAAATGTCGGTTTTAAAATGCTCGAAATGGTTTATCCCGGACGAGCCCCCAATTTTTGTTACAAGCCAGGCGTAGCAGAAAGAAAAAAGCAAACAAGCCTTTTGGAAAAATTTACCAAAATTTGTTAACAAGTTAACTTTTAACCTGTAGAAATAAGAAAATTACTGAGCTCTGAATGAAATATCCTGAATGAATCTATTTTCCTTGATCCCACAGAATTCACAGTCCAAAATGAAAAACAATATCCTTTAACAATCCAACACAGAATTTAGAAATTACTTTTCTTAAAAGCCCAAACATCAAACTCCAAAGTCTGACTCAATGAGAAAAATCAAGCTCTTTTATAGAGCCTAAGATTTCTCTAGAATGTTCCGCAGGGTTGTGGAATAAGATGATGTAATTTTCTAAAAATAAAGCAAAGTAGAAGTAAAACAAAGATCAGGAATTGATACAATTAACTTTCTCCACCCATAAAAGAGACCAAAGGGAAAGAAATACAAACACTAAGCGACACTTAAGCACCCAATTTCGTAAAATCATTCTTCGATATAAAAAGATTGGGTACAACATGGATAATATACGACAGACTGCATGCATGGTAGTTAACCCAATCACGGTTGGCAACTTTGCTTCCCTCTTTAATTGCACGCCGGTGGATCAGGCCTCAGATTCTATGACGGCTCCAACGTAAAGGCTTATTGAAAATTAGAGAGATAATGTTGGTTGGTGCCTGATGCTCTGTCTCTGATCGGGCTCATCGGAGTCTAACTGTTGGTTCTCTTTTGCTCCAGCATTTCAGTGGTTTCTTGCTGTCGAGTCCTCACCGTTGTCTCACCTCTGTGGTTCTTTGATTTTTGTGTTCACGGAGATGTTGCACTGATGAGTTAGGAGGCCTTCATGCGGACTGAACAAATTATTTGTCTAAATCGCGACGGAAGTAAGGGCGAGGATTGCCACGTGAAATCGATTTAAGCCCCCCAGTGGAAATCTTCCACTGACCGTTCCAAGGCGGCTCTTCTTGGCGATTTATTTATGTTGTTGTTTGTTACTAACTGTGTGTATCACTTGTGTCTTTTGGTTTTGGATGGCCATATGGTCATTTTGTGGGAAAGTATCTGTCCTTATGGCCTTCCTTTGTTTAGGTTTCCATTATGGTCTGGTCGCTTAATGTCTGTATTTCTTTCCCTTTGGTGTCGTTTATGGGCGTAAGTTAATTGTATCAATTCCTGATCTTTGTTTTACTTCTACGTCTTGTAGATTTTGTTATGCGCTGGCTCAAATATGAGTGAACGATGGCGAGGTGACCATTTTAACAGCGCGTGTTTGCTGTTAATTTACGAAAACTATGTTAAAGTATTTTCTTGTTTCATTTTTAGCCTTCTCTTCCTATTCCAGGAAATTAGATGAAAAGGCTAATAGATTCTATGACAAAATAGAAGTGGAGGCAATGATCAGGAATCGATACGATGCACCCGCAGCTCCCATCAGAGACAGAGGGAAAGAAACACAAACATGAAACATCAGTCCTAATTGAAACACCAATAGCGAAAAGCCAAAAGGACAGTTACTTTCCCACAAAATGGCCAATAGGCTATCCAAAATAAAAGTAATATAAGCGACACCAACACCCAAAGACAATCCATAACAAAAATAAATCGCGACAGAATAACCGCCTTGGAACGGTCAGCGGAAACGAATTCCACTGGGGGTGGAGGTGGGCTTAAATCGATTATACGTGGCCACAATCCTCGCCCTTACTTCCGTCGCGATTTAGACAAATAATTTGTTCAGTCCGCATGAAGGCCTCCTAACCCATCAGTGCAACATCTCCGTGAACACAAATAAACAAACAACCACAGAGATGAAACAACCATGAGGATTCGACAGCAAGAAACCACTGAAATGCCGGAGCAAACGGAAACCAACTGTTAGACTCCGATGGGCCCATCAAGCTCATCAACTGTATTACGCAGCACTTTTAACTAGGTACTATACTTATCATTATCTTCGCCATTTCTTTAAAAATGCCTTTTGCAAACAAGGGAATTGAGTTTATTGTTTTACCTTGTATATTTAGATACAAATCGGTAACGTCTTTATTTCCTAATTATTTTAATAATAAAGAATCCCCATAACTTGTTATAAATAAAACCATGTTCTATAAAAGGGTTATCCTTTGGAAGCAAGGAATATACCATAGAACTGAAAAATATGAAGGGTACATGCTTTCTGGGCCAGACTAGCTAGTTTCGGTCAATTAGGCATCATCAGTGACCCTCAAATATTTTCAAATTTCCAAAATGGAATCAAAAGGACAGGCGAATATAAACTACACTATGATGTAGGGCAAACAAACCTATAAGAAATACTTTGTGTAATTTAAATAACACAAGAAATAATAATTTTACATTCATGCTAAGTAGAAGTAAAACAAAGATCAGGAATCAATACAATTAACTTACTCCACCCATCAAAGACACCAAAGGGAAAGAAATACAAACATTAAGCGACCAGACCATAATGGAAACCTAAACAAAGGAAGGCCATAAGGACAGTTACTTTCCCATAAAATGGCCATATGGCCATCTAAAATTAAAAGACACAAGTGATACACACAGTAAGTAACAAACAACAACATAAATAAATCGCCACAGAAGAACCGCCTTGGAATGGTCAGTGGAAATCTTTCCACTGGGGGGCTTAAATCGATTTTACCTGGCCAAAATCCTCGCCATTACTTCCGCAGCGATTTAGACAAATAATTTGTTCAGTCCGCATGAAGGCCTCCTAACTCATCAGTGCAACATCTCCGTGAACACAAATAATCAAAGAACCACTGGGGTGAGACAACGTTGAGGACTCGACAGCAAGAAACCACTGAAATACTGGAGCAAAAGAAAACCAACAGTTAGACTCCGATGGGCCCGACCAGAGACAGAGCATCAGGCACCAACCAACCAACTAACACTCCTGATATATGTGACTGAAAAATTCCAAATGCCGCTGGTCATGTTATAACAGTAACCCTTAAACTCATATCTGACCAACGAATTCGAAATATAGTTTCTAACAGTCCCAAATACAGATTGTCTTCCCATATTGATTTTAATAAATGTCAGGATGAAATTGTTAGGCTTGGGTGTAAGCGAGAAGTTGTAGTGTAAAGTGCTTTAAAAGAATGGAAACTTACATTTATAAATTAATTGATAAACGTATTGAATTTTAATCCAAAAATACTAATCTTCTACCGCCTAAACCTAAATCTACTTTCCGTCATTTGAAGCATGGTATCCAATAATTTCACGGGAAGTACGTGTTGGTTCCCGAAGATAAGGTTGCTAATAATGCCGTTGTCGTCGGTGATTGACGGTTGCATTATATTAACATTATAAAACAGTAACTAAATGGTACCATGGCCTTCGAATAGACTCTATTAGATCAGAAGTTCGTTGTTGATGGCCACATCGACAAACTTCAAACAAGTTATCATCTGTGAATATTAGAGAAAGCCAGGATAAGCTTCCCACGATGTATTGACTACCATATAAAGTAAACGCCACTTTTATTGCTAATTCCAGGTCTTTTACGACTACTAAAAGTAGAACAAAGATCAGGAATCGATACAATTAACTTACTCCACCCATCAAATACACTTAAGGGAATGAAACACAAACATTAAGCGACCAGACCATCATGGAAACCTAAACAAAGGAAGGCCATAAGGACAGTTACTTTCCCACAAAATGGCCATATGGCCATCCAAAATAAAAAGACAAAAGTGATACACACAGAAAGTAACAAACAACAACATAAATAAACCGCCACAGAAGAACCGCCTTGAAACGGTCGGTGGAAAGATTTCCACTGGGGGGCTTAAATCGATTTTACGTGGCCACAATCCTCGCCCTTACTTCCGTCGCGATTTAGACAAATAATTTGTTCAGTCCGCATGAAGGCTTCCTAAGTAGAAGTAAAACAAAGATCAGGAATTGATACAATTTACTTACTCCACCCATAAAAGACACCAAAGGGAAAGAAATACAAACATTAAGCGACTAGACCATAATGGAAACCTAAACAAAGGAAGGCGTTAAGGACAGTTACTTTCCCACAAAATGGCCATATGGCCATCCAAAACCAAAAGACACAAGTGATACACACAGTAAGTAACAAACAACAACATAAATAAATCGCCACAGAAGAGCCGCCTTGGAACGGTCAGTGGAAGATTTCCACTCGGGGGCTTAAATCCATTTTACGTGGCCACAATCCTCGCCCTTACTTCCGTCGCGATTTAGACAAATAATTTGTTCAGTCCGCATGAAGGCCTCCTAACTCATCAGTGCAACATCTCCGTGAACACAAAAATCAAAGAACCACAGAGGTGAGACAACGGTGAGGACTCGACAGCAAGAAACCACTGAAATGCTGGAGCAAAAGAAAACCAACAGTTAGACTCCGATGAGCCCGACCAGAGACAGAGCATCAGGCACCAACCAACATTATCTCTCTAATTTTCAATAAGCCTTTACGTTGGAGCCGTCAAAGAATCTGAGGCTGACCCACCGGCGTGCAATTAAAGAGGGAAGCAAAGTTGCCAACCGTGATTGGGTTAACTACCATGCATGCAGTCTGTCGTATAATATCCATGTTGTACCCAATCTTTTTATGTCGAAGAATGATTTTACGAAATTGGGTGCTGAAGTCATTGCGGTTATATATTTTTCTGAATTTATATACTAAGTCACCATAAAATTCGGGTTCCGATAGACCTTGTTGCAGAAGAGATTTAAGTCCAATATTGAATTTTGAAATTGAATCAGAATGGAAAAATTTTGAAAAGGCTTTGCGTAAGTTATGGTACCGATAACCCTGATTAAGGAGTTTAGCCGTTAATAATTTATTACGAGTGTTGAAGTCAGTTACATGACTACACACTCTAGCAAATCGAATTAATTACGAAATATAAACGCCATAGGATGGCGCACGAGGAACATCACAATCCAAAAAAGGAAAATTTACAATCTCAAAATCAAAGTCATCGCGTTTATCATAAATTTTGCACGAAACAAATCCATCTACAATAGATAGATGTAAATCCAAAAACGGGGCCTCGGTATCAGAAGAATTTGCTTTATTTAACTGAAGTTCTAGGGGGTAAATCTGACTGATCAAACCATCAAAATAGGTATTATCAATATTTAATAAATCATCTAAATATCTAGAAGTAGAGCTAAAAGCTTCAATAATTTCAGATTGGTTATCAATGGAAAGCGACAAAATGAAGTCTCTTTCATAACAATACAAGAACAGATCAGCCACAAGAGGTGCGCAATTAGTACCCATCGGAATACCCACAATTTGTCTAAATAATTTAGTACCGAATCTAATATAAATATTGTCAAGTAGAAAGGTTAGGGCATCACACACTTTCTGACATGACCAAAGTGTATAATTCTTATGCTCAGTAGAAGTGAAAATGCATTTCTGACATTACATGCAAGATAGAGAGAATCTTCTCTATGAAAAGCCCATTTAAAAAATCATTAAGCTTTTCTTTTATAAGATTATGAGGAAGTGTAGTGTAAAGAGTGGAAAAATCGTAGGTAGACAGACTAGAAGCACGAAAATGTCTAGATTTCAATTCATTTAAAACCTCATTCGAATTTTATATAGACCAAAACAGATTTGTTCCTGATCTTTCAAAGACTTTATCACAATATTTAATTACATGCGTTTTAATAGCAGTAAGACAGGAAGTTAATAATTTAGAAAATTCAGTGGTAGTGCAAGAGCTAGAATTTGCAATAAACCGTGCTTTGCTAACTCTTCAGTGCAACATCTCCGTGAACACAAAAAAATCAAAGCACCACAGAGGTGAGACAACGGTGAGGACTCGACAGCAAGAAACCGCTGAAATGCTGGAGCAAAAGAAAACCAACAGTTAGACTCCGATAGGCCCGACCAAAGACAGAGCATCAGGCACCAACCAACATTATCTCTCTAATTCTCAATAAGCCTTTACGTTGGAGCCGTCATAGAATCTGAGGCCTGACCCATCGGCGTGCAATTAAAGAGGGACGCAAAGTTGCAAACCGAGATTGGGTTACTACCATGCATGCAGTCTGTCGTATAATATCCATGTTGTACCCAATCTTTTTATATCGAAGAATGATTTTACGAAATTGGGTGCTGAAGTCATTGCGGTTATATATTTTACTGAATTTATATACTAAGTCACCATAAAATTCGGGTTCCGATAGACCTTGTTGCAGAAGAGATTGAAGTCCAATATTGAATTTTGAAATTAAATTAGAATGGCGTCTATAAAATTTTGAAAAAGCTTTGCGTAGTTTATGGTACCGATATTCCTGATTAAGGAGTTTAGCCGTTAATAATTTATTACGAGTGTTGAAGTCAGTTACATGACTACATACTCTAGCAAATCGAATTAATTGCGAAATATAAACGCCATGGGATGGCGCACGAGGAACATCACCATCCAAAAAAGGAAAATTTACAATCTCAAAATCAAAGTCATCGCGTTTATCATAAATTTTGCACGAAACAAATCCATCTACAATAGATAGATGTAAATCCAAAAACGGGGCCTCGGTATCAGAAGAATTTGCTTTATTTAACTGAAGTTCTAGGGGGTAAATCTGACTGATCAAACCATCAAAATAGGTATTATCAATATTTAATAAATCATCTAAATATCTAGAAGTAGAGCTAAAAGCTTCAATAATTTCAGATTGGTTATCAATGGAAAGCGACAAAATGAAGTCTCTTTCATAACAATACAAGAACAGATCAGCCACAAGAGGTGCGCAATAAGTACCCATCGGAATACCCACAATTTGTCTAAATAACTTAGTACCGAATCTAATATAAATATTGTCAAGTAGAAAGGTTAGGGCATCACACACTTTCTGACATGACCAAAGTGTATAATTCTTATGCTCTTTAGAAGTGAAAAATGCATTTCTGACATTACATGCAAGATAGAGAGAATCTCCTCTGTGAAAAGCCCATTCAATTAAATCATTAAGCTTTTCTTTTATAAGATTATGAGGAAGTGTAGTGTAAAGAGTGGAAAAATCGTAGGTAAACAGACTAGAAGCACGAAAATGTCTAGATTTCAATTTATTTAAAACCTCATTTGAATTTTTTATAGACCAAAACAGATTTGTTCCTGATCTTTCAAAGACTTTATCACAATATTTAATTACATGCGTTTTAATAGCAGTAAGACAGGAAGTTAATAATTTAGAAAGTTCAGTGGTAGTGCAAGAGCTAGAATTTGCAATTAACCGTGCTTTGTAAGGTTTTTTATGAAGTTTTGGTAACCCGTACAGCGTAGGAAGCTTGTCTTGGCCTTCGTTAACACACACAGCAAACTTGTGATGGTGTCAGCGAGAGTATGTTGAGCATAAAGCCCTTAAGGACTGGAAACTTAGCATTTTAAAACCAGTGAATAAACGCATTTCTTTCTATTCTCAAAATACTAACTTACTACCTCCTAAGCCCAAGACGTCTTTACGTCATCTTAAACTAGGTATTCAAGAATTTCATAAGAAGTTTGTTTTGGCCCCTGCAGACAAGGCCGCTAACAACGTCGTCGTTGTGTGACGGCTCCACTATGTTAACACGCTTAAGCAGGAGCTTGGTGGTACTAAGGCCTATGAACTTCAGCCATTAGCTGAAGAGAGAGCTATAGTAGATAAACATGTTTGTCTTCCAGCCACCAAAGTAGAAGTAAAACAAAGATCAGGAATTGATACAATTAACTTACTCCGCCCATAAAAGACACCAAAGGGAAAGAAATACAAACATTAAGCGACCAGACCATAATGGAACCCTAAACAAAGGAAGGCCATAAGGACAGTTACTTTCCCACAAAATGGCCATATGGCCATCCAAAACCAAAAGACACAAGTGATACACACAGTAAGTAACAAACAACAACATAAATAAATCGCCACAGAAGAGCCACCTGACCCATAAAGCATGTACTCTTCACATTTTCCAGTTTTGTTGTGTATTCCTTGCTTTCAAATGATAACCCTTTCATAGAACATATGTAACGTAACTACAGCTGGTATCTGGTCAGGTGTGGCGGCCTTAAAAATGTCTCACCGTCCTACATCATAGTGTAGTTTTTATTTTCTTATCCTTTGGTATTATTGATTCCACTGTGGGATTTTGAAAGTATTTGAGGGTCACTGATGAGGCCTAAATGGCCGAAACTAGCTAGTCTGGCCCAGAAAACCTGTACATTTCATCTTTTCCAGTGTGTGGTGTATTCCTTGCTTCCAAAGGAAAACCCTTTCATCGAACATATTTAACGTCACTACAGCTGGTGTCTGGGAATGTGTGGCGGCCGTAAAAGTCTCCCTGTCCTACATCATAGTGTTGTTAATATTTTCTTGTCCTTTGGGATTATTGATTCCATTGTGGAATATTTGAGGGTCACTGATGAGGCCTAAATGGCTATCCAAAATAAAAAAAAAATATAAGCGACACAAACAGCCAAAGACAAACCATTACAATAATAAACCGCGACAAAAGAACCGCCTTGGAACGGTCAGCGGAAACGAATTCCACTGGGGGCTTAAATTGATTTTACGTGGCCACAATCCTCGCCCTTACTTCCGTCGCGATTAAGCATTACGCAAACACGCCTATACAAATACATTGCCACCTTTATCGCCAAAAATGAAAATTTTATGATGAAAAAATGTGATATTGTTCTTATTGCTGCTTCAAATATAGATTGTGGGCACTCGTTAGAACCGCCTCATTGAGGCTGTTTTAACGAGTACTCACAATCTATATTTTAGAGCAGAAATTAGAAAAATAAGGTATACCCCCGGAAATCCCAGTTTTACTATATAAAAGTGGAGTTCAAGGGAGTCAAAACTATATAGGCGTGTTTTCGTGATGACAAATAATGTGTTCAGTCTGCACGAAGGCCTCCTAACTCGTCAGTGCAACATCTCCGCGAACACAAATAATCAAACAACCACAGAGATGAAACAACGGTGAGGACTCGACAGCAAGAAACCACTGAAATGCTGGAGCAAAATGAAACAAACAATTAGAGTCCGATGGGTTCGACCAGAGACAGAGCATTAGCTACCAACCAACATAAGCCTTTATGCTGGAACCGTCATAGAGTCTGAGGTCTGACCCACCGGCGTGCAATTAAAGAGGGAAGCAAAGTTGGCAACCGTGATTGGGTTGACTACCATGAATGCTGTCTGTCGTATAAGATTTATGTTGTACCCAAATTTTTATATCGAAGAATGATTTTAGGAAAATTGGTGCTGAAGTCATTGCGGTTATATATTTTTCTGAATTTATATACTACGGCGCCATAAAATTCAGTCTCCGATAGACCTTGTTGCGGAAGAATTTTAATTAAAATATTGAATTTTGAAATTAAAGAAGAATGTTGTTTATAAAATATTGAAAAGTCTTTGCGTAGTTTATGGTACCGATAACCCTGATTAACAAGATTAGCCGTTAACAATGTATTACGAGTGTTGAAGTCAGTTACAAGACAAAACAGTGTGGCCAATCGAATTAATTGCGAACATAACGCTATAGGATGTCGTACGAGCAATACCACCATCCAAAAAAGAAAAAATTACAATATCAAAATCAATATCATCGCGTTTATCATAAATTTTGCAAGAAAATTAATAGAAGTGGAGGCAATGATCAGAAAACGATACTATCAACCCACAGCTCCCACCAAAGGGAAAGAAACACAAACCTGAAACAACAGATGTAATGGAAACACCAATAGCGGAAAGCCAAAAGGACACTTACTTTCCAACAAAATGGCCATTAGGCTATCCAAAATAAAATTATATAAGCTACACAAACACGCAAGGACAAACCATAAAAAATATCCCGCAACAGAAGAACCGCCTTGGAACGGTCAGTGGAAATGAATTCGACTGCGGGGCTTTAACCGATTTTACTTGGCCACAATCCTTGCCCTTACTCCGTCGCGATTCAGACAAATAATTTGTTCAGTCCGCATGAAGGCCTCCTTACTCATCAGTGCAACATCTCCGTGAACACAAATAATCAAACAACCACAGGGATGAAACAACGGTGAGGACTCGACAGCAAGAAACCACTGGGTTGCTGGAGCAAAAGAAAACCAACAGTTAGACTCCGATCGGCCCGACCAGAGATAGAGCATCAGGTACCAACCAACATTACCTTGAATTAGATCTCTCTAATTCTAAATAAGCCTTTACGGTGAAACCGTCATAGAATGTTAGGTCTGACCCACGGGCGTGCAATTTAAAAGGGAAACAAAGTTTTTAACAAATAAAATCAAAAATGAGTTCTTTTGAGAGCAATGAAAACATTCATAAGAAAGAAGATGGGTCATACTACGTAGTTTCGGCTAATAAAGCCTCATCAGTGACCCTGTAATGATCCGGCAAAGAAAGCTAGAGGAAACATACTGCAACTTTGCGAATTTCGAATAGGCAGTCGATTCAAAGACTGATATAAATCAAAATGGGGTCCAAATAATTAAAAATCTGTCTAAAATATGAGTCTAAAACCAATAATTTATTTTTGATTTCTCAGAATATTCACGTTGATCTCAAAGGACCAAAAGTAAAATATAAACTGCACTATGGTCTACAATAGGTAGATGTAAATCCGAGAACGAAGCCTTTAATGCTACCTCAAGATATTTAGATGATCTTTTAAATATTGAAAACCCTTACTTTGAAGGAATGTTCAATCAGTCTGAGCTGCAGTTGAAGAAAGCCAATAATTCTGATATCGAAGCCACGTTTTGGATTTGCATTTGAACATTGCAAATGGTTTTGTTTCAACTAAAATTTTTGAATAACGGGATAATTTTGATTTCAATATGGTAAACTTCCATCTTTTAGACGGTGATATTCCTCGTTCGCCAGCTAAGGGTGTTTATATTTCGCAGTTTATTCGCTTCGCCAGAGTATCAAGTCATGTCGCTGATTTTAATACTCGTAATAGAAGTTTAACTGCTAAACTGCTACATAAAGGATATCCATCTCATAAACTTCGGAAAGCATTTTCTAAGTTTTATCGCCGACACGATCAATTAATTTATAAATTTAATGTTGGATTTAATAGACTTTTGCTGCAGGGGATGTCACAGCCTGAGAATTAGGCGACAGTATATATAAATTGAGAAAAAAATCAAGGCACGCGAAACTTATCGGCTCAATTTTAGAAAATTATTAAACGTTACAAACGCATTGGTTATAGTATAAATTCTATTCAACACTCTGTATGCAATGTGTTTGACCCAATCAAGGTCAGACATTATGCTTTTCTCTTTAATTGCACGCCGGTGGATCGGGGTTCAGGCTCCATTATGGTTTTCGCTTAAAGCTATTTATTAGTTGATCGGAGTCTGAGCTTGTATGTCTGTTGCTTTTCATTTGCTCCAAGGTTCCTGTGGCGTTGTGTTCAGCATCGGGTGGCTCATCCCGTATACATTCGAGTCCTCATCCTTGGTACAACTTGGTTTTAATTGTGAGTTCTTTAATTACGGAGCTGATTCACTGATGAGTTAGAAAAAAAGAAGTAGAGGCAATGATCAGGAATCGATATTATTAACCCGGAGCTCCCATCAGAGACACCAAAGGGAAAGAAACACAAACGTGAAGAAACAGACCTAGTGGAACCATCAATAGCGATAAGCTAAAAGGACAGTCACTTTCCCACCAAATGGCCAAAAGGCTATCCAAAATAAAATAATATAAGAGACACAAACACCCAAATACAAACCACAACAAACATAAACCGCGACAGAAGAACCGCCTAGGAACGGTCAGCGGAAACAAATTCCACTGGTGTGTGTGTGTGTGGGGGGGGGGGGCTTAAATCGATTTAACGTGGCCACAATCTTCGCCCTTACTTCCGTCGCGATTAAGACAAATAATTTGTTCAGTCCGCATGAAGGACTCCTAACCCATCAGTGCAACATCTCCGTGAACACAAAAGTCCAACAACAATAGAGATTAAACAACGGTGAGGACTCCACAGCAAGAAACAACAGAAATGCTGGAGCAAAAGAAAACCAACAGTTGGACTCAAATCGGCCCGACCAGAGACAGAGCATCAAGTACCAACCAACATTAGCCTTTACGTTGGAACCGTCATAAAATCTGAGGCCTGACCCACCGGCGTGCAATTAAAGAGGGAAGCAAAGTTGTCAACCGTGATTGGGTTTACTACTATGCATGCAGTCTCTCGTATAACATTTATGTTGTACCCAAACTTTTTATATCGACGAATGATTTTACGAAATTTGGTGCTGAAGTCCTTGCGGTTATAATTTTTTCTAAATTTTATATAGCAAGTCACCATAAAATCCGGGTTCCGATAGACTTTTTTGCAGGAGAGATTTAAGTCCAGTATTGAATTTTGAAATTAAATTAGAATGACGTCTATAAAATTTTGAAAAGGCTTTGCGTAGTTTATGGTACCGATAACCCTGATTAAGAAGTGTAGCCGTTAACAATTTATTACGAGTGTTGCAGTCAGTTACATGACTACACACTCTGGCAAATCGAATTATTTGTGAATTATAGAAGCCATAGCACGTGGAGCATCCAAAAAAGGAAAGTTTACAATTTCAATATCAAAATCATCTCGTTTATCATAAATTTTGCACGAAACAAACCCATCCACAATAGATAGATATAATCCAAAAACGGGGCCTCGGTATCAGAAAACTTTGCTTTATATAACTGGTGTTCTGGGTTGTAAATTTGACTGATCAAACCATCGAAATAGTTATTATCAATATTTAATAAATCATCCAAATATCTAGAAGTGGAGCTTCAATGCTTCAATAAAAACTTCAATGATTTCAGACTGATTATCAACAGAAAGGGACATCATGAAGTCTCTTTCATAACAAAACAAAAAACAAACAAGCCACAACTGGTGCGCAATAAGTACCCATCGGAATACCCACGACTTGTCTAAATAACTTAGTGCCAAATCTTATGTAAATATTGTCAAGTTGAAAGGTGAGAGCTTCACACACCTTCTGAAATGACCATAAAGTATAGTTTTTATACTCTACAGATGTGAAAAACGCATTTTTTACATTACATGCAAGATAAAGGGAGTCTTCCCTATTGTTGAAGTTTGAAATTAAATCAGAATGACGTCAATAACATTTTGAAAAAGGCTTTGCGTAGATTATGGTATCGATGAACCTTATTAAGAAGTTTAGCAGATAACAATTTGTAACGAGTGTTGAAGTTAGTAACATGACTACATACTCTGGCAAATCGAATCAATTGCGAAATATAAACGCCATAGGATGGCACACGAGGATCATCACCAACCTAACTGAAGCGCGAAAACGTCTGGATTTCAATTTATTTAAAACTTCATTAAAAATTTTCATAGACGAAAACAGATTTCTACTTGATCTTTCGAAGACTTTGTGGTTGTTTGAACAAATTATTTGTCTTAATCGCGACGGAAGTAAGGACGAGGATTGTGGCCACGTAAAATCGATTTAAGCCCCCCAGTGGAATTCGTTTCCCCTGACCGTTCCAAGGCGGTTCCTCTGTCCCGGTTTATTTTTGTTATGTTTGTCTTTGGGTATTTGTGTCGCTTATATTATTTTATTTTGGATAGCATTTTTGCCATTTTGTGGGAAAGTGATTTTACGTTCGGAAATTTCGTAAAACGGCCTCCCCAAATGACAATTCCAATACAGTTATCCAAATTCTAATGCACTTATTCGTGTGTTTTGTTAACATTGTACTATTTGGCACAAAACGGCAGGCTCTGTGAGCTGCGTAAAACCAAATGTCAGCCAATGAAAAGCGACGTTACGTGATGACGTCGGGTTTCCCCACAGTATATCGCAGAGTACTGCTGCATTTTTTGACATTATCCAATCAAGCTTCGCGTTACAAACCGAAGTGCATTAGAATTCTATATTTAAGCTGATATACTCCCGCAATGAATGTACAACAAACCGTTATCAGTTGTACACTAATTCAGGATCCCTGAAACGAGTTAGAAAGCCGCCCCCCCCCATGTTTGTGTTTCTTTCCCTTTAATGTCTCTGATGGGGGCGTCGCTTACTTGTATAGATTCCTGATCATCGTCTTCACTTGCATTTTGAGTGTATATGATTGTTCCAACTGAAACATGCAAACGTGATAGCAGACTGAACGGATTTGGCCCAAATTTCATCATATAATTTACAGAAAACCACACCCGCGAGAAATCAAAGCAGTTTCCACTTGCTCTTTGCAACCACGCGGTATGATGTGTAAACGAAGAAAAACAACAAGAACAGTGTGTTATTCTGTTAACCAACTTTCTTTAGACGGAAAACCAAATCACGAAAACACGCCTATATGAGTTTGACCCCTTAAACTCCACTTCTATATAGTTAAAATGGGGTTTGGGGTTTGAAAGGGTATGCCTTAACAAGAGCTGTCACTGTAAGCGACCAATGCCCCCGTGGCGCCGTTTAAAGATTTTTGAGGCGGACAGACAAACAGACAGACAGGATTAAAACTATATGCATTCTCGGGGAGCATAAAAATAGGTGACCTATCACACCTTCATTTCGAAATTGACTCTTGCTATATACATGTATTATTTTGCGGACGATTCTATTCCGTACAAGATAAGTTCGACTGTATGGCTATAATATGTTTCAGTGTCGGATGGACAACACCATTCCATTGGATTAAGAGGAAAAGGGGTGGCGGAAGAATAATAGGCCCCAGTGTCGACATTGTTTCTTTTGTGCGGGCGAAGAGGAATGCCGGAGCTGAGAGAGATGGGATACTGCACCCAGCGTAACCTGGAGCTGGATATGCCGAAATGATTCAAAATATGAAACATCGCTGCACTTTCTAATACTTGTCTAGTAATGTAAACAAACACATTCAAGAATTCTCGAAATTCAGAACAGTAATCTTCTTCCTTCAACCATGAATAAAATTCAAAGAAACTTTAATCTTTTGTCTGATTTTTTCACCTTGCGATAAATGATAATATAAAATTAAGGCACTGTCTTTTGCGACACCGCATTGTACACTCTTAGTGCAAAACTAGACAATCACATAGGTGATGAGTTTCCATGTCATATGCCTCACTAGATGAATAATCTCTTTGGCATATTAAGAAGCCATGCACACATTCTAACTAAACTAGAAACTGAATATTCTCCAAGAAACACATGGACAAACGTTCAAGAGAACATAATTCTGCAATAAGGGGCTGGATCAAAATCATGGTTCCTTTATGTACACCTTAAATGCATGTCTAAAATAGTTTCAATGTCCAGCGTCAAATACTACAGGAGCTGCGGACAAACAAAAAGTAAGATTTTATCTGCGATAATGTGCTGGAACACAATTCTGCCTTTTGCACGTGTTTAGTGTCTAAACTGTGTTGCAAAAGTCAAAATCCGGCATCAAATACTGTAGGAGAAGTTGCAGAGACACGAACAGTCCTATTTAACCTCATATGCTACAAATTCATGCATGATGAAAATGTCATTCAAGGGGACATAATTCTGCACTAAGGGCTGGATCAGAATCCTGCTTCCTTTATGCATATGTTCAGTGAATGTCTAAAGTGTGTTGCACGTTTCAATGTCCTGTATCCAACACTGTAGGATGAGTTGCAGAGACAAGAATAGTATTAAATTACAAAGCAGTCTGAGGGACAGCCAAATCCATCGCCGCACTTTGTATCAAGGCTAAACCTTGTGACCTTCACCTGTGACCTTGACCTGGCATGGTTTATTTATGGTTTTGCATATCAGCTCACTGTGGGGGCATATTTCACAAACGTTCCAGGGGTCAAGTTTCAAACTCATGACCTTCACCTGTGACCTGGGCCTTGAGTTGGCATGATTCATTTATGGGTTCTGCACATCAGCTCACCGAGGGGGATATTTGACTAAAGTGTAATGAAAATCTTTCCAGGGGTAAAGGAGATATGGAATGGACACAAAATTCAAAGTTTCAAACTTGTCACCTTCAACTGTGACCTCGACATTTATTATATACTATTTATTTTAGTTCGATTGCGATGAAAGCTTCAAGCTTATTGAATCGCTCTCGAACACCCATTCCGGATGTTTTCATCGCGCGAGAGAAAGAGGCGGTGGCTTTTACACCACTGCTACCCATTTACACCTGGGTGGAGTGGAGCAGTGTCATAAAGTGTCTTGCCCAAGGACACACCTCGATACCGGTGGCCGGATTCGAACGCACAACCTCTCTATCATAAGTCGAACGCGTTAACCACTGCGAAATTGAGGCTGACATTGAGTCGGCATGGTTCATTTATGTGTTATGCACATCAGCTCACTGATGGGGATATTTGACCAACGTTTAATGAAAATCCTTTCAAGGGTAAAGGAGTTATTGAATGAACACAAAATTCAAAGTTTCAAACTCCTGACCTTCCATTATGACTTTGATCTGGTGTTGACATGGTTCATGGGCTCTGCACATGAGCTCACTGAGGGGGATAACTGACCAAAGTTAAATGAAAATCATTTGAGGGATAAAGCTGATATGGAACGCACAAACAAAACAACAACAGAGTTTTAAAGTGGTGACCTTCAAATGTGACATTGACCTTGAGTCGGCATGGTTCATATAGGTTCTGGACATGAGCTCACTAAGGAGGATATTTGACCACAGTTTAATGAAAATCCTTCCAGGGGTAAATGGGATATGGAATGGACATAAAATTCAAAGTTTCAAACTTGTGACCTTCCAATGTAACCTTGACCTGGTGTTGACATGATTCATTTATAGGCTCTGCACATGTGCTAACTGAGGGGGATAATTGACCAAAGTTTAATCCAAATCCTTTGAAGGAGAAATGTTACGGACAAAAATTCAAAGTTTTAAACTTGTGACCTTCAAATGTGATCTTGACCTTGAGTCGGCGTGGTTCATTTATGAGTTCTGCATATCAGCTCACTGAGAGGGATATTTGACCGATTTTACAGGAAAATTCTCCAAGGGGTAAAGGAGATATGGAACGGACACAAAATTCAAAGTTTCAAACTCGTGACCTTCAAATGTGACCTTGACCTTGAGTCAGCATGGTTCATTTATGAGTTCTTCACATCAGCTCACTGAGAAGAATATTAGACCAAAATGTAATGTAATTCCTTCTAAGGGTAAAGGAGATATGGAACGGACACAAAATTCCAAGTTTCAAACTTGTGACCTTCAACTGTGACCTTTATCGGCATGGTTCATTTATAGGTTCTGCACATCAGCTTACTGAGCCGAATAATTGACCAAAGGTTAATGAAAATCTAGCAAATGGTTTGGGAGATACGGAGCTGACAAGAAAGTGTCACGCACAGACAAACGGGCGTTCTCACGAATGGATACTTATGTGGCAAGTCGTCGGCATATTGACTACTTAAGTGGTAAATTCTTTTAAGCGGCAAGCCATCTAATAGCCAATTTTTGCAACTTAAGTATCAAAATTATGGAATAAAGCCCATTTGGATTAGCATTATAAAGGGAGTCCCGTCAAGCGATTTTGGTACTTATCGCCTATGCGAGCAGCGAAGGTTCAGGCGAGCCTGCGCATCCGCGCAGTCTCGCCAGAACCTTCGCTGCTCGCTCATACAAGCAGTGAATCAAAAGGAACCTTCAGACCGAAAGCCATATCCCTAACCCCTCTGAATGGCTGGGCATGCGCAGTTAAAACTTATCATGACGGAATGCTCGAAGACACAAATTCGCTTGGCGCGGCTCAAGTGGGGTTAAGGGGGTCTTTATTTCACGGACTTGTTCACGTCATATCTTGAGAAGAAGCGGGAGCTGGTTGCTGTGCTGTTTGTGTGTTTTTTTTTTTTTTTTTTTTTTTAATTTGTTTTATTTTAGCTGGTTCCTCTTCCGCATAGTGCCATTGGTAGACTGTAATCTTTGATTGTGGCTTTTCCTGGGCGTATGTTTCTATAGGAGCCGAAGCACAGCATTTCCTACAACTTACATGTGCACGTAGCGAAGAACCAGATATTACTGGGCATAGAAACAGTCTAACCAGAGTCTTCTCTTGCTGCATGTAGGAGCATTGGGCCCTAAGCTATCCTTATAGCGCCAATCGAAGACTCTGATCAGACTGCGCGGATGCGCAGGCTGATCTGAGTCTTCGTTGGGCGCACATGCCTTGTAGGTTTGGTCGTGCGCTGGCTCATATTTAAGCTGATATACTCCCGCAATGAATGTCCAACAAACCGTAATCAATTGTACACTAATTCAGGATCCCTGAAACGAGTTAGAAAGCCCACCCCCATGTTCGTGTTTCTTTCCCTTTGATGTCTCTGATTGGAGGCGTGGCTTACTTGTATCTATTCCTGATCACTGTCTTCACTTGGATTTTGAGTGTATATGATTGACCCAACTTGAACATTCAATAAGGTTAGAAGACTGAACGGATTAGGTCCATATGTCATCATATAATTTACAGAAAATCACACCCGCGTGAAATCAAAGCAGTTTCCACTTGCTTTTTTTTTTTGCAGTCATGCGGTATGGTGTGTAAACGAAGAAGAAAAGAAGAACAAAAACAACAAGAACAGCGTGTTAATCTGTTGACCCACTTTCTTTAGACGGAAAACCCAATCACGAAAACACGCCTGTATGATTTTGACCCTTAAACCCCACTTCCATATAGTTGAAATAGAGTTTGCAAGGGTAAACTTTAGCAAAAGCTAAACCTGTTACACATTATTTCGAAATTGACTCTTTCTGTATACATGCATTTTATGGCGGACGACCCTATTCCGTACAAAATAACTGTATGGCTATAATATGTTTCAGCGTGGGATGGAGAACACCATTTCGGTCTAGGGGGTCTAGGGGGTGCCGGAAGAAGAACAAGGCCCAGTGGCGACAGCGTTCCTTTTGTGCGGGCGAAGAGGAATGCCGGACCTGAGAGAGATGGGATACTGCATCCAGCCGAAATGATCTAAAAGATGAAACATCGCTGCTCATTCTAATACTTTTCTAGATATATAAACAAACACATTCAAGAATTCTCGAAATTGAGAACAGCAATCGTTTTCCTTCAAACATGAATAAAATTTAAAAAAATAAAACTGTTTATATTTTAGAGATATCTTGTCTGATTTTTTTCACCTTGAGATAAATGATATTATATTTAGATTCATTAAAAAAGAAACAGCTATTCTTGTTCATTGTTGTAACTACGTAAAAAACACACAGAAAATTATGTCAGTATTCTCACAGCATCAAGTAAATAAGTCGATCATGTCGTGTCTGAAAATGTATTAACGCCATGTTATACATTTTCAGTAGTGATTTACTGAAATTTCTCAGTGAATTATAAATCTATACTGAACCGAAAAAGAAACGCAACTTTAAAAAAAAAGATTTTAATGCAACCATCAGGTTGACTGGAAAATTATTTTGCGATTTACTTTCACTCTTTTTTAAACTTTCTTATGCAGAAAACATTTTGGCGATATCTGTACAGTTTAACGCTCCATTTGGCAATTCGTTGTTTTCAACATTTCCTTGTGCAGTACATTAAATGTTTACAGTAACCTCATCATACTGGCATATTGTGTTACCTGGAGATTAGGTTTTAAAAGTCCGGTAAAATTTCTCTACGGAATATGGTACGTTTGGCGCAAGATCAACGTAACGTAGCGGTCTACGTGGGACGTCTCAGGCTGTCATAGCAGGAACTTCCAAGTTAGTAAATCGACGATAACTTGCTTGTACCAGCGTCTACGTCAAACGGGAACGACAAATGATAGGCCCAGAAGTGGACGTCTACGCGTCACGACACGTCGACAGGACCGATACATCCGTCTAACCCACCTTCTTAATCGGTTCCGTGCAGCGGTCGAGACGTCTCATGTGACACCAGGAACGCACAACAATCGAATAAGTGCAGATACTATCAGGAATCGCCTTCGAGAGTTTGGCTTACGTCCTCGTCGTCCGTACGTTGGTATGCCATAAACACCACGACGACGTCAGGTTAGAATGGCATGGCTAACACAACATAGTCCAAACCTGTTTCCCCCTCATCAGTGGCGTAAGGTAATGTTTTCTGACGAGTCCAGGTACTTGTTGTACAGAGCTGACGGCCGTTAGCGTGTGTATAGGCGTAACGGAAAGCGTTAGCGTGAGAATTTTTTGGTTGTACGTGATCGATTTTGGGGCGGTGGGTTGATGGTGTGTGTGGGCTGGCATATCTTATGGCCATAGAACACCCCTGGTATTCATTAATGGATCTTTGACGGCCCAGCGTTACGTTGACGTCATTTTACGACCGGTAGTTGTTCCATATGTACGACAGCACAACACTACGTTTCAACAGGATAACGCCGCTTGGGCGCATGTAGCAAGGCTCAGCATGGCGTTTCTTCAGCAAAACAACGTATAGTCCAGATCTCTCTCCTATAGAACATTTGTGGGATGTGTTGACTAGGCGCGTACGTAAAGCCCCAAGCCGCCAACAACGCGTCAAGCCTTGCGTCTCGCGCTCATACAGGAGTGGAATGCTATTCCCCAGGCAGAGAGCAATCGTTTAATCCTGTCCATGACAGGCGTGTGCGTACAGGACTGAATGCAGACGGAGGACATACTCGCTATTAACTGCTTATGTTTTGAACTTGTGAAATGACTACCTCTATGACAAAACAGATTTGTGTTCCAAACATTCTCACTGGAAATTGAACAATCTATGGCACTTACATTCAGGAATATTTTTATTATTGCGTCATTAAATCGATTTTCTGCAAACATGATTATTTCTGCAAATTTGGAGTTGCGTTTTTTTTTTCGGTTCAGTATATTTAGGTTGGAATTCAGAACGGTTGATTTTGAAAATCCAAAGGTAAAACACGAATGGAAATGTAATAAGTAGTTTATTGTGTTGTTTTGATTGATTACGGAGAAATAATTCACTCGTGTTCTAAGGCTTTCCTGTAAAAAAATCGTTCGCTATCGCTCACTCGTTTTTTTACTCGGAAGCCTTAGAACACTGGTGAATTATTTCACCGTCATCGATCAAAACAACCAAATAAACTCTATGTTATACATTCGGCAATCCCTAGTGGAATAAACGTACAAATTAGAAATATGCGCCCCTGTATCGTTACATATACGACGTCTTTAACGTCGTGGACTTTACTAATGGTGGAATATTGATATTTCTGTAAAAAACATCGTGAATAAATGCATTTTAAATGTCATATGATAAACAGAATCTTGCATTATTAAATTTATTAAACTCGTTGAGAAAAAGGCTTAAAATGATCAGCAAAGCCTCGCATTTTATCCATTTTCTTCCACTCGTTTCATAAATTAAATAACACATGAATACTTATGTAAGATCCTCTATGTAATCGATGCCTTGATAAATCACGACGGAAGTAAGGACGATGATTGCGGCCGCGTAAAATTGATTAACACCCCCTCCCCAACCAGTGGAATTCGTTTCACTAACCGTTCAAAAATAGAAGTGAAGGCAGTGATATGGAATCGATACAATTAACCCACAACTCCCATCAGTGGCACCACAGGGAAAGAAACACAAACATGAAGCATCTAGACCCTTATGGAAACACCAATAGCGGAAAGCCACATAATTGCCAATTGGCTATCCAAAACAAAATAAGCGATACACACACTTTAACAAGCCATAACAAAATTAAACCGCGACAGAAGAACTGCCTTGGAACTGGTAGTGAAACGAATTCCATTGGGGGCTTAAATCGATTTTATGTGTCCGTTGTCCTCGCCTAAATCCATTTTTATAACATGAACATGGTGTGGTAAAATTCATATGTAAACCAGTTGTTAATTTCTGAAAACTGCAGCAGTGCATGTACAATTCAAGACTTTCTTGTTGATATACTGAATGCTCATTTCATTGAACCTTGGTCAAGGTCATGAAAGTTCGGCTGTAAAAATGTATATCTAGGGAGACATAAGAAAGGTGCTTCCTTGTGTCCACGGGTAACAACATGTGCAACAGAAACTACCTAAAGAAATATTTCAACTGTACTTATTTTCCTATATTAAGCAATGACTGGCAGTTTAAGGCTAATAAAATTGAAGTGGGGACAATGATCAGGTAGCGATACAATTGACCAATAGCTCCCATCAGAGACACCAAAGCAAAAGAAACACAAACACAAAACAACAGACCCCAATGGAAACATCAACAGCTGAAAGCCAATAGGACAGTTACTTTCCCACGAAATAGCCCATTGGCTATCCAAAACAAAATAATATAAGCCACACAAACACCCAAAGACAAACCATAACAAAAATAAACCGCAACAGAAGAACCGCCTTGGAACGGTCAGTGAAACGAATGTCACTGGATGAGACTCAATTGTGTGACAAAGAGACCTCATACGTCATAAAAGGGATTGTCTTGTCCCATGTGTACAGCTACCATCAGAGACACCAAAGGGAAACGTAAACATGAAATAACTAGACCATAATGGAAACAACAATATCGGGAAGCCCTTACACCCATATAAAAATCTTATATGGGTGTTAGGGGTTGATGGAAAATTCCGTCCCGAGGGTCACTGTCCGTCATCACGAGACTTGCCGTAATGGTGTTTGGTGCCTGATACTCTGTATCTAGTCGAGGCCATCGGAGTCTAAATGTTGGTTTTATTTTGCTCCACCACTTCAGTGGTTTGTTGCTGTCGAGTCCTCACCGTCGGTTCATCTCTGTGGTTGTTTGATTTTTATGTTCTCGAAGACGTTGCACTGATGAATAAGGAGACCTTCGTGCGGACGGAACAAATTATTAGTCAAAGTCGCGATGGAAGTAAAGGCGAGGATTACGGTCGCGTAAAATCGATTTAAGCCCCCTCCTCCTCCACACACACACACACACACACACACACACACACTATGGAAATGGTTTCACTGACCGGTCAAAAGCGGTTCATCTGTCACGGGTTATTTTTGTTATGGTTTGTCTTTGAGTGTGTGTATCTCTTATATTTTTTGATTTTGATAGCCAATTGGCCATTTCGAGGGAAAGTAACTGTCCGTTTCGCTTCCCGATGTTGATGTTTCCAATATGGTATAGTTATTTTTTTTTTTTTTTTTTTTTGGTGTCTCTGATGGTAGCTGTTGGTTAATTGTATCGGTTTCCGATCATTGCATTTACTTCTGTTTTGGCGTCACATGTTTAAGAATATAAGTATCTTATATGGGTGTGAGGGTTGGGTTGAAACATTCCGTCCCGAGGGTCACTGTCCTGTATCACGAGGCTTGTCGAGTGATGCCGGCCTGTGATCCCGAGGGACGGATTTTTTCTATCCATCTCTCACACGCATGTACCCAGCAGACATTTGACGTCATATAGACGTCAGGTTGACGTCAGACTCCAACGTCAGAATGACGTTGGATTGACGTTGATTTTGAAAGTTTTTCAGACGTCAGAAAACAGACGTCAATCTGACGTCTTAAATCCAATGTTGATTTAACGTCGGGTTTCTGACGTCTATTAACTCTTTCAAACTGACGTCACATGGACGTCTTTACGACGTCCTTTGACGTCTTCCTGACGTTAAACTGACGTCTGTATCTGACCCCCACCCGTCAGGCCCAGCAGGCACACGTCGCTACGGCAATGTCAAATCAACGTCGGTGCAACATCATGACCTTGCACCGACTGAGATGTGACATTCGATAAACGTCATGACGCTGCACCGATGTTAATATGACTTCAAAATTAAGTCATGTATCAGTGTCTGCTGGGGGGCTCTGAGAAATAGATTGGGATGCATGATGCTCCACTGAAACCGACCCCATAGAAGTACTGGTAAAACCCTTGGGTCTAAGCCTGCCCAGGTATAATGGTGCGAGTTGGCCCACCCTTGGGTCTAAGCCTGCCCAGGTATAATGGTGCGAGTTGGCCCAACCATGCATATAAATATCTTCTAGAAAGGGTTGTCCTTTGGGACCCTATTGGTTTCATTGGGCGGCAGGGACTGAGATGTCATTTCAGCTCAATATTGGTCAAAAATCCCACAAAATTGGAAGCAGGGTCTCCAAAATGACCTTTATAGTGTTGACTGGGACGTTAAACCTCAAATCAAACAAACAAATCTGACCAGGGTTGGACAAGAACATATCGATTACATATGCATGTTTTAATTACAAATGCTGGAAGATCAAGAAGAACAACAAATCATGCACTTTCGTTTAATAAAATAAAGAATTGATATACATTCAATCCATCAGGTCTTGAAGAAATACATTGCACTGCATGAGGCTTCCACACTGCTCAAGCTGAAACAGACTACACGAGTACTGGTAAACTGCTCAGAGGATCTGAGCATGCCCAGGCAAAGTGTTGCAAGTCTGACCGTTCATGCTTATATACCCTTTTGGTTTCATCAGGCAGCAGGGCTTGAGATGTTATTTCCTGTTAATGTTGGGTAAATTTGTTTGATTTGATGTTTAATGTCCCTGTCAACGCTGTATATGTCACTTCGGAGACTTTGCTTCCAATTCTGTGGGACTTTTACTGGACATTGAGATGAAATCAAATCTCAAGCCCTGTCGAGCAATGACACGAATAGGGTTTATAAGCATGGACGGTCAGACTCGCACCGCTTTGCAGGGAAACAGACTGAGAATTTGCTTTGGGCACCCAAACAGACATAAATCCAAATTTTACATTAAGTTGATAGGCATTTTTATTTAAAACTTAGGCGCCCAGGCAAAAATTTAGACGCCTTTGGCGACTGTGCACCTGTTAATCTGTATCCTTGCTTTGCCTGGGCAGACTTAGATCCTCTAAGTGGTTTACCAGTTCTCGTGTGCGGTTGGATTCAGCTCTGCCTGGAAGCATCACACAGTCCATTTATTTCTTCAAGCCCCAATGGGCAGGGGCCGAAATGTTGGGTAAAAACCCTACAAAATTGGAGTAACGTCTCCAAAATGAAGGGAACGTTAAACCTCAAATCAAACAAACAAACATACATTCAGAGAAAAAAAAAACTTCCAACAATTCATGACCTATCCATTTAAATCAATACCTTTCCAGCAAGTTTTTAAAACACCTGCCAAACAAGAGACCTATGGGCCAAAACGCCCACCTAAGTTAACAACTACAAAAGCTAAGTTCAGCATTTCAGCTTAACAATGAAAGGCAAATGTGTATGTATCTCTCAATTAACAGTGTCAATAAAACAGAATCTGGTATAATGGTATAATTTTCCTTGCTGCCAAAGGATTGTCCTCCTTTTTCCGAATTTATTATGCTACATGTACATGATCATGGTTTAAAATCTATACCACTCCACCATGAATGTTGGGCTTTAAGATTGTTCAGAGAACTCACTCCGCCACAACAAACTGGCCAGAAGATGACAGCATCATGTATCATTTTGTTTAATACCAATCTGAGAGGTTTTGAAATCTGTACCACTCCACCACGAATGTTGGGTTTTAAGATTGTTCAGAGAACTCACTCCACCACAACAAGCGGGAAAGAAGATGACAGAATCACGATATCAATTTGTTAAATAAGGTCTGAGAGGTTTTGAAATCTGTACCACTCCACCATGAAGGCCGTGCTTTAAGATTGTTCAGAGAACTCACTCCGCCACAACAAGCTGGCCAGAAGATGACAGAATACACATTAAAAAAGGCTTTCAATTTCTATGCTATGTATTTAAGATTTAACGGTAATGTTCCTGAATTTTTGGATACATACATGTCGATGACTCGATAGGCTTGGGTAAACAGTAAAGACTCAAATTAGCCTGCTTCTGAATTGGATCTTCACCGTTTGCCATTTTGTCTGCATCCTTCGCTGTTATTACTACATGTTGACATTTTAGGGTTCTAAAAGGCAATATTTAGGTGCTGATTTTTACATGTATAATTTTTCTGCAAAAAGAGATCCTTGGCAAATACAGCATACAAAGTTTGAAAACAGCAGACTCGGTTTTATTTAGTCTATTCATGAGAGATAATGAATGATAGATGCGACAGACATGTACTTAGTCCAAAGCCAGACGACATTTTAAGATGCATCTTTTCTTGGCAGCTAAAGGGTTAAATTGGTTATCATAGTTGTCAACTATGATAACCAATTTAACCCTTTAGCTGCCAAGAAACTGTTGTATAACATGATTAATCTATTATTGACTGTTAATAGTAACATCATGCAACCATTAAAATGTTCCTGTTCTCCACGCATTTCATCCCATCCATTCCATTCCCAGAATCAATATGGCAGCCCAACCGCCACACTTTTTGTTGTGGTTTTTATTTTAATATGTCTTCTGGGCAATTGGATGATATTGAAGTCCAGCTCAACTGGGAAAAACACAGCATGCATACACTGTCTGATGTATAACTTGCCTTCAAATCAACTTATGTAATGAAATACGACGAATAAATCGGTCGATTTCAAAAACATAAATCAAAAGTAATGGCTTTTGCTTTCAGGTAGCAAACTGTATTAATACTATATTATTAGATGAATCTAAATTTATCTTCGAAACAAGCTGTCAGTTGAATATTTTAACATCTGGAGTTTTTGCAGAAGTTCTGTAGTTGAATTTTACTACAGAGCCAGTGCATCACAAGTTCACACTATATATGCACAGATATGACCTGCTGAAAAAACATTAAATTAAGAAAATTGTATATCCATATATTATTCCATGTGTATACAGCATGTACATGTCAGTCCTGTTGTTACTCTATCCAGTTCTTAAGAATATGCCTCAAATGCAATGTTTTAATGTCTCCAATGCCCAAATTTTCCCTTCTGACAGTGGAAAAAGGCTCTCTTTTTCAGTATTTCAAATTCTAAGTCTCCTAGTTTATTGTTTCTTATGTGTTTAATTCTGAAATGGTTTGCTTTGTACCTTTTTCACAGGGTTTTATGTAACAAACAATGCGCCGGTGAATCTTGGGAGTACAAATTAGTCTATTCAGCAGGACAACGGTTCAATGTGCGAACAAGCCGCAAAATTATCCTTAAATAGGTCCATACATATAAAGCACCTCTAATATACATACCGGTACTTTCAGTTTCATCTGATCATGTAACGTACACGTACCAGGTAAAATGAATATTCAAGACTGTTTCTGACATGAGAATAGTAAAAGATCAGGCAACCAGTCAGCTAAAGGGGTGTGGCATCCCTAAAATTGTCCCGTATTTATTTCATTCACATGTTGAATAAATCAAAAAGGCAAAAATGTCAAAAGGTCTTCTTCTTTCAGTGTCACAGGGGTGGAAAAAGAACATGACTGGGACTCAAACCCAGGCCTTTTGCATACCATGCGAACACTCCACTGATTGAGCTACCGAGCCACATGGTCAACCCGTCCCTAATCTCTGTCCTATCCAATCCGGCTGCATCACTTATTTTTCATACTATTTCATCCCCTCTGACGCAGTGCTGGACCCACACTGGCCACCAAATGTCACAGGGAGGGCTGGATCATCGGAGCTGAAAAGAAAATCAATTATAAGTCCTGCCATTGTGCTTGATAATCGATTACCGGTAGTAATCACTGAAGATTTGGTCATAATTTTACCTCTGTATGTGTTTACCTGCCATATGTTGAACTGTACAATATATATGTTTGTTTGTTTGTTTGTTTTGAGGTTTAACGTCCCCGTCAACACTGTAAAGGTCATTTTGGAGATGTTGCTTCCAATTTTGTGGGACTTTTACCCGACATTGAGATGAAATGACATCTCAAGCCCTGTCGGCTGTCGCTCAATGAAACCAATAGCGTTTATTAGTATGGACGGTCCGCCTCGCACCGCGGTTCCTGGACAGGCTTCGATCCTCTAAGCGGTTTACCAGTACTAGTGCAGGGCCGGAATCAGCTCTGCGTGGAAGCATCATGCAGCCCATATACTCCTTCAAGCCCCTATGGGTGGGGGCTGAACTGTACAATATGCATTTGAATAGACATACCTGAGCAAACAGTGTAGACCCATTGATTCCATTGTGGAATTTTGAAAATATCTGAGGGTCACTGATGAGGCCTAATTGGCCGAAACTAGCTAGTCTGGCCCAGAAAACAAATACACTCCATATTTTCAGTTCTTTGGTGTATTCCTTGCTTCCAAAGGATAACCCTTTTATAGAACATATTTACAGAGGAAAACCTTATTGTTATTAATGATCTTAAATACAGATTGTGGGTACTCGTAAGAACGTGGCACCTCATCAGGGTCTGCATTGTTTGCCAGTCATCCAGGTATTTAAGACACAGCTTTGGGTAGTAAAATTGTACATGTTCCTATCAAATAATCAACTGCAAACAAATCAGTAATGATAATCATTTTGTGGATTTTATCGATCAATTAATTGATTATCCAATTAATCGTGCCAACCTTAGTCACAGGGGTGGCAAAAGAACATGGCTCGACCGGGACTCGAGCCCAGGGCCTCTCCATACAAAGAACCTACCGAGTGAGCCGTAACACAAGTATGTCTTGATTCTTAGTGTTGGACGTTGGTAGACTATCTAACTTTCTACTTATACTGCCAGGGCTTTATTCAGGTATTTTGGGAAAAGGCCCCTGGGAAAAATTGGGAAAAAATATCGACAAAACACCAAAATTGGGAAAACATTTCATCAGAGAAATCCTAACCTTAATCTTACCCTTACCTAATCCTTACCATGATTGCCCTACTCCTAATCTAACTTTAACCATCAGTGAACTACTCCTTACTCACTTAACTCAGAAAACAGTGGTGGACAGCTTCTTAAGTCTAGCAAAGTAATGTTGTCACTGCTTCCTTTTGTTAAAATCAGCTGAGATTTTTTTCTGCCATATTATTGGGAAAATATGGTGAAATTGGGAAAATTTGAGGCTTTTTGGTATTGGGAATGGGGCCGAATTTCGGCCCTGCTGAACAGGCAGAAAATGCCCTGACTGCGGTCGCTTGTGTACACACATGGTTTGCAGGATGGAAGCCTATACATGTATATACAGAGTGACAGAGATCATGTAATTATGGGTAGGGGTCTTTAACTTTCACAAGGGATGACTCCTTGGGAGGGGGGGCTGCAAATGATGCTAATGAAGCGCATTCGGACAACGAAATAATCAATCACAGCTGTCAGGTTTGCATGATGGAAGCCTACACAGTAATCATGTAATTACGGTAGGGATCTTCAACCTGCACAAGGGATTTTTTTCTCCTATGGTTGAGATGGTTCTCCCTGCACAGGGGGGGGGGGGCCTTCAGTTAAAGCCTCGATCCGAAGGACGGTACACTTTATGACATTCATCCCTGCAAATTATGCCAATGGAGCGTGTTTAGAAACCGAAATGTTATCTCCTCTGCTGGGGATCAACCCGGGACCTCTAGCATCAGACGCAAGTGCACTAACCAGAGCTATCATGCTCCTCTGCAGATGAAAGAAAATCATTGACATTTTTTCCTCATTATCAGATATAGACTTTCAGTGTTTCAAAACTATATCTGTCTATTCTGTAGATTTGGTTAAAAGAATGGCAGTAGCTAGCCGTCGGGTACCGGACGACCAGCCTACGAGTCTGCCTGTCGGGTACCGGACGACCAGACAATGAGTCTGTTCGTCCGGTACTGAACGGCTAGCCAACCCACATAGTAATGGCTAGTCGTCCGGTTGTTAATTTAAGTCTCTCATTTTATATATGGTATGCATTCCAAATAATATTACCCACTTTATGATGTAATAAAAATATTTCTAATTTACTCTAACTGTATTCTTATCCCCTGAGTGTCGCCATTTCAGTAAGGGACGTAACTGTATTTGACCCTAATGCAATAGAATGTAGTACTTAAAGCTTTGTCCGGGCACTATGACAGATATTATTATTACTATCATTATTATTTTTATTTTAATATTATTATTTCTACTTTGTCCGGGCACTATGACAGATATTATTATTACTATCATTATTATTTTTATTTTAATATTATTATTTCTATCTTTATATTATTATTACCGGTATTGTTGTTATTATTGAAATCTACAAAATATGCAAATGTTTACCGGCCCCGATAGCTCAGTGGTAGAGCGTACGCTTCGGGAATTGGAGGTCGTGGGTTCGATCCCAGGCCGCGTCATACCAAAGGCCTGAAAAATGGTACTAGGAGCTCCCTTGGCTGACGCTCGCATTATCAGGGGTAGTCCTAGGAAGATAAATGAAGGCAGGTAAGTATTTGTTAGAGAATACTTTGTTTGTGGCAATAAAAGCTCTACAGACTTTATGTTATTTGTTTCGAATATGCGACGTTAAATAAAGCTTCTTTATCTTCATCTTTGTACAATGTTGGCCTGTTATTAATCGTGATAGATCAATTAACATTAAATTTGTTGAGCATATTTATTTTACTTATCAGTTCAACCACGTGATAGGCAACAAGAAATATCAATTGGGGTAATTTTCTTGTTAGCAGGATGCATATAAAGGCAATTATTCTTTCAATGATGAGTAGAGCAATTACCCTACTGGTCATATTTATTGGAAAATGTAGGCTTCAGCAAACAATGCAGTCCAAGATCAGACTGCTCCTTAAGCAGGGTCTACACTGTTTGCCATTCCATCTGCACCTTCTGGACTCTTTGCTGGATTGTGAAAAACAAATTTGTTTAAACTTTAGGAGAATAACTGAAAGTCACCAAGAACCAATTTTTTTTTTGTTTACGGTACTGCTCAATTTTCACGACGCTAGGATCAAACGTTTAAGTACCTTCAAGCCCCAAATACATATAGAAAGGAAAGGTACATGTAAAATATATAAATTTATAAGAAATATTAAGTTATATTACCCATTGGTAATAACGGACGAGGAAAATCTCACACCATTTACATATATATAGTCTCAAAGTAAAGTTTATCATCCAGTTACAAACTTGTGTTATTTAACGCTCATGGAGCGTGATAGCTCAGTGGTTAGTGCACTTGCCTCTGATGCTAGAGGTCCAGGGTTCGATCCCCAGCAGCGGCGATAAAATTTCGGTGTCCGAACACGCTCCACTGACATCATTTGCAGGGATGAATGTCATAAAGTGCACCGTCCTTCGGATCGGGACGTAAACTGGAGGCCCCCTGTGCAGGTTAATTAAAGAACCCTTCCATAATTACATGATTACTGTCACAATACTGTGAAGGCTTTCATCCTGCAAAAACTGGAGTGTATGTAAAATACGCCTGCCTAGAATGCTCGCGAGGGCGTATGGCAGTATATATATATATATATATATATATATATATATATATATATATATATATATATATATATATATATATATATATATATATATATATATATATATATATATATATATATATAAACCTTTGACAGCCCTTAATACCCTATATATCTGAAATGGGAGACTAAAATTAACCACCAGACGGCTAGCCATTCCTTTGTGGGTTAGCTTGCTGTCCGGTACGAGCAGACTTGTAGGCTGGTCGCCCGGTACCGGACGGGCAGACTCTTACGCTGGTCGTCCGGTACCGACCGGCTAGCCACTGCCTAAAAGAATTTGCTCCTTGGGAGCAAATTCTTTCCTTTTAGAACAAGCCCCCCAAAACAAACAAAAACAAGTTTATGTAAAATATATGTGATATATAATATGCAAGTAACTAGTTAACATATTATGGTGTTACTCTGACGTCGGCTATATCCTCATTCTATCCCGTAAGGGGAAGTTTTATTTCCCCCATTTCAATGACACATACTTGTACTACTGTTTCAGGATCAGTGTCTTTCAGACGCTTGCAATGTATTCAACAAAGTAGTTCCGATTATAAAATTTATACGGGGAAGAATGTATACGGGGAAGAATCAGGACCAGTATATATAGCAAAAGATGTGAAATATTCTTCATAATGCCACGCAGGGGCGTTACTTTCCCAGATTCTTAAAGGGTTTATTTTGGGGACTATTCCGGTAGGAAAAGGGGCTTGGAAGGCTTTTCCTGGGGTTATACGATATTAAAGAAAGAAAATTGGCGCAGTTTCTACACGGGGAAGAATGTATACGGGGAAGAATGTATACGGGGAAGAATCAGGACCAGTATATATAGCAAAAGATGTGAAACATTCTTCATAATGCCACGCAGGGGAGCTATTTTCCCAGATTCTTAAAGGGTTTATTTTGGGGACTATTCCGGTAGGAAAAGGGGCTCGGAAGGTTTTTCCTGGGGTTATACGGTATTAAAGAAAGAGAAAAGGCGCACTTTCTACACGGGGAAGAATGTATACGGGGAAGAATGTATACGGGGAAGAATCAGGACCAGTATATATACCAAACGATGTGAAACATTCTTCATAATGCCACGCCGGGGTGCTATTTTTCCAGATTCTTAAAGGGTTTATTTTGGGGACTATTCCGGTAGGAAAAGGGGCTCGGAAGGTTTTTCCTGGGGTTATACGGTATTAAAGAAAGAGAAAAGGCGCACTTGCTACACGGGGAAGAATGTATACGGGGAAGAATGTATACGGGGAAGAATCAGGACCAGTATATATAGCAAAAGATGTGAAACATTCTTCATAATGCCACACAGGGGAGCTATTTTCCCAGATTCTTAAAGGGTTTATTTTGGGGACTATTCCGGTAGGAAAAGGGGCTCGGAAGGTTTTTCCTGGGGTTATACGGTATTAAAGAAAGAGAATAGGGGCACTTTCTACACGGGGAAGAATGTATACGGGGAAGAATCAGGACCAGTATATATACCAAACGATGTGAAACATTCTTCATAATGCCACGCAGGGGAGCTATTTTCCCAGATTCTTAAAGGGTTTATTTTGGGGACTATTCCGGTAGGAAAAGGGGCTAGGAAGGTTTTTCCTGGGGTTATACGGTATTAAAGAAAGAGAATAGGCGCATTGTCTACACGGGGAAGAATGTATACGGGGAAGAATGTATACGGGGAAGAATCAGGACCAGTATATATACCAAACGATGTGAAACATTCTTCATAATGCCACGCAGGGGTGCTATTTTCCCAGATTCTTAAAGGGTTTATTTTGGGGACTATTCCGGTAGGAAAAGGGGCTCGGAAGGTTTTTCCTGGGGTTATACGGTATTAAAGAAAGAGAATAGGCGCACTTGCTACACGGGGAAGAATGTATACGGGGAAGAATCAGGACCAGTATATATACCAAACGATGTGAAACATTCTTCATAATGCCACGCAGGGGTGCTATTTTTCCAGATTCTTAAAGGGTTTATTTTGGGGACTATTCCGGTAGGAAAAGGGGCTCGGAAGGTTTTTCCTGGGGTTATACGGTATTAAAGAAAGAGAAAAGGCGCACTTGCTACACGGGGAAGAATGTATACGGGGAAGAATGCATACGGGGAAGAATCAGGACCAGTATATATAGCAAAAGATGTGAAACATTCTTCATAATGCCACGCAGGGGAGCTATTTTCCCAGATTCTTAAAGGGTTTATTTTGGGGACTATTCCGGTAGGAAAAGGGGCTCGGAAGGTTTTTCCTGGGGTTATACGGTATTAAAGAAAGAGAATAGGGGCACTTTCTACACGGGGAAGAATGTATACGGGGAAGAATCAGGACCAGTATATATACCAAACGATGTGAAACATTCTTCATAATGCCACGCAGGGGAGCTATATTCCCAGATTCTTAAAGGGTTTATTTTGGGGACTATTCCGGTAGGAAAAGGGGCTAGGAAGGTTTTTCCTGGGGTTATACGGTATTAAAGAAAGAGAATAGGCGCACTGTCTACACGGGGAAGAATGTATACGGGGAAGAATGTATACGGGGAAGAATCAGGACCAGTATATATACCAAACGATGTGAAACATTCTTCATAATGCCACGCAGGGTTGTTATTTTCCCAGATTCTTAAAGGGTTTATTTTGGGGACTACTCCGGTAGGAAAAGGGGCTCGGAAGGTTTTTCCTGGGGTTATACGGTATTAAAGAAAGAGAAAAGGCGCACTTGCTACACGGGGAAGAATGTATACGGGGAAGAATGTATACGGGGAAGAATCAGGACCAGTATATATACCAAACGATGTGAAACATTCTTCATAATGCCACGCAGGGGACCAATTTTCCCAGATTCTTAAATGGTTTATTTTGGGGACTATTGCGGTAGGAAAAAGGGCTCGGCTGGTTTTTCCGGGGTTATACGGTGTTTCAGAAAGAGAATAGGCGCACTATTTACACGGGGAAGCATGCTTACGGGGTAGAATGTATACGGGGAAGAATCAGGACCAGTATATTATGTGAAACATTGTTCATAATGCCACGCAGGGGAGCTACTTTCCCACATTCTTAAAGGGTTTATTTTGGGGGCGATTCTGGTAGGAAAAGGGGCTAGGAATGTTTTTTTTTCTGGGGTAATTCGGTATTAAAGAAAGGAATGGGCGCACTATTTACACGGGGAAGAATGTATTCGGGGAATAATGTATACCCGATATGGAGTCATATTGGAAATAGCTCTTCTTTCACAGAAATATTGGAAGAATAATTCAATACGGACCCTATCGGATGGATACCGATTTCATACAGAATCCTACTGTACACATACATGTAAACAATTCTAACCATAACACGAAACCTAACCCTAACCTCTAAAACTAACCGTAACCCTAACCCTAACCCTAAAACCTAACCCTAACACCTAAACCTAAACCCTAACCCCAAAACCTAACCCTAACCCTAACCCATAACCCTAATCCTAACCCTAACCTAACTTAACCTAACCCTAACCCTAATGCCTCTCGATTTGGGGCCCTAACCCTAATGCCTCTCTATCTGGGGCCCTAACCCTAATGCCTCTCGATCCGGGGCCCTAACCCTAATGCCTCTCGATCCGGGGCCTAACCCTAATACCTGTCGATCTGGAACCCGTTTTGCTAACAGCTCTCCATTCACACAAGTATTAAAATATAGTCAAAACGGGCCCTAACCGTAATGACTCTTGATGTGGAGCCCTTACCCTAATCATTCTCGATCTCGAGTCCTATAGCTAATAGCTGTCCATTCACATAAATATTAAAATATAAAGTCGGTTCGATCGAGAGGTGTTACGGTTAGGTTTAGGGTTAGGGATTAGGGTTAGGTTTAGAGGTTAATGGTTAGGGTTAGGTTTAGGTGTTAGGGTTAGTTTTAGGGTTAGGGTTACGGCTAGGTTTTAAGGTTAGGGTTAGGGCTCCAGATGGAGAGTCATTAGGGTTAGGGCTCCATATGGAGAGTCATTAGGGTTAGGGCCCAAGATCGAGAGTCATTAGGGTTAGGGCCCCAGATCGAGAGGCATTAGGGTTAGGGCCCCAGATATAGGTATATGTTGTAGTGATAGGCATAAACTAATATATGTACGATAGCCTATACGATTTATTCCGTGAATGGTCTGCTGTATTGTTTATTAATTTACGGAATAAATCGTATCAAGTCGGTGCTACTCAGATTATAAAAATTGTTTTCGTTCTTAACATCGCTATGAATGAACATCCCACCCGAACTTTACTTCATACTACTATATACCACGCGGTCATAGTATTAGGGGTTATTGGGTCATTGTAGTATCCTCGTGCGTGACCCAGTCTATGTTTTGACTGGTTCCCTCACCCTATAGCTCTCTGGCTTTCGCATATTTTAATAGAACACAGGCATCCATTTAAGTCTATGTTGTCCCGTTTGAGTCGCAAACAGATGCATGCAAGCGTCTCAATGACACAGATCAGGTATTCCTGCGCCTCTAGTACTATTTTCGAGTATTTTTCTCTAGCAAGATAAATTTCCCCGTAATTTGATTTTATGGGGGAGAATGAGGATATAGCCCTGACGTCAACTTTAGTGTCTGACAGAACAAATATTTTGAATATGGTCGCGAAAACATATGTCAATGTAGCAAATCTGCAACTGTGCCATTCATACGACATACTTTTAAAAAGATTACATACTGGTTGATTTTGAGATTACTTTGTCTGTTTTTTTCTGATGCGGCATATTTACTAAAACACTCACAATGTGACATTATACGCCCGTTTTGCAGGTTTCTTCAATCTTGACCTTCTACCGGAAATCGAACATGGCGCCTGATTTCAAATATGTAAATACATGTACACAACTATTAGCTTTCAAAAAAAGCTTTCAAGAGTCAGTTGCGAATAATGTCTAATTACTTTACCAACCAATTGTTTTTAATTTATTAATTATAACATCATGTAGAAGTGACAGGTATAAAGTAGGTGTACTACGCCTAGAGGCTCGAGCCGGCGGTAGAGTGCCTGTCACTCTGGTCGGTACATATGATGTATGCAAACTCGCATACAGGTTGCAAAAAAGAACAAAATTGCAACGTAAAACGACGTTTAGATTAAGACGTCTAATTGACGCTTGTTCTGACGTCTGTTCAACGTCTAATCAGTACGTCTGGCTGACGTCAGGATATGACGTCTAATCGACGTTGTTTTTTGGTTATAAGACGTCGTGACCAAAATCCAACCAAGATCTGACGTCAAACGGACGTCATGTGCCTGCTGGGTAGGATTCTTTTTCTTGCATACCTTCCATTTCTGAAAATGGGTGTTTAATACTGCAGTCACTTCGATTGCCGACGTCCACCATATTGTGATGACAGTACAGTGATGTTTACTGACGTTACGTAACGTGCTGTGACGGCAACCTTAACGACGGCGCATATGATTAAACGAGTGCGTAGTAAACACGTGAGTGCATTCGATATTTACCCTTTCTCTGGGTAAGATAATCAGGGTTAGAAGAGAATTTCTATCCCAGGCTATAACTACGGATTTCTTTATCTGGTGTGCAAGAAATTCCTGTCCTGTTATTGAAGGTTCTCTGCATCTGTTTTCCACACGTTGTGTAACTTTTTATATCATATAACGTCGCTATTTATTACGAAAAATCACCCGTGCGACATAGTGCATTTTTCACATCTCCAAAATGGCTACTTTTCTGAACAAATTCCTTGATATTTTTGTTATAAATGTTCAAAACATAGATTGAGGGTGCTCGTTAAATAGAAGTAGAGGCAATTATCAGGAATCGATACAATTAACCCACAGCTCCCATCAGAGACACCAAAGGGAATGAAACACAAACATGAAGCAACAGACCCAAACGGAAACACCAACAGCGGAAAGCCAAGAGGACAGTTACTTTCCCACAAAATGGCCAAAAGGCTATCCAAAATAAAATAATATAAGCGACACAAACACCCAAAGACAAATCATAACAAGAATAACCGCGACAGAAGAACCGCCTTTGAACGGTCAGTGGAAACGAAATCCACAGTGAGGCGGTTCTAACGAGTTCCCACAACCTATGTCTTGGAGCAGAAATAAGAAAAATAATGTATATCCCCGTAGACCCCAGTTTTCTCTATATAAACTGGGGTTTAGGTGGGTCTTCATTTTACGGAAATGGTCAGGTGATGTATTTAGTGGATAACGCCATGTCATAAAAATAGTTCGTTTGTCAGTATCTTAAAATAGTATGATGTAATTTTCTTCAAAGAATCGCATTAGTGATCTGTTCTAATGTGTACATACAACATACCTTCATTTTGTAGAAGACAGACATATCACTCCCATCATGTCTCTTGAAATTTGTTCTAATGTGTACCCACAACGTATCTTTATTTTATAGAAGACAGCCATATCGTTCCCATCATGTCTCTTGATATTTGTTTTAATGTGTACCCATAACGTATCTTTATTTTATAGAAGACAGACATTCCCGTAATGCCTCTTGATATCTGTTCAAAGGGGAACATACAACGTATCTTTACTTTATAGAAGACAGATACGTATAACAATTAATAAGTTCTGAAGTTAGATCCTTTGGAAGCAAGGAATACACCAAATAAACGAAAATAGCAGACTCGGTTTTATTGAGTCTGTTCATGACCAGTACTGAAATGTGCAACACCGGCCACGCCCTCTAGCACCGGCTTAAGCAGAACTCTATTTTCAAAATGATACCAAATGAACCCAATGATCCCAAAGGACCAGAAAATATAATCTGCACTATGATGATGTACGGGGAGACGTTTTACGGCCGCCACACGGCACAACACCAGCTACAGTGAAAATAAATAAGTTCTGAAGTTAGATCCTTTGGAAGCAAGGAATACACCAAATAAACGAAAATAGCAGACTCGGTTTTATTGAGACTGTTCATGACCAGTACTGAAATGTGCAACACCGGCCACGCCCTCTAGCACCGGCCCAAGCAGAACTCTATTTTCAAAATGATACCAAGCCGATTATGTCTCTGAATATTTGTTCTAATGTGTACATGCAACTTACCTTTATTTTATAGAAGACAGACATATCAAGCCCAGTATGTCTCTTGGTATTTGTTCAAATGTGCACACAAAACGAACCTTTATTTTATAGATGGTTGGTTGATTTGAGGGTTAACGTCCCCGTCAACACTGTAAATGTCATTTTGGAGACGTTGCTTCCAATTTTGTGGGACTTTTACCCGACATTGAGATGAAATGACATTTCATGCCCTGTTGCCCAATGAAACCAATAGGGTTTTTGCCTCCCTCTTTGATTGCACACCGGTGGGTCGGGCTTAAGATTATATGACGGTTCCAGCGTAAAAACATAAATGGAATTTTATTTTATTTTAGTATTCTTATACTCATGTTCCTATTATTCATTAATGATCTACCCCTTTATACGCATCCTGTATATACTGATATGTATGCTGATGATACAAGGATCTACGAAATGGGGATTTCACGGTCAACAATCGAAAGCAAATTACAAGCTGCTCTTAACAACCTTTCTAACTGGTGTAAAGCTAATGGTATGGTTAAAAATACATCTAAGACAAAGCTGATCTTGGTTACAACCCATTAAAACAGAGCCATTCTGGATATTAACAATATGTTTCTGAATTTGAATAACATAGAACTAAACAGTATAAATAAAGATAAAATACTTGGGGTTACTGTTGATAATAACGTATCCTGGTCTGGTCATATAGACCAACTCTGCAAAAAGATTTCATCGAATTTATGGCTTCCGACAAGAATTAAAGAATACCTTAATATAGAACAAAGAACTCAGTTCTATAAAACTTACATTCAACCCCACATTGATTATTGTAATCTGGTTTGGGGTGGAACATCTCAAATGAATTTAGAGAGAATATTTCGACTTCAGAAGCGTGCATGTAAGATAACATTAGATTATAATATTGATAATGTATTCCAAAGCATGACAGATTTAAAGATACTTACTGTGTTTGAAAGGTTATTTCTAAGAAAATCAAAGTTTATGTTTAAAGAGAAAAAATCTGAAACACCTCAATATATTAATGAAATGTTTGATCAGAGAAATTATGATCAAGATATGCCACTCTTAAGATCTGCAGTTTCTTCATACTTTATTCCACCTCGACCTAAAAAGGAAATATTTGAACAAAGTATCATATACTCTGGGCCAATCATATGGAACGGTCTACCTCCTGAACTTAAAGATCTTAATTCAGTGAGCACTTTTCATAATCATTTCATTAAATGGTTGAAACAGTAATAGTGTTTCCTTGGATATGTTGTACATTTGTATATTGCTTAAGTTACATAACATGACCTAATATTACTTGACTTAATATTACTATTATGTTGTTGTTGTTTTTTTTTTGTTGTTGTTTTTTTTTATCTTCTTCATTGTGTTGTTCAACTTACTAATTTTGGATTTGGTTTGAATCTTTTTGTACATGTATCATAACTACTTGTGAAGTAGAAGTAAAACAAAGATCAGGAATCGATACAATTAACTTACTCCACCCATCAAAGTCACCAAAGGGAAAGAAACACAAACCAGACCATAATGGAAACCTAAACAAAGGAAGGCCATAAGGACAGTTATTTTCCCACAAAATGGCCATATGGCCATCCAAAATAAAAAGACACAAGTGATACACACAGTAAGTAACAAACAACATCATAAATAAATCGAAACAGAAGAACCGCCTTGGAACGGTCAGTGGAAAGATTTCCACTGGGGGGCTTAAATCGATTTTACGTGGCCACAATCCTCGCCCTTACTTCCGTCGCGATTTAGACAAATAATTTGTTCAGTCCGCATGAAGGCGGAGTCTGTGAGACAGTATTATTGTGTGTGTGTGTGTGTGTGTGTGTGTGTGTGTGTGTGTGTGTGTGTGTGTCAGGGTGTGTGGTTTGCACTTTGTAAATATGCTTGTATGTTTATAGTCCTTTCTTGTTTTTAGAGGGCCACATGGAAGATTAGTGTTTACTAAATGTGCTTTACCCTCTATAAATAAAGTCGATTATTATTATTATTATTATTATTATTATTATTATTATTATTTATGTTGGTTGGCGCCTGATGCTCCGTCTTTGGTCGGGCCCCTCGGAGTCTAGGTTTCCATTATGGTCTGGTCGCTTAATGTTTGTATTTCTTTCCCTTTGGTGTCTTTTATGGGTGGAGTAAGTTAATTGTATCAATTCCTGATCTTTGTTTTACTTCTACTTTCTAACTGTTGGTTTTCTTTTCAAAACGAACCTATATTTAATAGGAGACAGACATATCAAGACCATCATGTTTCTTGATATCTGTTCTAATGTGTACATACAACGTACCTTATTTTATAGAAGACAGGCATATCAGGCCCATTATGTATCTTGCTATTTGTTCTAATGTGTACAAAAAATGTGCCTTTACTTTATAATAGACAAACATATTAAGTCTCTTGATATCTGTTTAAATGTGCACACACTATGTACCTTTTTTATAGAAGACAGACAAATCAAGCCCGTTATGTCTCTTGATATCTGTTCTAATGTGTACACACTATGTACCTTTATTTAATAGAAAACAGACATATCAAGCCCATCATGTATCTTGATATCTGTTCTAATGTGCACACACAACGTATCTTTACGTTATAGAAGACAGACATATCAAAAACATTATTACATACCAATTTTTATATTACCATTCATAACCACAATTTTGCATATGCGATAATAATGGAACATTCTGAAGGTTATGGACACTGCATCTGATAACCCGTTTTTGCCCGCCGGGCTGATAACCGGAAATAATGTATTTTTACATTAAGGGAGGTTATCACGCCCGCTTTATACTTCCAGACTGTGTTCCGATCTTTGAACGTAAAAATCGATTTACCTTCTTCATGAATCATCCGTAACCCCGTCATTACTAACAACAACATTTCTCACGTGATGTGAACATTCTAATGTAAAATTTGTCAAAAATGGACGCTCATTAACAACATCAAAAGCCAGTTGAGCACATTCTTGAATGCTTGTCCAACAGAATGTTAGACCTTGATAGCTTAGTTGAAGAAAGAGAAATGCGTTTCAGGGAGATTTCTATAGAGAAAACACACTCGTTTGTTGAGGAAATGAAGAACATCAACACAAAAAGAAAAACTACCGGGGATGTGAAACTGTTCCATTGTTGGATGGCTGAATATTAAGGGGATACAAGAATGGCAGAATTTATCCCACCTGCAGAACTAGATTCAATCCTGGCAAGGTTTTTCCTCTTTATAAGAAAGCCAGACTTATCTGAGTATGAACCAGAGTCTATTAAGTCAAAGCAGCTGAGTATAAGACGGTATCTCAAGGACAAAAAGTACAAGTATGACATCATGTCTGACGTGCAGTTCAGTCACTCAAGACAATGTGTGTTCTCAAAGAAAAAGAAGCTCAAACAGGAAGGCCTTGGGAACAAAAGAAGGAAAGCTGATCCATTCACAGAGGTTGAGATCCAGCAAATGTACCTGGCTCGTGTACTTGGAAGAGGTTTGTTGTTTTCTTGAAAATAAAAAATACGAATTAATTGACAGGCCCCTTGAACATAAAGATTGCGGGTACCCGTTAGAACTGCCTCAATGAGGCGGTTCTATAGAGTACTGACAATCTATATTTTGAGCAGAATTAAGAAAAATATCACAAGTTTCATCGATTTTTTTTTTCATTTTACGGCTGTAAAATTTACAATGTATTTGTATAGGCATATTTTCGTTATGTGTTACAGGAAAAACAGCATTGTTAAACATGTGTTATGGCCACTTGACAGGTGCGTAGCCAGAACCAAAATATTATTACGCAGCAAAATGCAAAATCTATGTAAAACATATTTCTCCAAGATGGGGGCTACTCTTAAAGGAAAACAAATTGCTCCCGACGGGAGTAGAATCTTTCCTTTAAGAGCAGCCAATATATATGTTATGGAGAACACTATTATTTAGGTGGTTTCTCTTTACTACAAATATGTTACATTACATACATGCGTAATATGCATAATGGGCATTACGCCTATGCTTTTACTTAGTGTGTATATATTATTATTCCAGAAAATCCTGAAGCCCTGTTGAATGCAATGTGGCTGAACAACACCACCCATTTTGGTCTAAGAGGGCGACAAAAGCAACAGACTCTACTCTGGGGTGATATAGAAATAGACAAAACAGCAGATGGAATAGAATACCTTGTATTTAATGAAAGAGCAACCAAGACCAGTAATGGGGCAAGTGGAAGTACCAGAATGTTTCCGCCGAAGATGTTTGAGCAGAGAGGTTTGTTTTTATATTAGTATTAAAACCTTCAAGTATGTCATAATTGCAAGCAAGAAGCAAAAGCATTCATAAAGATTCAGCGTCGCATATAATATTGTTGTTGTTCATTTATGCTGCTTATAAACTCAATGTGCTTTAATAAACCTCTTGTGCATTACACACAGTACTAAAATCATGCTGCTATATTACAAACAAGAGGGCCGATAATGGGAGAGGGTTGAAAAGTCTTTTATTCTCTATCTTCAGGTGACCCATATTGTCCAGTGCAGTTGTACAAGGCTTATGCAGACAAACGATCAGATACAATGAATTCACCTGAAAAACCATTCTAGTCCTTGGTACATAGCAGGTGGAATGGGAAATAACACAATTGGTGACATTGCGAAAAGAATGAGTGAAAAAGCTGAGTTATGTGGGCGTTACACAAATCATAGTGGTAGAAAAACAGCGGTTACTACACTTGTAAATGAAAATATACCAGTGAATCAGATAATGCAGCTGACTGGGCATAAAAAAGGTAAAAAGCATCAATGACTATAGTACGGCAAGAATAAGACAAGAGGGCCATGATGGCCCTGGATCGCTCACCTGATCCACACTGTAGCAATGAAATGGTGGTAATACAGTAAGGTGCCTTGTCTGAAGGTAAATACAGGCCAATTATGAAGGCTCTATCTCAAATGGTTCAAAAGTTATGATACAGTAGGTCAAAGGTCAAGGTCACATATCAAACTTTTTGTATGGATGTGAAGCCATTGTCACAAGGAATATACATGCCAAATATGAAGGCTCTATCTCCAAATGGTTCCAAAGTTATGATTAAGTAGGTCACAGATCAAGGTCAAGGTCACAGCTCAATTTTTTTGCATGGGTGGGAAGACCTTTTCACAAGAAACATACATGCCAAATATGAAGGCTCTATTTTAAATGATACAAAAGTTATGACAAAAACGATCAAAGGTCAAGGTAAAAATAAATGCATGGTTGAGAAGCCCTTGTCACAAGAACCCTACATGCAAAATATGAAGGCTCTATCTTAAATGGTTCAAAAGTTATGAGAAAGAAGGTCAAAGGTCAAGGTCACAGGTCAAAATTTTTGTGTGGGTGAAAGTCGTTGCTACAAGGAACATACATGACAAAGGTGAAGGCAGTACATCAAATGGTTCAAAAGTTATGATAAAGTAGGTCACATGTCAAGGTCAAGGTCACAAGTCATTTCTGTATGACACAAGGAAACTACATGCCAAATATGAAGGCTTTATCTCAAACGGTTAAAAAGTTATGACAAAATAACCTAGTGATCTACTTTTTGATTTGACATGACCCATATTTGAACTGAACTGAGATATTGTCCAGATGATCATTCTGAGCAAGTTTTATGATGAGAGACTTTGGCCTCTTGGAGTGTTCACAACGTTTTTCTATTATTTGACCTGCAGACCTACTTTTTGAACCAACATGATCCATATTCCAACTTGATCCAGATATTGTCAAAATGATCATTCTGAGCAAGTTTGATGATAATCGGACCAAAACTGGGGCCTCTTATGTGTTCACAAGGTTTTTCTATGGTCTGACCTACTGACCTACTTATTTACCGGACATGACCCATATTCGAAACTAACCGAGATATTGTCAAATTATCATTCTAAGCAAGTTTGATTACGAACAGACCAAAACTGTGGCCTCTAGAGTGTTCACAACGTTTTTCTATGATTTGACCTTCTTTTTGACCCGACATGACCTGTATTCAAACTTGACCGAGATATTGCCAAGATGATCATTCTGAGCAAGTTCGATGATGATCAGAGGAAAACTGTGGCATCTAGTGTGTTTTCAAGGTTTTCTACAATTTAACCTACTTTCTGACCCGACATGACCCATATTCCAACTTGACCTAGATATTGTCAAGCTGATCATTCTGAGCAAGTTTGATGATAATTAGACTAAAATTGCAGTCTCTAGAGTGTAAACAAGGTTTTTCTATGATTTGACCTACTTTTGACCCAACATGACCCATATTTGAACTTGACCTAGATATTACAGAGATGATCATTCTGAGCAGGTTTGATGATATTTCGACCAAAACTGTGGCCTCTAGAGTGTTAACAAGGTTTTTTCTACGGTTTTTTGTCCCACTGACCTAGTTTTTGGCCCCACATGACTCATATTCGAACTTTACCGAGATAGTGTTAGGCTGATCATTCTGAGCAAGTTTGAGGAAGATTGGACCAAAACTGGAGCCTCTAGAGTGTTAACAAGGTTTTTCTATGATTTGACCTACTGACCTACTTTTTGACCCGACATGACCCATATTCGAACCTGACCGAGATATTGTCAGGATGATCATTTTGAGCAAGTTTGAAGATGATTGGACCCAAACTGTGGCCTTCGGAGTGTTAACATGGATTTTCTGTGGTTTGACCTACTGACCTACTTTTTACCACACATGACCCATATTCAAGCTTGACCGAGATACTGTCACAATGATCATCCTGAGCAAGTTTGAGGATGATTGGACCAAAACTGTGGCCTCTTAGAGTGTTAACAAGGTTTTCCTTTGATTTGACCTGGTGACTTTCTTTTTGCCCCGACATGACCCATATTCGAACTTGACCGAGACATTCTCAGGCTGATCATTCTAAGCAAGTTTGAGGATGATTGGACCAAACCTGTGGCCTCTAGAGTGTTAACAAAGTTTTTCTAAGATTTGCCATACTGACCTACTTTTTGACCCGACATGACCCATATTTGAACTCGACCGAGATATTGTCAAAATGATCATTCTGAGCAAGTTTGAAGATGATTGGACCCAAACTGTGGCCTCGAAAGTGTTAGCAAAGTTTTTCTATGGTTTGACCTACTGACCTTCTTTTTGACCCGACATGACCCATATTCGAACTTAACCGAGATACTGTCAGGATGATGATTCTGTGCAAGTTTGAGGATGATTTGACACGAACTGTGCCCTCTAGTGTGTTAACAAGGTTTTCCTTTGATTTGACCTGGTGACCTACTTTTTGACCCGACATGACCCATATTCAAACTTGAACGAGATATTGTCAGGATGATCATTCTGAGCAAGTTTGAGGATGAATTGACCATAACTGTGGCCTCTAGAGTGTTAACAATGTTTTCCTTTGATTTGACCTAGTGACCTACTTTTTGACCCGACATGACCCATATTCAAACCTGACCGAGATATTGCCAGGATAATCATTCTGAGCAAGTTTGAGGATGATTGGACCAAAACTTTGGCCTCAAGAGTGTCAACAAGGTTTTCCTTTGATTTGACCTGGTGACCTACTTTTTGACCCGACATGACCCATATTCGAACTTGACCGCGATATTGTCAGGATAATCATTCTGACCAAGTTTGATGATGATTGGATCAAAACTGTGGCCTCTAGAGTGTTAACAAGAAAAGTTTTTGCACGCACGACGCACACCGCACGACGCACACCGCACCACCCACGACGACGCCGGACATCTCACAGTCACAAAAGCTCACCATGACCTTCGGTCAGGTGAGCTAAAAACAACAAGAAATGTCTACAGTCCTATCTTCAATCAATAAACCAAAATCAGGCCTTGAAAGCACTCTAAGAGCCATTGAAAATTATGAAAATTATTCTTCAGCAATGGCTCCACAGACAAGAGATCAAGAGAATAGTATTGGCAATTTTGTAAATGCTGAGTTACAGCATGTTCCATATGAAAATGAAGAGCGTTTATTAGAAAGCGGAGCTGCAACAAACACCGTGGCTGATAATAATGCCAGCTTACCTCTTGTGTCTAGTCCAGGTGGTAGTCTTTCTGTACAGTTTGCTGAGAACAACTTACGAAAGTTTAATCCTCAGTCAATGTTTAAAGGTTGCACATTGCATGCCCTATTTCAATAACAATATCAAAGTAGATATAATATACCGTAAAGATCCTAAAAGTTAGGACATCTTGAGGACTTCATTTAAGTCTTCAAAAATGTTACCAATTTGATTCAGGATCCAGCAGGCGGTCAAAAAGGTGCAGACGGAATGGCAAACAGGTTTTATGGGTGGAGTAAGTTAATTGTATCGATTCCTGATCTTTGTTTTACTTCTACTTGACCCTGATCAGACTGCTGATCTGGGTCTGCACTGTTTACTTAGGCCAACCTGTCCCAATACTTGGGACCAATACGGTAATTTGGAAATTGCTGTCAGTCAATGCATTCAAACAGCCCTTTTAAAAATGTTCCGAGTTTATTGATGCTGTTTTAGTCTTGACAAAAGACCCGAAGTGACATATTGTGTTCAACTATCCCTAGTCCTTTGCTCCTGTTTTGTATTTAAATAGTTTACAAGTTTGACATTTGATAGTGTTGCAGTGATACTGTCATTGTATTTGCCTTTGTTATAATAAACCACATTGTAGAGTGGTTAATAATAACAAAATATATGTTTTCAGCGTTACTTCCATCAAAGAGGTTGATATGGAGGGAAGAAGAACCAGAAACATCAGTATCTTGAACCAAATGTGATTTTGTCAAAGCTTTGACTTGTCAAAACAACATGTTGTTGTTGTTGTTGTTGTATATCTATAAGGCATTTTATCGCTGCCTTTAAAGGCATTTATTCTTGTAAGGTAGGACACACCGTGTGCTCATAATTGTTTTATTGCCCCCTGTGATATACTCTCTGTAGCAGATCAAAGGCAGTCCCTAAAATGATGATTAGTAGCTCTTGTTGAATCCCTGACTGAGGCAATTAAGGGCAAAATCAATAAGGTACACTCTAGGCAACAGTTAGTAAACTACTGATTTTTCCCCAAGAGGCCCCTTACCTGTTGAAGACAGAGGAGTTCCCTTCAGTCAGCACTGATGGCTATATAATATTATGTAATGCAATGATGGTCCTCAATAAACGAGAATAAATGCCTTTAAACTCCTGGTACTTAAGTAAGTCACTTGTGCATTTCCCTATGTGAAAACAACAACAACAATAATGTCAATGCTTTAAAATGTCCAATCTATACATTTGCCTTTAATATTATTTCTTGAATTAATTTTTGGAGACCATGCTATAACAATATATACTTCCTCGGAATCAAATAACTCAAAAATACGCCATTTTCGGAGAGAAAATAAGAAATTCAGCAGGTGGAGAAGGTGCAGAGGACAGCTGCTCGATGGACTTGCCGACGATGGCGCAATAGAAGTAGCGTCGGTGGCCTGCTTAACGAGTTCCTAGGGGCCCGTCGTGGGCAGTCCTCTTTGACCTTCTTCTATAAGATACATTCAGGTACAGTGGCCGTTAATAAAGACAAATACTTGACACCTGTGACAGTTTCAACCCGAACAAGGGCATCAAAAGTAAACAACTCACAGTATCATAGGTACCAGTCCTACAGTGATGCCCTGAAAAATAGTCTTCCCTCTTCTGTGGTGAATGCTAAAACTGCAGAGGAGTTCAGAGCCCGTGCAGTGTAAGATTGAGACTCAGAGGTGTACGTTTTAGTATACCTCTGTTATTCAGATTGTAAATAGTTTTAAGGGCTCATCCAGTGACTTCTCTTTTTTTTTTCTTCTTCTTTTTTTTGGGGGGGGGGGGGGGGGCTAAATTCTAAATTTAGCTACGCACCCAACTGAGGTAATGGCCAAATATGACCGACTCAGTATAAGAAGATAGATATATAGAATATTTGATTTGTTCATCATCGGAAGATAAATGCAGGTAGCGGCCATTTTGTGACCTTGGTTACGAGTAAAATACAGTACCCAAAATTGTGTATTTTAGCGGATCTAGCAATACGTTAATATGGCAAATATAGAACCAAGATGTGATAAACAGATTATAACATGGGGTTTTGGTTATCGCCCGCAGTATCAAAGCTCTCGGGCTGATAATGTGGTCTCGGGTTGATACTGCGGGCGGGCGATAACCAAAACACCATGTGATAATCTCTAATTATGTCTCTTGATATCTGTTCAAATGTGCACACACAACGTACCTTTATTTCATAGAAGACAGACAAATCAAGCCCGTTTTGTCTCTTGGTATCTATTCTAATGTGCACACACAACGTACCTTTATTTTATAGAAGACAGACAAATCAAGCCCGTGGAGTGGAGTGGAGCGTTTGAGTTTTACGTCCCACCAACAGCTGATGTCATACGGAGACGGGACGTCGGTTTAAAGACTCATCCGAAAGTCTGGAGAAGCCCGGGATCGATCCTGCGATCCCTGGTTTACAAGGCGAGTAGCGTAACCACTACACCACGGAGGCTTCTAAATCAAGCCCGTTAGTCTCTTGTTGATATCTGTTCTAATATGTACACACAACGTACCTTTATTTTATAGAAGACAGAAAAATCAAGCCCGTTATGGCTCTTGATATATATTCTAATATGTAAACACAACGTACCTTTATTTTATAGAAGACAGAAACATCAAGCCCGTTATGTCTCTTGATATCTATTCTAACATGTACACACAACGTACCTTTATTTCAAAGAAGACAGAAAAATCAAGCCCGTTATGTCTCTTGATATCTATTCTAATATGTAAACACAGCGTACCTTTATTTTATAGAAGACAGACATATCAAGCTCATCATGTATCTTGATATCTGTTCTAATGTGTACATACAACGTATCTTTACGTTATAGAAGACATATCAAGCCAAGAATGTCTCTTGATATTGTGCTATTACTAACCTTTAGTTTTTGCTTGTTTGTTTGATTTGAGGTTTAACGTCCCCGTAACACTGTAACGGTCGTTTTGGAGACGTAGCTTCCAATTTTGTGGGACTTTACCCGACATTGAGATGAAATGACTACTCAAGCCCTGTTGCCCAATGAAACAAATAGGGTTTATTAGCATGGACCGTTCGCCTCGCACCGCGGTTCCTGGACAGGCTTAGATCGTCTAAGCGGTTTACCAGTACTAGTGTGCGGGCCGGATTCAGTTCTGCGTGGAAGCATCATGCAGCCCATATATTTCTTCAAGCCCCTATGGGCGGAGGCCTCCTAACCTTTAGTAGATTGAACTAAAATTCGTGTAATGGACATCTCTATAAACCCCCTGGGTATACAATGGTATTCATTATGTTTTATTTGTGTTTAAAAATATAAACTGTGAGCACTCGGAGGAACCGCTTCAATGAGGCGGTTTTAACGAGCACCCACAATCTATGTTTGGACTAGAAAAAAAAAAGATAAAAAGATTAAAAAGCTACTTCTAGAATTTAAAGCGCCACTTTTCTGACACGTATGTGTTACCGTAATTCCCTAAAAACGAACAATGGTTTTAAAGGTGGTCAAGCCAGTGTAATTTGACTGTATTTCAATTCGGAATGAACAGGATCATGTGTCATTACGAAAACCCACCTATACAAATACATTGTAACCTTTATCGCCGAAAAATGAAAATTTTAATATGAAAAATAGTGATATTTTTCTTGTTCCTGCTCAAAATATAGATTGCGTGTACTCGTTAGAACCGCCTCATTGAGGCGGTTCTAACGAGTACCCATAATCTAGATTTTACATCAGAAATATGAAAACTAAGGTTTACCCCTGCAAACCCCAGATTTACTATATAAACCTGGGGTTAGAGGGGGTCAAAATTATATAGGCGTGTTTTCGCGATGTGAAATTGATCACAATCCGACTAACTCGGTTTGCATTGCAGTTAACTGACGGGCCTCCGTGGCCTAATGGATAAGAGCGCTGACTCTTAGTCATTAGGTCTCTCACCGCCGTGGGTTCGAGCCTCGCTCGGGTCACGTGTGAGACGCCAAGTTCTGCAACGGAAGGTCAGGTGGTTTTTCTCCGGGTACTCCGGGTTTCGAAAACTAAGGTTTACCCCTGCAAACCCCAGATTTACTATATAAAGTAGAAGTAAAACAAAGATCAGGAATTGATACAATTAACTTACTCCACCCATAAAAGACACCAAAGGGAAAGAAATACAAACATTAAGCGACCAGACCATAATGGAAACCTAAACAAAGGAAGGCCATAAGGACAGTTACTTTCCCACAAAATGGCCATATGGCCATCCAAAACCAAAAGACACAAGTGATACACACAGTAAGTAACAAACAACAACATAAATAAATCGCCACAGAAGAGCCGCCTTGGAACGGTCAGTGGAAGATTTCCACTGGGGGGCTTAAATCGATTTTACGTGGCCACAATCCTCGCCCTTACTTCCGTCGCGATTTAGACAAATAATTTGTTCAGTCCGCATGAAAGCCTCCTAACTCATCAGTGCAACATCTCCGTGAACACAAAAATCAAAGAACCACAGAGGTGAGACAACGGTGAGGACTCGACAGCAAGAAACCAATGAAATGCTGGAGCAAAAGAAAACCAACAGTTAGACTCCGATGAGCCCGACCAAAAAAAATAAACCTGGGGTTAGAGGGGGTCAAAATTATATAGGCGTGTTTTCGCGATGTGAAATTGATCACAATCCGACTAACTCGGAGTTGTGCCGTGTGGCGGCCGTAAAAAGTCTCCCCGTACATCAACCATAGTGCAGTTTATATTTTACCTTTGGTCCTTTGAGATCAGCGTGAATATTCTGAGAAATCAGAAATAAATTATTGGTTTAGACTCATATTCTAGACAGGTTTTTTTAATTATTTGGCCCCATTTTGATTTATATCAGTCTTTGAATTGACTGCCTATTCGAAATTCGCAAAATTGCAGTATGTTTCCTCTGGCTTTCTTTGCCGGATCATTACAGGGTCACTGATGAGGTTTTATAAGCCGAAACTACGTAGTATGACCCATCTTCTTTCTTATGAATGTTTTCATTGCTCTTAAAGGAACTCATTTTTGATTTTTATTTTTTTTCGCCCACCTATGATTAACGATCGGCTCGATATGAGTGAAATAATCTTGAAAGGGTCGTAAAACCCAAACCAAAAAAAAATTGCAGTTAACTGGTAAAACAAATACGGAAAAACTGACAATCTGTCACATGTATCGATATCTAGAGCAATAAACTGACTAAACGGCAAACATAAAGTAGAAGTAAAACAAAGATCAGGAATTGATACAATTAACTTACTCCATCCATAAAAGACACCAAAGGGAAAGAAATACAAACATTAAGCGACCAGACCATAATGGAAACCTAAACAAAGGAAGGCCATATGGACAGTTACTTTCCCACAAAATGGCAAAACTTGGCAATGTAATAAAAGATATTGGTAACGCGTTGCAACATCTTTTGTATATGTTTCAGAAACAATTGAAATAAGAAAGATATACATCAAGGAAACACGCCTATATGATACATGATGTTCTGCTGAACCTTAACATTTAATAAGCATGCGGGCCGGACTCACTAAGCCCTTGCTACCTAAAAGAAGGTGCAGAAATACTGGCCGAAACCCTTGCGTTTGTCTTTAATCAGTCATTAAGGCAAAGTTATTTTCCTGGCCCATTGAAAGAGGCAAACGTATCACAGAGCCATAAAAAGATGATAAACCTATGCCGACTAATTACCGCCCAATTCAACTCTTGAGCCACATCGACAAGACCACGGAGCGTTGCGTTCAAAAATGTCTTTACAACTACGCCGTTGAGTATGAACAAATATCCCTACTACAATCTGGTTTCAAACATGGTGACTCGACTAACTTCCAACTGTTGCACACTTTTTGCAAAGCAGTCGTCGGCGGCAAAGAGTTCAGAGCTGTCTTTTGCGATATATGTATTTTTGTTTGTTTGATTTGAGGTTTTACGCCCCCGTCAACACTGTCAATGACATTCTGAAGACGTTTTGTGGGACTTTTACCCGACATTGAGATGAAATGACATCTCAAGCCCTGCCGCCCAATGAAACCAAAATAGTTTATAAGCATGGACGATACGCCTTGCATCGATTTGCCTGGGTAGGCTTAGATCAGCCTGGGCATGCTTAGATCATCTAAGCGGTTTACCAATACTCATGTGCGGGTAAGTTTCAGCTCTGCGTGGAAGCATCATGCAGTCAATCTATTTCTTCAAGCCCCGATGGCATTGTGATACAAGAAAAGAAAGGCTTTCGACAGAGTCTGGTACAAAGGTCTATTACATAAACTCTCGGGTATTGGCTGCTTTGATCATATAAGGAAATAGTTTTCCAGCTATCTCTCTGGCCGCATACAACGCGTTGTCATAAAGGGCGAAACCTCTGATTGGGCCCCAATCTATGCTGAAGTGGCCCGGGGCAGTATCCATGGCCTCTGTTATTTCTTATTTATATAAATGACGATGTCAAACATAAAGGTATTGCGATGCTGTTATTCGCAGATGTTACCAGCCCGTACATTGGCATAGACTCTCCGGATATATATGCTGGCGTAATAAAAACTGACGTTAGCATCATCAGTGAATGGGCAAATTGGTCAAGTTCAACGCTCACAAAGCAATCTCGGTCCAGATTTTTAAGAACGTGTTCCGGCTCATCATTCTCCGCTCTACATGACTGGTTTGGTCTCAACAGAAAGTGTGTCTCAATAGCATCTCGGTATTACACTCTCTAAATCACGTAGTTGGATGGAACATATTGACAACATATCTAAAAAGGCGTGGATACGTCACTTCTCGGATACCGCGAAGGGGGAGCTCCAGGCTATAGTAAATTTCCAAAAGGTTCTGCCCACGCACAGATTTTCATGATATTGTGCATAATTACTGCTTGGTAAATGACTATTCATTATTTAGCTATTTCACTCTTATATCTGTTTTCATTATAAATCTACAATGTTTTGTTTATGTCCACATCTGAAAATAGGGGTACCCACATACTAGTGTATATGTACATTCCAGATTCTGATGTTTTGGAGATAATTGTGTTTCCAGGCGTCACAGTAGTCATTTGTGATTATCTTTTTATCACATTTGAGCCCCGCCAAGCGAATTTGTGTCTTCGAGCATTCCGTCATGACAAATTTTAACTGCGCATGCCCAGCCATTCAGTGGGGCCAGGGATATGGCTTTCTGTCTGAAGGTTCCTCTTGATTCACTGCTTGTATGAGCGAGCAGCGAAGGTTCTGGTGAGACTGCGCGGATGCGCAGGCTCGCCTGAACCTTCGCTGCTCGCATAGGCGATAAGTACCAAAATCGCTTGACGGGACCCATTTAGTATTGTTTAGCCAAAGCTCGATATACCATGCTCAGTTTCATATGGAGCAGACCCCAGAATTCACAACCATCAACTCTTTTGGAGTATGTTTGACGTTTGATTTCACACTATTGCAATTCTTGTCGCCCCATCATTTTAATATGAAAATTGCCCATATATATATATAGAATATTTTATCAAAAATTCTTGAAAATCTGAGACCGGTAACATACTACATTTGAACATTGAATAGTAATGGTCAGAGTTTTGATTTGTTTCAAACCATTTGTAGATATCATATCGTGTGACATTTTCAATCGAAAAATTGCTCGCCAATATATTATAAACATGAATATATGTATGTTTATATGATGTAGTATAGTATGAGATCATATAAAATCAGCATTTGTATCAATGAGGAATACCGAAAACACAATTCATTTCGAGCTAACTTAACAATTCAATCAGATCTTATTAAAAAAAAAAATATTTCATTTTAGAACAAGCGTTTTTGCATTACTGTAAGATTGTTGAAATGGCAAATAAACTGGATGGTTCTGTAAACCAGACAATTTTGCTTGACTCTAATAAATATGAATTGAACTGATGCAGCAATCTCAAACAAAGTTTGAAAAATCTTATTGTCATACTGGAATGGCACAGGTTGCTTGAATGGTCAATAATAATGATGTTTGTATTATGTTTGTGCCAGGTAGGTGATATAACACAGACAATATTTTCTGATCTTTTGGTCCACTGTATACACCGATTACTGTAGACAAAACGGTAAAACTGTTGTTTTGGCTCTTTTGTCACTCTGAAAATGCCCATTCAGTCTACTTCAATCGCACATACTGTCACCTGCTGTGCAAATCAGTGTAAGAAAGTTGTATTCTTAAATATGATCTAGATATATTCTAAACTATGATCAAGAAAACAAGCACTTATTTTTGAAAGCATTAACTGGTATAATAGAGAAGACTCAATTCAACTTTCGAATAATTTCACAATTTAAAATAGCAAACAGTACATATATTCTATCAGTACTTTTTCTTTCTTTCACCCGATACTGTTTTCGGTCAATTCTGACCATGATAATAGGTTTGGGGTGTGGCACAAAACATTTTCAATCCCCATCCACCCAAAAAGAGCTTTGTGACACAGCCACCAGCAGATTAAAAACTGTTTACATGAAGCCATCAGGGGAAGGATGCAATGCCTAACCCCTGCCCAACACTAGGATATTATATTTTGGCCTTAAACCCATCAACTGTCTCAGAGGAGACAGCTTCGATTGTAAGGCCATTCCAAGTTGCAATTGTCCTGGGGAAAAATAACTCTTGAAACCATTTATGTAAGCATTAGGACGGTGATACTGAAATGGATGGGACCTGGTTCTCCTACTCCCTCCACCAGCTTCAGATAGGTACCTACTCTTATCTATAATGGCTAAATTATTATGGATTTTATAGAATAGAGTCAAGGAAGCCTTCTCACGCCTTTCTTGCAGAGTCGGCCTATGGAGTTCTTCAAGCATCTCTCCAACGTGACTTTGGTTGCGCCAGCGTCTGCAGGTCCAATGAGCAGCAGTCCTCTGAACTTTGTCTATTCTATCAATCTCCTTTTGATGATAGGGCATCCAAACTGGTGCTGCATTTTCAAGCTTGGGGTGGACTATAGTTTTGTATGCAGCACCCTTGGTTTCCCTCGGTGCAAAAGCCAAATTTCTACGAAGGAAACCGAGTGTCTTAGTAGCCTTACTAGTTATCTCATTAATGTGTTGACCCCACTCGAGGTCATCAGTGATATGAACTCCTAAGTATTAAGCAGAAGAAACTTCCTCTAAAACCTGGTTATGTAATGTATAACTATAGACAATCTGTCTATGGGAGGGTGCCCTCATAGAGTGACATTTGGCGACATTAAATTTCATGAGCCATGCATCTTCCCAGGCAGCCAACTTTTTCAAGTCATCTTGAAGTATCTGTAGGTCATCAGACCCTCTTATATTTCTGTACAGTACACAATCATCAGCGAAAAGGCGGATTGTAGAGTTGACGTTGTAATGGGCCTCGTCCAGGGTTTCCTGTAGGTCGTGCATGAACTGGACAAGCTGGGTCTCACATGACCTGCCGCTTCTAAATCCATGTTGGAACTCAACAAGGATCTTGTGCTCTGTAAGATGTTGCATGATTTTGCCCACGATGATGTGCTCCAGAGACTTACAGCAAATACAAGTCAGTGCTACTGGCTATACAAGAAAAAGGTACAGCCAGTTGTAAATTTTGATTCAGCCAATATGCTAGTGGTACGGCTAACTAGTGATTCATGCCATTTGTAAAACTTCGCCCCCACCCATAGGGGCTTGAAGAAATAGGTTCGGCTGCTTGTTGCTTCCACACAGAGCTAAGACTGACCAAACATTAGTACTGGTTAACCGCTTAGAAGGACTAACCCTGCCCAGGCAATTGGCGTGAGTCAGGCCGTCCAATGTATATAAGCCTTGTGGTTTCATTTGGTGGCAGGGCTTGAGATGTCATTTCATCTCAATGTCGGGAACAAATCCAACAAAATTGGAAGCAGCGTTTCCAAAATGATCTTAATAGTGTTTTTTTTTTTTTTTTTTTTTTTTTTTTTTGGTTTGGGTTTTACGGCCCTTTCAAGATTATTTCACTCATATCGAGCCGATCGTTAATCAGAGGTGGGCGAAAACCGGAGTACCCGGAGAAAAACCACCTGACCTTCCGTTGCAGAACTTGGCGTCTCACACGTGGCCCGAGCGAGGCTCGAACCTACGGCGGTGAGAGACCTAATGACTAAGAGTCAGCGCTCTTATCCACTAGGCCACGGAGGCCCGTTCTTAATAGTGTTGATGGAGAGTTAAACCTCAATACCAACAAACAAACAAACCATTTGTAAAACCAATTAAAACGAGCTAGAAAAGTTAATACAGTATTGCGGACTGAACAAATTATTTGTCTAAATCGCGACGGAAGTAAGGGCGAGGATTGTGGCCACGTAAAATCGATTTAAGCCCCCCAGTGGAAATCTTCCACTGACCATTCCAAGGCGGCTCTTCTGTGGCGATTTATTTATGTTGTTGTTTGTTACTTACTGTGTGTATCACTTGTGTCTTTTAATTTTGGATGGCCATATGGCCATTTTGTGGGAAAGTAACTGTCCTTATGGCCTTCCTTTGTTTAGGTTTCTATTATGGTCTGGTCGCTTAATGTTTGTATTTCTTTCCCTTTGGTGTCTTTTATGGGTGGAGTAAGTTAACTGTATCAATTCCTGATCTTTGTTTTACTTCTACTTTGCATACATAATATGTTCTAGAAAGGAGTATCTTAATAAATTGTTAACGGCTAAACTTCTTAATCAGGGTTATCGGTACCATAAATTACGCAAAGCCTTTTCACAATTTTATAGACGTCATTCTGATTTAGTTTCAAAATTCAATACTGGACTTAAATCTCTTCTGCAACAAGGTCTATCGGAACCCGAATTTTATGGTGACTAAGTATAGAAATTTAGAAAAAAATTATAACCGCAATGACTTCAGCACCCAATTTCGTAAAATCATTCTTCGATATAAAAAGATTGGGTACAACATAAATGTTATACGACAGACTGCATGCATGGTTGTTAACCCAATCTCGGTTGACAACTTTGCTTCCCTCTTTAATTGCACGCCGGTGGGTCAGGCCTCCGATTCTATGACGGATGCAACGTAAAGGCTTATTGTTGGTTGGTACCTGATGTTCTCTCTCTGGTCGGGCCCATTGGTGTCCAACTGTTGGTTTTCTTTTGCTCCAGCATTTCTGCTGTTTCTTGCTTTCGAGTCCCCACCGTTGTTTCATCGCTGTGGTTGTTTGATTTTTGTGTTCACGGAGATGTTGCACTAATGAGTTAGGAGGCCTTCATGCGGACTGAACAAATTATTTGTCTCAATCACGACGTTCATAAGGGCGAGGATTGTGGCCACGTAAAATCGACTTAATCCCCCCCCCCCCACCAGTGCAATTCGTTTCCGCTGACCGTTCCAAGGCGGTTCTTCTGTCGCGGTTATTTTTGTTATGGTTTGTCTTAAGGTGTTTGTGTCGCTTATATTATTTCATTTTGGATAGACTTCTGGCCATTTTGTGGGAAAGTAACTGTCCTCTTGGCTTTCCGCTGTTGGAGTTTCCGTTCGGGTCTGTTGCTTCATGTTTGTGTTTCTTTCCCTTTGGTGTCTCTGATTGGAGCTGTTGGTTAATTGTGTCGATTCTTGATCATTGCCTCTACTTCTATTATCCTTTGGAAGCAAGGAATACACGACAATACTGGATAATATAAGACTACATATGCAAATTGTATTACAGCATCTTATAACAATATCAGCTATTAAATAAATTGGTTACAGCAACTTGCCTTCCATCTATTGCCTTTGGTGAAGTGTATGCAAGATGATAACGAGCAAATAGTTCCAGTGTGTCCAGTTATGCATTTATTTTGAAGACTAAAGTATTGCAGCCAAAACTTTTGCTGATGTTATAATGAACCTAGAAAAAATGCAGAAAATACTTTTAATGATCTCGAAAAAAACCTTTGGTGGGGGAGCGACGTGTGGGTCTCGTTGACCAAGTGATGTAGGAAAAGAAATACCAATACATGGACCGATCAATAATAAGAACAAATCAGAAAAGCCTCTCCTTCACAGATGGCAATTATTGACTCCTGTTTTATTTTAAAGAGGAAAACAACAATAAAAACAATTAAGGAAGCAACATGGTGATGAAAGTAATTTATTAAGCAAATGCAATACACCATTGTGTATTACTGACATCAATATCTTTGTATTGCAGGGTTTATAAAAAGACCAAATAAAATAGAGTAAAAAAGATTCAGTGGTTTCTTTCTATCGTGTCCTCACCGTTGTTTCATCTCGGTTGTTGATTGATTTTTGTATTAACGGAGCTGTTACACTGATGGGTTAGGAGGCCTTAATGCGGACTGAACAGATTATTTGTCTAAATCGCAACGGAAGAAAGGGCGAGGATTGGCTTTCCGCTATTGTTGTTTCCGTTAGGGTCTAGTTGTTCCGTGTGTGTGTTTCGTTTCCTTTGGTATTTCTGATGGGAGCTTTGGTTTAATTTTATCAATTCCTGATCATTACCTTCACTTCTATTTACCAACGATTGCAGATTGGTTTTCAACGGAAAGGGGTACATTAGCGGAAAACCAAAAGGACAGTTACTTTCCTACAAAATGGCAAATTGGCTACTCAAAGCAAAATAATACAAGCGATACACACACTCAGAGATAAGCCATTTAAAAAATAAACCACGACAGAAGAACCGCCTTTGAACGGTTAGTGAAACGAATTCCACTGTGGGGGGAGGCTTAAATCGATAATATCAGGCCACAATCGACGCCCTTACTTCCGTCGCGATTTTGACAAATAATATGTTCAGTCCGCATGAAGTCTCTTTCATGACAAAACAACAACTGATCAGCCAAATGGGGGTGCGCAATTCGTACCCATCGGGATACCGATAACTTGTCTAAATATTTCAGTACCAAATCTTATGTAAATAATGCCAAGACGAAAGCCGAGAGCTTCACACACTTTCTGCCATGACCATAAAGTATAATTTTCATGCTCTTCAGAAGTGAAAAAAAAACAAAAACATTTCTTAAATTAAATGCAAGATAGAAGGTGTCTTCCCCGTGAAATGTCCGCTCATTTAAATCATTAAGTTTTTCTTTTATAAGATTATGAAGAAGTGTAGTGTAAAGGGTGGGAAAAATCATAAGTAGACAGACTTATTGTCTTATTGCACAAACCTAACTAAAAAGTAGCAATATAAATTATGGGGGAAAGAATCAGAATCACCAACATAACAAACCATTACGATAACTCACCCGTGCGACATAGTGCATTTTTCACATTTTCAAAATGGCTGCTTTTCTGATGAAAGTCTTTAATATGTTTCTTATAAATGCTCAAAACATAGGTTGATGGTGCTCGTTAGAACCGCCTCGGTGAGGCGGTTCTAACGAGTACCCACAACCTATGTCTTGGGGCAGCAATAAGAAAATTAATGAATACCCCCGTAAACCCCAGTTTTCTCTATATAAAGTGGGGTTTAGGGGGGTCTTCATTTCACGGACTTGTTTACGTGATGCATTCAACTGGAAGGACAAACGTAACTAAAAAAGAAAAACCGAATCGGGGTAAAAATCCGAATAATCAACGTAAAAAAAGAACACCAACACAAAACATGAAGGAACCACAGCAAAGGCACCAACTCTGTCAATAAAATAACTGGTGGGTGGAAGTTAGCATTACGGGATCCCACCCTCACCCCACTTTCACTGCTATTCAGACAAGTATTTGTTTGGTCCGCGTGGAGGTTTTCTCATCGGAGTCTAACTGTTGGTTTTCTTTTGCTCCAGCATTTCAGTGGTTTCTTGCTGTCGAGTCCTCACCGTTGTCTCACCTCTGTGGTTCTTTGATTTCTGTGTTCACGGAGATGTTGCACTGATGAGTTAGGAGGCCTTTATGCGGACTGAACAAATTATTTGTCTAAATCGCGACGGAAGTAAGGGCGAGGATTGTGGCCACGTAAAATCGATTTAAGCCCCCCAGTGGAAATCTTTCCACTGACCGTTCCAAGGCGGTTCTTCTGTGGCGATTTATTTATGTTGTTGTTTGTTACTTACTGTGTGTATCACTTGTGTCATTTTATTTTGGATGGCCATATGGCCATTTTGTGGGAAAGTAACTGTCCTTATGGCATTCCTTTGTTTAGGTCTCCATTATGGTCTGGTCGCTTAATGTTTGTGTTTCTTTCCCTTTGGTGGGTGGAGTAAGTTAATTGTATCGATTCCTGATCTTTGTTTTACTTCTACTTTCCAAATATTACCAGTTAAACCCCTTTCACAGATTTTTCTAAACATTTGGTTTCCGGATAACTTCATATTTTACATCTGATGAACCCCCAGGTATTAAACTTCCTGCCTTGACGTGGCCCTGGGGCTCATTCCCCACTGGGCGCATTGTCCCTGTGGTCTCTGTGCCCACTGGGAAGAGCTAAAGTTAGTACCACCCGTTTGCCGTGGGTGGCGTCCTGTAAGCCTGAAGAAGGTATCCTGTCTCTGGTCGGGCTCATCGGAGTCTAACTGTTGGTTTTCTTTTGCTCCAGCATTTCAGTGGTTTCTTGCTGTCGAGTCCTCACCGTTGTCTCACCTCTGTGGTTCTTTGATTTTTGTGTTCACGGAGATGTTGCACTGATGAGTTAGGAGGCCTTCATGCGGACTGAACAAATTATTTGTCTAAATCGCGACGGAAGTGGGGGCGAGGATTGTGGCCACGTAAAATCGATTTAAGCCCCCCAGTGGAAATCTTCCACTGACCGTTCCAAGGCGGCTCTTCTGTGGCGATTTATTTATGTTGTTGTTTGTTACTAATGTGTGTATCACTTGTGTCTTTTAATTTTGGATGGCCATATGGCCATTTTGTGGGAAAGTAACTGTCCATATGGCCTTCCTTTGTTTAGGTTTCCATTATGGTCTGGTCGCTTAATGTTTGTATTTCTTTCCCTTTGGTGTCTTTTATGGATGGAGTAAGTTAATTGTATCAATTCCTGATCTTTGTTTTACTTCTACTTTTCTCACTCATCAGTAAATCAATTGCTGTTTAAACTCTTTCGTCGTCCCTTACCCCAGAACAGACTACACATTATTTAATTTATTTAGCAGAAGAAGATGTTGCTGTTTTCGTGAAAATAAAAACACTCAAAAAGAAAAACAACAACACAAAACAGCCGTCTTGTTTTTAACATATTCTTGGAATTTTATACATGTTTAACAAAGAAAGACAAATGTTCTGTAGTTCGTGAATTCTCGTATATGTTTGTTTACGTTTCTAGACAAGTAAAACAAAGTTAATTAAGGTGAATCTCTGCGGACTCGCGTTTTGGATCATTTCGTCGGCTCCAGTTCAAGTTTCGGTGAATGGTGTATCGAATCTCTTTGAAGTTTGCCATTCCTCTTCCTACTCTGAGTGTCGGCGATCTGGTCCAATGTACGCATGTGTGGATCCATCTGAACCCAAGAACGTATCATACTTTCAATATGGCCGACTTCGTCACTCGTGTATTGCTCATTTCTCACAAATATTTGACGTTTACGTCCATCGGATACTGAAACATATAACAGTCGCACTACAGTGATTAACCATTACATTAACAAGTCCGTGAAATCATTACGCAAAGACGCCTTTACAAATACATTGCCACCTTTATCGCCGAAAAATGAAAATTTTATGATGAGAAATTGTGATATTTTTCTTATTTCTGCTCAAAATATAGATTGTGGGCACTCGTTAGAACCGCCTCATCGAGGCGGTTCTAACGAGTACCCACAATCTATATTTTAGAGCAGAAATAAGAAAAATAATGTATACCCCCGGAAACCCCAGTTTTACGTATAAAAGTGGAGTTCAAGGGGTTCAAAATTATATAGGCGTGTTTTCGCGATGGAACATCCCCTAAACCACACTAGCGAGCCTCCGTGGCCTAGTGGTTAAGAGCACTGACTCTTAATCATTAGGTCTCTCACCGATGTGGTTCGAGCCTCGTTCGGGTTACATTGAGACGCCAAGTTCTGCAACGGAGGGTCAGGTGGTTTTTCTCCTGGTACTCCGGTTTTCGCCCACCTTTGATTAACGATTGGCTCGATATGAGTGAAATAATCTTGAAAGTGCCGTTAAACCAAAAACCCATACCACACAAAACCATACATTACATAGAGACACTGGCGTTTATGGGCGTATACACTATTTTCATATTTCGACTTTCAAGATATATGTTGTGGGTACTCGTTAGAACCCCCTTAATGAGGCTTTTTTTTTTTTTTGGTTTGGGTTTTACGGCCCTTTCATGATTATTTCACTCATATCGAGCCGATCGTTAATCAGAGGTGGGCGAAAACCGGAGTACCCGGAGAAAAACCACCTGACCTTCCGTTGCAGAACTTGGCGTCTCACACGTGGCCCGAGCCAGGCTCGAACCTACGGCGGTGCGAGACCTAATGACTAAGAGTCAGCGCTCTTATCCACTAGGCCACGGAGGCCCGTAACTAACGATTATTAATAAGAAAAATATCAAGAAATTTCATCAGAATAGCAGCGTTTTTGGAATGAGAAAAAAATAACGAAACATAATGAATTAAAATTTGCCTGAAATAATGTTACATATAGTTTGAGCCAACGGAGGTTAATCACAGACCTAGGAAGGGGTGCAAAATGGGGATGATGAACTTTTGGTTTTCTTTTGCTCAAGCATTTCAGTGGTTTCTTCCTGTCTTGTCCTGGTCGTCGTTTCATCTCTGTGGTTACTTGATTTTTGTGTTGTTCTCTTAGATGTTGCACTGATGACTTAGAAGGCTTTCTTGCGGACTGAACAAATTATTTGTCTCAATCGCGACGGAAGTAAGGGTGGGGATTGCAGCTGCCTAAAATCGATTTAAGCCCCCAAGTGGAATTCGTTTCAATGACCGTATTTTTGTCGCACCTGCTTTAGCAGGATGACATAGGCGTGCAAGTTTCCGTCTGTCTGTCCGTCCGTCCGTCTTTCCGTCAACATTTTATACTCACTCAGTCTGGTAGTTTTGTCATCGCAACTCCTCCTACAGTTTCATTTCGATTATTTTGAAACTTTGCGTGTGCTTTTGCCTTGGTATGAGGATGCGCATGAGGTTTGGCCTTTATCGTCGGATCAGTTTTTGTCACATTTTCCACATTGTGAACTTAGTGGAGTTCAACCTTTTTTGCTCCGTATTTCAGTTATCTTAAACTGTCAAGCCCTTACCGTTGTTTCAGCCATGTGTTCGTTTGATTTTATGCTTCTTTTATAGTAAAATTGGGGTTTCCGGGGGTATACCTTATTTTTCTTATTTCTGCTCTAAGATATAGATTGTGGGTACTCGTTAGAACCGCCTCGATGAGGCGGTTCTTACGAGTGCCCACAATCTATATTTGGAGCAGAAATATGAAAAATATCACAATTTTTCATCACAAAATTCTCATTTTTACGGCGATAATGGTGGCAATGTATTTGAATAGGCGTTTTTGCGTAATGTGAACAAATTATTTGTCTAAATCACGACAGAACCAATGGCGAGGATAGTGGCCACGTAAAATAGATTGAAGCCACCCCTACCCTTCTCACCGCCACCTCCGGAAAGTGGTTTTACTAATCGTTTTGGTTCTTCTTTTGTGGTTTATTCTTGTTATTGCTCGTCTTTGCATGAGTTGCTTTTTTCGTTGTTTTTAGCTCAACGTCACGTAGTGACGAGGTGAGCTTTTGGGATCACTTTTTGCCCGTAGCCGTCGTGCGTGCGTCCGTGCGTAAACAATTTCTTCAAACGACATCTCCTCCTAAACCACAGATCGGATTTTGAGCAAACTCCACAGGAATGATCCTTAGTTGATCTCCTTCGCACCGTCGCACATCTAGGTCAAAGGAGCCAAAAATAGTTTGTTGTTGTTTTTTTTTTTTTTTTTTTGTTTTTTTTTACAGAACATTGAAGAAAAAAAACTTCCCTGGAACCACAAGGCCCAGGTCTTTGATATTTGGTATGAAGCTTCATCTAGTAGACCCCTACCAAGTTTGTTCAAATTATAGTGCTGAGGCCAAAAGTGTCCCAGCCCCGCGGCCCTTTGGTTTTACGTAAGACTTGTATAGGGAAAAACTTAAAAAAAAAAACTTTCTGAAACCGTAAGGCCCAGGACTTTGATATTTGGTATGAAGCTTCATCTAATGGACCTCTACCAAGATTGTTCAAATTATAGCCTTGGGGCCAAAAATGTCCCCGCTCCGGGGCCCTTCGGTTTTACATAAAAGATAAAGAAGCTTTATTTAACGTCGCATATTCGAAACAAATAGCATAAGCTCTGTAGAGCTTTTATTGCGACAAACAAAGTATCCTCTAACAAATACTTACCTGCCTTCATTTATCTTCCTAGGACAAACCTTGATAAAGCGAACTTCAGCCAAGGGAGCTCCTAGTACCATTTTTCACGCCTTTGGTATGGCGCGGCCGGGGATCGAACCCGCGACCTCCCATTTCCGAAGCGGACGCTCTACCACTGAGCTATCGGGGCCGATATAGGGATACTTTTTGAAAATCTTCTTCTCTGAAACCGCAAGGCCCAGGACTTCGCTATTTGGTATAAAGCTTCATATAGTGGACCCCTCCCAAGATTGTTCAAATTATAATGCAGGGGCTAAAAATGCCCCGCCCGGGGCCCTTTGGTTTTACATAGGCCTATTTAGGGTTAATCTTTGAAAATCTTCTTCTCTGAAACCGCAAGGCCCAGGACTTTGATATTTGGTATGAAGCTTCATCTAAAGGACCTCTACCAAGATTGTTCAAATTATAGCTCTGGGACCAAAAATGCCCCCGCTCCGAGGCCCTTTGGTTTTACATTGACTTATATAGGGAAAATCTTTAAAAAATCTTCTTCTTTAAAACCACAAGGACCAGGTCTTTGAAATGTGGTATGAAGCTTCATCTAGTGGACCCCTACAAAGATTGTTCAAATTATAGTGCTGGGGCAAAAAATGAAAAATGCCCCAACCCCGCGGCCCTTTGGTTTTACATAGGCTTAATGTATGGGTTATCTTTACAAATCTTCATCTCTGAAGCCGCAAGATTCATGACTTTGAAATTTTTTCAAATTATAGCCCTGGAGCCGAAAATGCCTCCGCTCCGGTGCCCTTTGGCTTTACATAGACTTACATAGGGAAAATCTTTAAAAATCTTTTTCTCTGAAACTAGCTCTTTAATATTTGGTATGAAGCTTCATCTAGTTAACCTCTACCAAGATTGTTCAAATTATAGCCCTGAGACAAAACATGTTCCCGCTCCGGGGCCCTTTGGTTTTACAAACACTAAAATGGGGACAATCTTAAAAAATCTTCTTCTGGGCCTCTTGTCTTGTTTGGGGCTACGGAAGAAAAGAGGGGCCCACTTCATCCTGTAAGAATATCAGACAGACACACATTTATTTGATAAATTACTCTCATTACGAAAACATGCATTGATAACGTAGCTGCCGAAAAAAAATGCGAAACTTTTAAGAAGAAAAAGTGTGATATTATTTTCTTATTTTGCTCAAAATATACACTGTGGATGCTGTTAGAACCGCCTTATCAAAGCAGTTCTAGCGAGTACCCTAAATCTATATTTTAGAGCAAAAATAAAAGAAAATAAAGTTTACCACTATAAGCGCCAGTTTTATTATGAAAAAGTGGGATTGATTGTATCGATTCCTGACCATATCCTCAACTTCTTATTTTGAAGGGGGCTAAAATTATATAGGCGTGTTTTCGTGATGATGAACTATATGCACACCTCCCTGAGACACATGCATGGCCCCCGAGACTCATGTAATTTACCTGCAAGTGCCTGCGTTATAAAAAACTCTACTTGTTCATCACTAGCGGTATCAATTCTTAGATTTGGTCCAAAATTGTATTGATCTGCATTGTGTTTGCGCAGACATATATCCAAAATATTTATTTTTTTTTATTGCGACCAGGCTAATTTAGTTTCAAAACAAACCATTCAGATCAGTCACAACTTCTTCTGTCGTGGTTTATTTTTGTTATGGTTTGTCTTTGGGTGTTTGTGTCGCTTATATTATTTTATGTTTGGATAGCCTATTGGCCATTTTGTGGGAACGTAACTGTCCTTTTGGCTTTCTGCTATTGATGTTTCCATTAGGGTCTGTTGTTTCATGTTTGTATTTCTTTCCCTTTGGTGTCTCTAATGGGAGCTGTGGGTGAATTGTATCGATTCCTGATCATTGCCTCCATTTCTATTTTACCTCTACATGTTAGAAACCAATACACTGATAAGCCTTACAGCTGATCAGTATAACAACATAAATTATGTCCTCAGCAGGACAGGCAATAAAAGTCGGTTTAATGGAGATTTCTCTGGAATAACTGATTAAGCATTTATATACCTTGGGTATGTTTTTAAAGTAAGTTTCACCTGAAATGACCACGGGAATAAAGTCATCTATGCCTACCTCGAAAACTTAACCCTTATCCATCTGAACACGGCGACCCCTATGTTTGTAAATGAGCCCCGCCAAGCGAATTTGTGTCTTCGAGCATTCCGTCATGACAAATTTTAACTGCGCATGCCCAGCCATTCAGAGGGGCCAGGGATATGGCTTTCTGTCTGAAGGTTCCTCTTGATTCACTGCTTGTATGAGCGAGCAGCGAAGGTTCTGGCGAGACTGCGCGGATGCGCAGGCTCGCCCGAACCTTCGCTGCTCGCATAGGCGATAAGTACAAAAATCGCTTGACGGGGCCCAAATAGTGTAGTTCCAGATAAGATGAAGCCTCTACCGTATTTGTTATTCATAGAATGTTTAAATTATATCAAATAATTTGGTAAGTTGATAATCTGTAGTGGGTGTCATCACGAAAACACGCCTATATAATTTTGACCACCTGGAATCCCATTTTATATCATAGTGTAGATTATATTTTCTTGTCCTTTGGGATCATTGATTCCATTGTGGAATTTTGAAAATATCTGAGGGTCACTGATGAGGCCTAATTGGCTGAAACTAGCTAGTCTGGCCCAGAAAACAAATACACTCCATATTTTCAGTTCTTTGGTGTATTCCTTGCTTCCAAAGGATAACCCTTTTATAGAACATATTTAACTTCACTACAGCTGATGTGTGGGAATGTGTGGCGGCGGTAAAACGTCTCCCTGCCCTATATCATAGTGTAGATTATATTTTCTTGTCCTTTGGGATCATTGATTCCATTGTGGAATTTTGAAAATATCTGAGGGTCACTGATGAGGCCTAATTGGCCGAAACTAGCTAGTCTGGCCCAGAAAACAAATACACTCCATATTTTCAGTTCTTTGGTGTATTCCTTGCTTCCAAAGGATAACCCTTTTATAGAACATATTTAACTTTACTACAGCTGATGTGTGGGAATGTGTGGCGGCGGTAAAACGTCTCCCTGCCCTATATCATAGTGTAGATTATATTTTCTTGTCCTTTGGGATCATTGATTCCATTGTGGAATTTTGAAAATATCTGAGGGTCACTGATGAGGCCTAATTGGCCGAAACTAGCTAGTCTGGCCCAGAAAACAAATACACTCCATATTTTCAGTTCTTTGGTGTATTCCTTGCTTCCAAAGGATAACCCTTTTATAGAACATATTTAACTTCACTACAGCTGATGTGTGGGAATGGTTGGCGGCGGTAAAACGTCTCCCTGCCCTATATCATAGTGTAGATTATATTTTATTGTCCTTTGGGATCATTGATTCCATTGTGGAATTTTGAAAATATCTGAGGGTCACTGATGAGGCCTAATTGGCCGAAACTAGCTAGTCTGGCCCAGAAAACAAATACACTCCATATTTTCAGTTCTTTGGTGTATTCCTTGCTTCCAAAGGATAACCCTTTTATGGAACATATTTAACTTCACTACAGCTGATGTGTGGGAATGTGTGGCGGCGGTAAAACGTCTCCCTGCCCTATATCATAGTGTAGATTATATTTTCTTGTCCTTTGGGATCATTGATTCCATTGTGGAATTTTGAAAATATCTGAGGGTCACTGATGAGGCCTAATTGGCCGAAACTAGCTAGTCTGGCCCAGAAAACAAATACACTCCATATTTTCAGTTCTTTGGTGTATTCCTTGCTTCCAAAGGATAACCCTTTTATAGAACATATTTACAGAGGAAAACCTTATTGTTATTAATGATCTTAAATACAGATTGTGGGTACTCGTAAGAACCCCTTCGACGAGGCGGTTCTAGCGAGTATCCACAATCTATATATTTCGAGCAGAAATAAGTAAACAAATACAATTTTTTATCTAAAAACTGACGAGGCGGTTATAGCGAGTATCCACAATCTACATATTTCGAGCAGAAATAAGAAAACAAATACAGTTTTTCATCTTTTTTTTTTTTTTGCGGTAAAATTTACTATGTATTGGTATGGGCGTGTTTCTGTAATGATCAGTAGTGGGTGTTGCTACATTTATTCATTCAGCAGGGTAAGGGTTATTCTTGCACACCAGACAAGGAAATCCGTGATTTTACCCTGGGATAGAATTTATGTTCTGACCCTGGTGTTTCGATCCAAAATCGAATATAATCGCGTGTTTGATAAATGCACTAGTTGATTACGATCTCATATGCTCCGTCGTTAAGGTTGACGTCACAGCACGTTACGTGACGTCACTAAACATTCCTGCAGTGTCAACACAATATGGCGGACGTTGGTTACCAAAGTGACTGCAACATTAAAAATCCGCGCTAAAAATGTAAGGAATGCAAGAAAAAGAATCCAATATGGGTGTGAGGGGTGGTTAGAAAAATCCGTCCCTCGGGATCACGTTCCGGCATCACTGGGCAAGCCTCGTGATGCCGGACAGTGACCCTCGGGACGGATTTTTCCATCCATTCCTCACACCCATATAAGATTCATATAATCTACTCACCCATAACCATACTCAGAACAAGTATCACAATACAAAGCATCAGTTTTCCTTTCATGTTCATTTGATCCAACTTTTCCTTTAAATGTCTTCCTCTTCATACCAACTGTCGCTCAATGTGCCGGAGGAGGTATAATCAGTTATTTCGATACTTGGTTTTAGTAATTATACACATTGAATAAAGTTACAAAACACTTAGCAGTCCTGGATCCCTTTTCGCTAAATTAATTAAGTTTAAGATTTTTGTTAGTTTGAACTCTCTTATTTCTGAGTGTCTGAAGTGGGTCGTTCAACCTTTATATCATCATAGTGTAGATTATATTTTCTTGTCCTTTGGGATCATTGATTTCATTGTGGAATTTTGAAAATATTTGAGGGTCACTGATGAGGCCTAATTGGCCGAAACTAGCTGGTCTGACCCAGAAAACATGACCTCTCCATATTTTTCACTTCTGTGGTGTATTCCTTGCTTCCAAAGGATAACACTTTTATAGAACATATTTACATTGTGAAAAAAAAAAAATAAGTTTAAACTAACCTTTACATTAAGAAAACAACCTTTTCAAATATATTGATTTTTTTTTCCAACAAAAAATGAAATGTTTCAGATAAAAAATTCCGATATTTTTCATATTCTTGTTCAAAACATAGAATGTTGGAGCTCTTTAGAACTACCTCGGCGAGGCGGTTCTATCGAGTACCATAATCAATGATTTGGAACAGGAATAATGGGCGTGTTTGGGTGATGATTTAAATATGGCAACGTCCTTTCGAGATAATGAAGGACTTAGTTAAACTCTTTCACAGGATGGTAGTAAGTATCAATTGTAACAGGACGCCCTGTTATGGGAGAATAATGAATTCAGCCGTCTAATGTAGTTCTACACTGGTTGTAAAAATTGTATATATTTTCTTAAAATATTCTTATTTTGAATAGCCGTTTGGCCAAGTTGGAAACTAACTGTCCTTTTGGCTTTTCGCTTGTGATTTTTTCATTATAGTGAAGTTATTCCATGTTCAAAGTTCTTTCCCTTGGTGTCTTGGCTGGGAGGCTTCGGATAATTGTATTCATGTTAAAACGGTGGAATTACATACCGCTGATAATTTTAAGTATGTTTCACTCATTGCGACTACTCCCAACGACATCCAAATTAAATTAGGTTAACGCTTCAATATTCATATTTTTTAATTTTACGGCGGATTTGGTTTGTCTTCGGTATGATGACATTTGCAGGCATCTAGTAAGAACTGCTTTTTCACTTCTGAAGAGCATAAGAATTATACTTTATGGTCATGTCAGAAAGTGTGTGAAGCTCTCGACTTTCTACTTGACAATATTTACATAAGATTTGGTACTAAGTTATTTATACACGTTGTGGGTATTCCGATGGGTATAAATTACGCATCCCTTGTGGCTGATCTGTTCTTGTATTGTTATGAAATAGACTTTAATAGTGGAAATCTTTCCACTGACCGTTCCAAGGCGGTTCTTCTGTGGCGGTTTATTTATGGTGTTGTTTGTTACTTACTGTGTGTATCAATTGTGGCTTTTTATTTTGGGTGGCCATATGGCCAGTTTGTGGGAGAGTAACTGTCCTTATGGCCTTCCTTTGTTAAGGTTTCCATTATGGTCGTGTCGCTTAATGTTTATGTTTCTTTCCCTTTGGTGTCTTTGATGGGTGGAGTAAGTTAATTGTATCGATTCCTGATCTTTGTTTTTCTTCTACTTTTAGTGTTGGTTGCTGTCTGATGCTCTGTCTCTGATCGGGCCCATTGGAGTCTAACTATTGGTTTTCTTTTGCTCCAGCATTCCAGTGGTTTGTTGCTGCCGAGTCATCACAGTTGTTTCATCTCTGTGGTAGTTTAAATTATTTTGAACTCGGAGATGTTGCACTGATGAGGTAGGAGGCCTTCATGCGGACTGAACACATTTTTTCTTAATCGCGACGGAAGTAAGGGCGAGGATTGCAGCTGCGTAAAATCGATTTAATCCGTCCAATGGAATTTGTTGTGCTGACCGTTCCAAAGCGGTTCTTCTTCGCGGTTTATTGGGTCGATTGTTTACTATCGATCCAAATTTGATCATTTGCGATCGACTCAAAACTTAATGTCAAAACGGAATTCATGCAGTTGTCCACGTGACCATCATTAGCAGCAGGGGGGGGGGGAGGGGGGGGGGGGGGTGAATGGACTTTTTGTTTCAGCCATGAAAGCCCCATTTAACCCATTAAGCTTCCCACCTCATTTTGACCCAAATATATTCTCTTTTTGATAAATTAAGCCTCCCTACCCAAACATCAATATTTTCCATTTGGCAAGTTGGGCCTCCCAACCCCAAAAGAAATTCCATCCCAACTGGCTTAGACATACCAAGGGCACTCGGCGAGTGCCTCGTATAGGCAAAACCCCAGAGCCCCAGGGGGCGGCCCACCACCCTCGCCGGCCTTGGGGATCGGGTCCGGGATAAGGAAGTAACCTATTTAGACAAGTAGTTGCAAAAGACATACAGTTAAATTAGGCGCAAGCTGAAGGCGTCGAAGCCGTTCACTAAACGATGGCCATCTCTGCCCCAGCGGTGCCCGCTCCCCGGGGCGGCCCACCGAGCCCTTCTCACCCCTGACGATGTTCACGTGCACCTTCGAAGCCCTGATCAGCAACATCGGCCGCCCCTACAACGAGCCCACGGACTTCCTCGGCTCTCGGATTGCCGCGGGCCTGGGAGGGGCCGTCAAGGCCTTAAACAGCAACTATGGCCACTTCTGCGCCCCCGGCTTTGAGCAGTTCTTGAAGGCCCCGGCCCAGGCCGGCCAGCGGCCGGCTGGCAGCGGCCGCCAACGGAAATCCCAGGGCGACGCGACCTGCTTCAACTGCGCCCTCGAGCCGACGATCGTCCCCGGCCTCGAGGATGCGCCCCCGCCCTGGTCAGAACCCTCCTCGAAGAGATTCCCGGAAAGTATTACGCCGTCAAACCTTTCCCAACGACAGGGCACGTACAAGTTCCAGGGGTCGTTTGCTCCGACTTCTCAGACGGCGTTTTTGTTGCGGCCCTGTGGGCTTGCGTCTTGACGGAGGCAGGGGTGGGGACAGATCCTGCCAGCCCGGTCGCCTAGGTCTGGTCGCGGCCGATCATGGTGAACTTCAAATTCCATCTGAACTGCCAGAGCGAGCGGGTCGTCCTCAACCTGGCGCGCATCGTCGAACACCTGGGGCGCGCCAAAGAAGAAAGGAGTGGACCTTACCCGATCCGTGATTCAAGGCCCCCCAGGACGGTCAGAACCTTTCGTTTTAGTTCGTGTGCCCCACCGGGGAGGCCAAAACGAAAAAGGTCCGGGTCAACATCTTTTACCGTGGGAAGGGCAATATCCTGGGGGCTCGAGATTTCGAAGCTCCCCGGGTTTTTCGCAAATATCTTTCGGTACTGGTCAACTCCCAGTGGACCGAGCTGATGGGTCTCAAGCCCCTTCCGGACGCCCAGCGCGCAGGGCTCGATGTGATCCTGTGGCTGGCGGAGGAGTTTGGGGCCGAGTTCGGCCTTCGGGATAAGGAAGTAACCTATTTAGACATTGAGTTGCAAAAGACATACCGGTTTTAACGTTCATCATGCCTAAGGGACACAACAATTGTAAGGGGTTGACTTTGGGCTCGGCTGAGTCCTGTGGTAAGAGTTGTAAAGAAGAGTACTGTAAAACCCACCGCATGCGTCTCCGCAAGGGTTCATGCACGCGGCCATGCGAGGTTTGTGGGGCTGGGGTTACAAACAAACACCGACTTTGTTGGTCGCATGGGTATGCAAGTGCGTGGAGCCGTGCAACCATAGCGGTGAAGAAGGAATTTAATCGTTTGTCTGATATCGATATTTCCTATTAGAGAATAATTGGATAACTGGTATACCTATCCGCAACTATGGAAGAACTGATCAATCAAATCCTTGCAGAGCCCGACCCAGTTCCAGGCAACCATAGCGGTGCAGAAGGAATTTAAGCGTCTAGCCGCCATCGACATTACCACTTAGAGAATAGTGATTATCCCAATACCCAATTAGAGAATAATTATTTTTAATTAGAGAATAATTTGATAATTAGTATACCTATCCGCAATTATGGATGAACTGATCAATGAGATTCTTGCAGAAATACCCGACCCAGTCCCACAGGGTCAACAATTTACCGACCTGGATGGTCAGGTCCCTCACTCGGTGGGGCTTCCAGCCGACTAGTGGGTCGAGATTCTTAACGACGCCAAAGAAGAGTTCGAAGTTGATGGTGCCGCTGCGGTCTTCTCTACATGGAGGGTGGAAGAAGAAGACCCCTTTGACGTCGGTGATATCGAGTGGGTCGACGGTATGTATGCCAGAACGGGCCGAATGGCTGTGGATGCCAGTATGACAGACGAGAGAGCGGCAAGGCTGCTTGGTAGCCTTCCGGAGGGCGGGTTTCTTCTGAAACTCAAATTTCTCCGTGAGCTACAGAATGGCGACTGGGTCGTTGAAAACAAATTTGACCCAGTCCGTGCGGAGAGAAGGAAAGGACAGGCTGTCGTCGACATCTCACGGGACACAAAACCTGGCGTGTTGACTGGAATCGATACAGTCTTCTACCAGAACGCCTATCCCGTCACTGCAGTTGCCTACGGCCTTTACGCAATCAGAGACCCAGATCCGGCCAACCTCGCCCTACTAAGAGATGGCGACCTCAACTGTGTGGCCCAGAGAGTTGTTGAGCACTTTGAAGGCGCCCTGAGGGGTCAGGGTTTGACACCAACGCGTCGCCAAAAATACAAGAATGGGAGATGAGAGTCCACAGAGGTGGACTGTTCGCGACGTGGCCGAACTGGAAAAGATACTCAAAAGAGCAATCATCCTGAGGGATATTGCTGGTGAGGACATTTTCAACAGTAGAGGTGTTGGAGAAGTAGAGGTGGGAATGGCGGCCATAGATCCGTAGAACTCATCTGCCACAACGGCCACGCTTGGTCCAAAGACCTCCACTTCCCCCAGAGTAGAGAGGTCCACATCTACGAGGGCGACGTCTGGCAGGCTATTCGGGAAGCAAGCCGTGGGGAACCGATTGCGGTCTGGCTCCTGGGCGGCCAAGACATGAATGTAGGCCGACAACTCTCAGTCGACCAGTTCGTGCTCCAGGACGGCCGCACCTACAGGACGTGGGAGGCCCAAGAGCGACTACAAGCAATCTGCGCCAAACTGGGCAACCCTGAACTCGCTGAAAGAGCCTTCGGCGAAACTCACGCGGCCAGTATTGTGGCAAAGGAAAGGAACGGTTGGAAGCCAACCCCAGCCAACCTCCTTCCAGACGTCGAGAAGGCCTGTGTGGAGCACGGTCACGGCGGCCTCTGGAACTCTATGAATTATGACACGAGGGAAGTCGTCAGCATCGACATGAAGGCCTGCTATCCGGCATCCTTCCAGGGCATGGGTGAAGCCAAACCCTATTTCGAGCGGTTCGGACACCCAACCCACCGGATGGTCCGTGTAGCCATCAATGGCGCTCTCCCCAAAGACATAGGTACAGGCTTCGCCGAGATTCAAGAATGGGAGTTTGATGCAACCTGCCATCCTGTCATCTCTGCCTGGTTCGGGAAAGAGTTCTCCTCGGATGGTTGGGTCCCGACACAGCTCCTTGCCTATCTCACAGAGTCTGGTTTGTTGAAGAGTCTCAAGGTTCGGGAAGCCATCATCTCCTTTAAGAAACAAACTGATATGTGGTTCCCAGAAGGCCGCAACCAAGGTTGTAGTGTCATCGGTAAATTCACCCGGGGCGCAAAAGCTGCTACCGACGAAACTGGTGGCAAAAGACTGACACGAAGGCTTGTGACCGACCAGGGGAAACTCGACTTCCTCGTGCGAGATACCCGCGAAAGCGGCACCTTGGTCGGAGCTCCCGAAAGATGTCACCTGGGTTATATTCTCACGTACTACGACGGCTCCCAACCGCAGTACACCCATCTAAGGGCGAGCATGCTGGCCTACGCCCACATCAACCTCCTCTCCATGCTTTCGAGGTTTGAACCCGATGAGGTGGTCCGAGTGGCAACCGATTCTATTTATGTAAAGAAAACGGCACTCTATAAACTAGACGGCGTTGGTGTCTTCAGACCTCATGAAATCCACCCAAAAGGAAAATGTCGTATCTGTTACACCCGCCACGAGGAGGAGACACTGATGCCACCACGAGACGTGATTGCCCCAGCCCAGTGGCGTGACAAGGGTGTACAACTCTACATGCCATTGTGGCACGCGGTCTACGCCCCGACCCTGAATATATAGCAAACATCAAAAACCTGCCCGATTCGTCCGCGCTTCTTTATGACGATCCCCTGACCCGACATCAGTTGAGCTACCTAAACGGTGGCGGGGGCAGCGGCAAGACCACACGGGCGATTGAGTTCTTCCGCGACAAGAATCCCCTCGTTTTCACCCCGACCCATCGCCTGGCCAAAGAGATACGGGCCAGGGGCGTCCAGGCCCAGACCTTTCACAGCGTCTTCCGCTGGAGTGGCCAGACCGACTGGACACCCGAAAGGATGGGACAGAAGTTCATTTCCCGGTTGTTAATCTGGGATGAGATTTGCACAGTGCCCCGCCCCACTCTGGAAATCTTCCACGACTGGCTCGATTGTCGGGGCGTCCAGGTCGTCTGTTGTGGCGACCAGGGGCAGCCGCCCCAATCACCGGAGAAACGCCGCACAACTGGCTGCGGCGGAGAGCCGATTACTATGAAGAGGTCCTGACCAACCACAGGGCAAAAGAACCGGCTCTGAAAGCTCTTAAAAGGGAGATCCGTCTCCAACCAGACCGAGTACAGTGTCGGGCTATGAGACAAGCGTTACCGGCCTGCCTTGGATGGGATAGATTCGTGGAAGCTTGGAAGCCGGGGGACTTGATTCTGACCTCGAGGCAGAAGGTTCGCGACCGGGCCCAGATTCGGCTATTCGAGAGTCATGAGAAGAATTTTCCTAACCTCCCCGTTCCTCTGCTATATCGTCACAAGGATACTCGGCGGCAAAACATAATGGTCACCATCCCTGGGCCCTTGGTGCTGGATGGTGAGCGAGACCAGCAGGAGCTCGTTCTGAACGACGTTGTTGAGGTTTCCTTGCAAACCGCCCTTGAAGTCCTCAACAGTATATGAGGCCAGGACTGGGCTCTTGGCTATGCCATCACAGTCCACTCAAGCCAAGGTCTCACCATCGCAGACTCCCAAAAAGTCTGGATTATTGATGACTTCCTGCAGTGGTCCAATCTCGCATATTTTGCAGTGTCATAGGTGGAGTTCATGCACCAGCTGGAAAGGGTGGTCTGTCCCCCAGAGGAGGGTTCTGAGGGGCCATCCATACTCACCGAGCAGCAGCTCCGCAAGGTTATTGCGAAGAAGCTTGTGGCTCACAAGCGACAGGACCAAGCCAAGGGGCTAAGGTTTAACCTGAAGGTTGGTCAAATCCTAGAACTAAAGGAGGCACAGAACAATCGCGGTGCCGCGTGCGGTATTGAGCTTCTATGGGCTTACCAACCGAAGGACACCCAGCAGTTCAGTGTTGACCGGCTGGACAATACCCAAGGCCACACCCGTGACAATGTTCGCCTGACGTGCCTGGAGTGCAATAGAAAAAGAGGTTGTGCGGTCCTCAGCGCCTAAGGACCCCATCCGGAGGAAGCTGAGTGTCGCGAGGCACAACAAGAAGTTCTTCGCGCACAAAACCGCGCTGAGGTCCATCCTGCAAGTAATACACCACGGGCTCGTCGGGCTTGGTGACTGTGCGCCCGAGCCGGTGCACATCGCGGGACCATATGGGATCAGTCGCTCGCCGGCGCCCCCCTTCAAGTTCGCCAGGCTGGTACAAATAACGAACGCCGACGCCGGAGGGGATTATTGTCTCCTCGAGACCAACAGGACGACCAGGAACTATAGAGGAGGGTTTTTGTGCCACCGATCGCGCCCTTATGGCCTCAGAGGGCTTTTTGCCGGTCAGTCGGGTGACCTCACCATTCAAGGCTGTCACAACGGCAGGCAACCTTTTCATTCACTCTGTAGACCGCTGACCAGAAGTGAGTCGCATCTCCTGAGCGTACTGGTGCCCAAAGAGCCGCTCAGCCAAGGTACGATTGAAGCGCTCAACAATGCCCTGGTCCCGATTGATGTCAACCCGACCGCGCCGAATTCGGACAGAATGCTTTGCCAACAGCTGGCTGACAGAGCCCATGAACTCACGACCTGGGTCGACCTGGAGCAATTTTGGCCACCTCAACGGGCCTCGCCTGTAGATGCGAGACAAAGCTTCAGCAACCTCCTTGGCTTCTATAGTGGCCAGAGGCTCAGCTTCTTTGAAGCGTGAGGCTACATCGACCACGGTAAGGGCGTATTTGTACGTGCGCTTGCAAACACGGTCGTGCGGCAGAAAGAGCAGGTCAGCTTGATGGACCTCGTTCGGCTTGGTGATGTCGAATTTGGGTCGTGGAACGTGCTGCAAGGCGGCGAGGTAGATCAGCCAGATGGCCTGCTTCTTCAACCAAGCTCGGGCCACATCTTCTGAGGTCTTAGCCGCAGAAGCAAGCTTCTTTATGGCCTCAAGACCCCTCCAGTAACCCTTAGGGCTGTAATAAATATCCGCAAGGCGCCGATCCATGTATTTATTGTTGAATTAAGTCTCTAACGGAAACAACTACTTGTCTTGGCAGCCTGCACTCTTTTAAGCTCGCCAGCAAGAAATATTCAGGTGCCACTGTGACCAGCTTTGTCCAACTCTTCCAACAGCTTGGTACGGGCCGTCATTAACGCCTCGTCTCTCACACGTTGAAACAACTTCTTTTTTTTCCTCCTCCGACAAACCAACCGTATGTTTCTGGCGCTGACGAATTTCTCCTTTCATCTGTTCGAACTTGTCGATTTCACACAGAATCAGGCGAAATTCCGTTTCAGATATATTATCGTCGTTCAGCGCGATAGAAATGCGGTCGGCGATTGAGTTTAGCTTCGACTCAGCCAAGATACGAATTTCGTCGTGTTTTTTTTATTTTGTTTGGAGTTTTCGTCCAATACATTTCCCGCCAACGCCCAGCAACCCACACACAATCGCCCCAGCTCAAAGGCCAATGGCGACAGGCGTCGCGATGATAGTTGACAAGAGCCCGACGCCAGAAGCAGCCTGCCCTACGCTAGTCGCAGTAAGCGCGGTATCAATCCCATCAACAACATTAGCCCCGCGTCTGTTTTTCTTGTACAGCGAGGCTCTGAAGTCTCGTTCTTTTTCGAGACGGAATTTGACCTCGGCCACGTGCTGAAGGCGGTATTTGTCTTCGGTTTCAAGTCCTGGGTAGAGGCCCATCGTGTACTACCTCTCGAGCTGGGTGGGTTTAAATAGACTTACTGGCTAATAATGACTATAGCTTGGTCTGGTGTGAGCGCACCGGCCGTAAATCGCAGCATTTTGAGAGACGCTGGGCCTATATAAATATTATGTAGGTCTAAATGACGGTAATCAACTTGGTGTTGGATTCCTTCAAGAGTGTACTGCACTCGAGGCGTTTCTTGAACTTGTATATAAATCCCAACTTCTTTATCAGCATTTGCTTGACTCCACTTGAGCTTGAAGCCGGGTAACACATCAACAAAGTCGTCGGGTCTATCTCCGAGAATTAGATGATCGATGATGTTGGCAAGTTCATACCAATGATTCCCGCTGGGGGGGAGGGGGGAATCGAAGACTAGTTTCAGGATTCCCTGCCGGTTGTTGCTTGTCTTTAGCACGTTATCTTCGGAAACGACAATGTTCTTCGTCCCGGGGATATACGAGCACAGTCAAGTGCCACTATTCACTACCTTCCTAACTTTGTGCTCTTTCCCAGTCACAACATACGGAGACGAGTTTTGTATGTCAATAAGCCACCCCGTTTGTTGGATGGGGTCTGCAAAAGCAACCCACTTGCTCCCAGTGAAGGCCAGCGTATGAACCCGCTTTGGAACGGCATATGTGTTATCTACGTCGCTGAGATCACCGGATGCCATTGACCCCGCTTGGGCGACCTCTTTTCTTTTGTAGACCCCATCAGAGAGCTGGAAGGCGTACAATAGATCTTCCTTCCCGTTCTTATCGAACCCCTCAGTGTCACCAAGATCGGCCAAAGCCACCCCAGGGTATTTTCTGACCCCACCGGGGCCGCTTGCGTCAACCATTCCTTATATGTAGGGTTGCGATCATATACTTGAATGGTAACATCTCCCCGTTGCTATCTCTAAGTGAGATGGTTAGCTGTGAAACAGGCCCCGACGACAACCTTTTGTACTGTAAGACGGGAAATGATTCAGTTCTACCAGATCCACACTTTTCGTTCTCGACGGGGACAGATCTAAGCAGTGTAGAGGGTCGACCGTTATGCACATTGTCTGAAGTACTTAATTCAGCAAGATGAAAGTAGACCTCACGATGGACGGCCAGCTTGTGTAGCTCGTTTGCAGTGAACGCCTTGGTGCGGCCACCTTCCAAGTAATGGCCATTGTTATTGATCAGCGCCACAGGAGGGGGTTTGTAAATCGTAAAATTTCGTAAAATCATTCTTCGATATAAAAAGATTGGGTACAACATGGATATTATACGACAGACTGCATGCATGGTAGTTAACCCAATCACGGTTGGCAACTTTGCTTCCCTCTTTAATTGCACGCCGGTGGGTCAGGCCTCAGATTCTATGACGGCTCCAACGTAAAGGCTTATTGAGAATTAGAGAGATAATGTTGGTTGGTGCCTGATGCTCTGTCTCTGGTCGGGCTCATCGGAGTCTAACTGCTGGTTTTCTTTGCTCCAGCATTTCAGTGGTTTCTTGCTGTCGAGTCCTCACCGTTGTCTCACCTCTGTGGTTCTTTGATTTTTGTGTTCACGGAGATGTTGCACTGATGAGTTAGGAGGCCTTCATGCGGACTGAACAAATTATTTGTGTAAATCGCGACGGAAGTAAGGGCGAGGATTGTGGCCACGTAAAATCGATTTAAGCCCCCCAGTGGAAATCTTCCACTGACCGTTCTAAGGCGGCTCTTCTGTGGCGATTTATTTATGTTGTTGTTTGTTACTTACTGTGTGTATCACTTGTGTCTTTTAATTTTGGATGGCCATATGGCCATTTTGTGGGAAAGTAACTGTCCTTATGGTCTTCCTTTGTTTAGGTTTCCATTATGGTCTGGTCGCTTAATGTTTGTATTTCTTTCCCTTTGGTGTCTTTTATGGGTGGAGTTAGTTAATTGTATTAATTCCTGGTCTTTGTTTTACTTCTACTTTGAAAGTATTGTCGGAAAAGCCTAAGATATCAGCCAATTCGCGATTCATTGTTATAACTTCTCCGGGCTTTACCGTAAATTGCAGTACACCAGAGGGTTCATCTAGAGTGAGTCCGGCGTTCAACCGCTGAAACACCTTTTCGTTCAACTCACAGACGTTATAATACCCGTCAGGTATTGTTTTATCTTTCTTTTTATTTGAGACCTTATTGTTCCTTTTCGCCGTGCATATGTTGTACCACCAGTGATAATACGTCAACTCGCAGAGAGCAATCTCTCGCTCACCCGCAGATAGGGTCCTGGCAAGATTGATTGGCACATCGTTTTGAACGTCATTGAGTGTGATGTACATGATAATCAACAAAATGGGTATGAAAACAAAGGCATTTATGTTTAATAGCTCGGCAAAATATCGGGCAGGCGGCCATTTCAAATATAAAGAGTCAGCGGCAGGTGCGCCCACCCTAGTCATAATGGTCGACTATAAGGGAAGTCACTTCCTTGCCAAGTACCCGAACGCAAACAAACGGAAAACAAGCCGTGGGACACCTGGCAGCATTATAAAAACCCTCCGCTTACAGGGGACGTCACTAAGGCAAACAAGGCGTGGGACAGCTGGCAGCACGCCCCCTTCAGCTGGTGGCAGTGCCAGCTGTACTTTGCGGTTTGGTGCGCAAGCGCCGGTTGTAGTGTTTCAATCCAGGACCATCTCCAAGCGGAGGAGTGCCTTCTTGCAAGCCTGTATTGCTTTCATGTCTATTATACGACGAGGCGTCTGCTTGAGGAGCTAAAAGTCGCCCTCCCTGGGGACAAGTCCAATTCATGGTACGATAACCAATATGACTCCAGGGCCTACAAGCGGCTTTGCGAGGAATTCGCCGTTTCGCCTTCTACAGATTGAAGGCAAAAGCTGGACTACGGGTGTCAAGGCCTCGGATCTTTTAGTACATTCACGACCCCTTCGGGTAAATACCGCAGTGATCACAGCTCCGATGGCCCCTTCTTTCACCCGAAGGATGACATACGCCATAATGCGGATATTTCAAAGGCGTGGACGATGTTCATTCTCGATAAATCAGATGGCTTCACGCAAGCGGGTGTCGAGCGCCTCAACGACTCGATTCGGACTTACGTTTGGGCAATCTTGGGAGCGCAAGCTCAGACCCGTTCCAACATTCTTAAAGTCGGGACGGGGTTCGACGCCCAAAAGCAGTTTACGGCGAATCTCGAAGACGCGATCGCCTCACCCGTCGACATCCCCAGCAGCATCGATCGCTATCAAAAGACGTTGCAATATGCATCCACACCACTGGATTACGTCTGCGGGAGAGCGCTCTACCTGATGCCGAGCGACATGGCACTCCATCCCGGCAATGTCCAAGGTTATAATAAGCAAATCCAAATAGCGGGGTCAGACGCTGCCATCGGCCACAACCCAGGAATACACAAAGCGGCACTGATCCAACCTGCCTCTAAAGTCGATAGGACATTCCAAGGGAAAACTGCCGCACCAGCCGGGACCGATACGCGAGTACTCGCAGGGCCACCCCCCCCCCCCCCGAAGGGTCGCCTACGTCTGCCGCGGTTGCTCCGGACCGGAAATCTGGTCTCGACCATGAAGAAGAAAAAACAGCTCTCATAGTCGCAGGGATTGCGCTCGGCCTAGTGGCGCTTTGGTTGGTTGAGCGCTAGCCAGTCCCGTGCAGCCACGAGAAGAAGGGCCCCCGCGCCGATGATCAAGGCCCACAAATTATCTGCGAGCCACGAAGCGGCTTTCCCTAGCGTGCTCAAGAGCCAAGAGACGATGGACCCGATGATTCCGGACAGGGCAGCCGCGGCCTTGCCTGTCAAATTGGCCAGGGCACGCCCGAGGGACTGTAGGTGCTTTTTTACCCACTCCTTGACCCCGCCCTTGCCGGGTGGCTTTGGAGCCGGAGCCGGTACACTCCCCCAACCGCCGGTTAGCGCAAGCACTAGGGTCGAGATTGCCATCCCAATCGCTGTCAGGATGCTCACGATGGTAATTCCCTGCTCGCGGAAGAGGGTGCGAATGCGCTCAGCCAGCGTTTTGTCTTCATGAAGGAGCCGCCTGAACGTCTCACGGATTCGGGATATCTGGGCCGGAGAGCTTCTCTGTTCGCAGAAAGGGCTTCGAGCCTCGACTGTCTTTCGATTTCTATGTCAGAAAGCTCACTCTCGAGGTTTCTGATCCGGTCCCGAATTACCTGTTGGATTTCGGGGTCATCCATTTCCGTCAGTTTCCGCCGCTCCCTTGCCAAGCGTTTTTCAACTTGGGATTTTCCCTCGTCGACCTTTGACAGCTTCGCCAGGTTGTTCGCCAACTCATCTCGGGTTCGAGTCACGGCCTTTTCAAGCCCAGCGAGCTCTCTTTTGGCCTGGGTGACCCACGCGGTGCCGATAGGCTGATCATCAATTGTCTTCAATACGGTCTCAACGTCTTCTGCGCTGCGGCGCGCGCTATCGGCTTTGCCGGGGAGGTCCTGAAGTTCGATATTTTCAAGGTTCGCACCGCTCGGGAGGGCTTTATTTGCCTGCTGTAGAGCTTTCACAGCGGAGCTACTTAGACACTGCGTATTAGATGTGTATTCAGGGAACCCGAATGAACTTCGCAGTGCATGTGTGCTGCCTCCTCCGTACCTTGTGGCCAGTGTTGATAGGGCCAGAAACCAGAATTGTCCCCTCGTCGCAGTGATAGGGATCTTTTTGTCGCCTGGGGTCCAGTAGTGTGTTTTGCCATCGGCATCAATCCCAAACTGGCTATAGTCGATCCTGCCTTCGGGGCGCAACCCATAGGCACGGTTCACTTCTTTGTAGAAAGTGTCAACCAGGCGCTTTTTCTGAGCCTCAAGTTCTGCCTGTTTCAACTCGCCCTGCAGATTCTGCATATTGTCCCCGGATGTGTTTAGATCTTGCTGAACGGGCAGTGGTGGCTCAATAGGGGGATCGGGGAGGTCGAAATCATAATCATCATCTATTCCAGGCCCGTCTGGGTCGAACGTTGGGATTTCGAAATCATAGTCAGCCATAATGTAAACTTATATTTAAAGATATCGCACAAGTTTAATAAGAAACGTCATTATGGCTTCAAGCAAATTCGGACGCAAGCTTGATCCTTATAGGCGCCTCCGCGAGTCCCTGGGCGTAAAAGGCGAGGGCCGAAGCATCGTCATTTCCCACAACCCGAGCACAATTGACGAGAACCAACAGCTGCTTGTCCGGTTTCCCAACCTTGGAACAAACGATGCGATTGTCCCCGGGACCGCGAGGTTAGCGTTCACGATCACGCTGCACAGCGATGATGCCAACAGGACTGTGGTTCAGAACCTTGGCAGGGAGATAGTGAAAAAGACGGCCGTCAAGATCTCGGGGAACGAGGTCCTCAGCATCGACGACAGTGACGTCTACCACTGTTACAACGATCTCTGGAAGACGGCCTCAGAGAGGAAAAATGACCACTATCAAGGCATTGATACGTCTGATAACCGAAACACAGCGCAGATTCGAATCAATGCTGGAGATAAAAATGTGTCTGTTGCGGTTGACAAAGCCATCGCCGATACTTTCGGCAACCGCTTCTACATTCCGCTCGATTTCGAGCTATTGGAAAGCCACATGCCATTTTACCAGAGCGCGCTGGGAGACCGCCTCGAGTATGAACTCACCTTTAACGACAACAGCAGCGTGGTGCATGCCACGGGCGATAATAACACCTCTTACAACATTGAGAACTTCAGTCTCGAGTATGACATGATCACCCTGCCAGAGCTGGCCCGCATGATCAGCAACCAGTACAAAGGCCGCCTCGCGATCCTGTACGACCGGGTACTGCGGCACCGAAAAATCAGCAAAGACAAGAGCGACACCTTCTGGAATATCAATCTCAACGTGCCTGCCCGCAGCATGAAGGGCATCCTGATGCTATTCGAGGACGCGGCCGCGCGGCAGCCCTTCGCTCGCAACACTGAGGCCTTCTATAATCCGAAAATAACCAAAGTGGAGGTCACTATCGAGGGGGTCCCCAACCAGTTATTCAGTCAGGGAATGCATGCCTACCAGATGTGGGACGAGGCGAAGTAGTTATTTGCATCGTCGCCCGGCAGTAAGCGTCACCCAGAAGTGGCAATGTTGGCGAAAGACCTGGCACTGGCAGACGTCTCCCTGGGGGAATTTCTGACAAGCATATACTCCCTGTGGCTTGACCTCAGGACAACCGACGACGACCGGCTTCATGACAGTGGCCGCCGCATAGAGAACGCCAGCGAAGGTGTGACAATCCAGATCACAAAAACAGCAGAGGGGGCTGGCGCATTGAACATCTATCTCTACGTCATCATGGATGCACAGCTTAACATCGAAGATGGCCGGTTCGTCTCAGCGGTCTATTAATATGCCTGAGGAACGATCAGTAAATCTCCTACCGCGCACGGCCCATTCGGCGACAATATGCGGGCAAACGGGATGCGGAAAACCCGTTTTTATCCTCGATCTGCTCGAAGGCCCCTACCGGGAGTTCTTTCGGCACATCGTGGTCCTCTGCCCCACCATAAAGTATAATAAAACATACCAGCGCCCCTGGATCTGGACCGACCCTGAGGTCTACGTTCTAGACCCCGGCGAGCGCCTTCACAATTACCTGCGAGCGTTTTACCAGGTGTTTATGGGCGAGCCTACCTTATATATCATCGATGACTGCTCGGCCACGAAAGCTTTGACGAGAAAGAAAGACATGCTGTCAGAGCTAGCGTTCTCGGGCCGCAACGCCGACCAGAGCGTCTGGGTCCTCACCCAAAAGTACAACTCCGTCTTGAAGGACTTGCGCTGGGTCTGTTTGTTTCACTGCAAGGATCGTGATTCATTCGAAGACTGCTTGCGCGAGAATGATGTGATCTCCACACGAGATAAGCGAGCGTCGGTGAGGCAGCAGTTAGCCGAGAAAAAGCATGCTAAGCTGTTATTAAAGACAGACCAACCAGCTGCTTATATGGTGTTAAGTAATGTACGAAGTAACTGAAGGACTGCTAATCATAGTGCTTGGCGCGCATCTGGTACCGCTGTTCTATATTAGACAGGTCCGCCAACTCGCAATGAAACGCAAAGCAATAGCTATGGACTGTGACGAACTGATCGATGAGCTGATAGGAACGACAGAGCAAAGGCAGAACGCTGAAGCCCAAACCGCGGAAGGAACGAGAGCGACGTCAGACGGCCACCAGGAGCCGCTCCTCGAGGACCGGGTGCAAAAATACCGTGAAAGGCTCGCCGCATTGGTATAGGGAGGCCAAGCCAAGCAATATGGACTAGTGGTCCATGGGAAGGTCCTCACCGCAGAACAGATCGACGCTCTGGACAATAGCGAAATCGAAAAGCTTTACGCCCGCTATGAAACAAGGCTTGGGGTAGCGATGACGAAGACGCCGGGGTCTACAGCGCTCCAGCTTTATGCGGGGCTGGCATCTATGTTTCTCCCGATACCGGCCGAAAACCAAACCGGTCTTATTGCTGACCTCGAGGGCGACCCGTTTGTCGGACACGCACTCAGCAGTGCTACCTGCGAGCTCTATCATCGTTATGGCATGTACTTGGCGCCGCTAACTGCCGCGCTTACTACAGTGAAGCACTGTCGATTTGGACATCAATGCCCTATTACCATCTATGACATAAACGATGTCGGAGAACGAGCAGATTGTTGCGGAGAACCGAGAGCCAGCACAGAGTCCGGCAGACAGAGTTACGACCCTAAAACCTTTGCGAAGCAACACGGTTAAGGATCCAAAAAAGGACAGGTCAACTGGAGGCATCAGGCAAGAGACGCCTACCCCAGGACTTATAGGCGCCCCCACCGAGCCAACATCAGCAAACATGGCCCACACTCCACCGAAGCCCCGGGCATCAGGAAGGAGATGTCCAAAGTAGCGAGGCTTGCAAAATTTAAAATATAACAAAATGTGGCAACCAAATCCGCTAAGATACATGTCCCACCTGAGAAGTCAGTCTTAGTTTTAGAAAAATTAGAATTTTATATACTGCAAAGAATAAAGATATAATATAGTTATTTTAATCAGTATCTGAGTGCTGACGTAAACACCGCAGTATCAACCTCAGCATTAAGGAACTGGTACTGAGCTGACGATACCCTCGGGGACGAACGAATCATCCACCAGCAGATATACCGACCCAGTGGTTGCAATTAAGGCGTAACTATACCACATTTAGTGACATAGAGGTCTTTTTGATATTAAATTTTCATCCGTGTGTCTCAACCCCAAAGTTCTGAAACCGAAACGGATGATGGACAAGACACGGCAAATAAAGCACATCGTCCTCGGAGCACACACCGACCGACGTAGCCCATGCGACAGGCCAACTGGAGGCATCAGGCAAGAAACAACTACCCCAAGACTTATAGGCGCCCCCCACCGAGCAAACATGGCCCACACTCCACCGAAGCCCGGGCATCAGTAAGAAGATGTCCAAAGTAGCGAAAATTGCACAATTTAAAATATAACAAAAAGTGGCAACCAAATCCGCTAAGATAAATGCATTACCTGACAAGTTAGGCTTGGTTTTAGAAGAATTAGAATTTTATACTGCGAAAAAAAAAAGATATAATATAGTTATTTTAATTAGTACCTGAGTATTGACATAAAAACCGCCGTATCAAACTCAGCACTAAGGAACTGATACTGAGCTGATGATACCCTCGGGGACGAACGAATCATCCACCAGAAGAGATACCGACCCAGTGGTTGCAATAAAGGCGTAACCATTGTTACATGTGGGTTTATGGCGTCCCACAAACCCTGACAAGACAACCGAGCGTGATCTCTGACAGATGTACGAGCAGCTGTGGGGTAAGGCACAAGAAAGATGTCAAATGAATGACATGAATTATTTACAGTATCTATATACAACAATACTAACACAAAACATCACATTCATTTGCTTCTGTAGCCCACTCACGACGTCCGCCCCGAAGGCAAAACGATGTTCTGTGCTTGGAACGGGGTGACGTGAATGTCTACAGAAGCAAATAACAAAAACAACAATAAAATAAAAAAAAAAGAAACACAAAACGCGACTGGCAAGATTAAACGTTCACTTAGGATGAACCAGTTAGCCCGCACTACTGAAAACTAGTTTGTCGACCTGAAAACTAGTTTGTCGACTTGTTGTCGACCACAAGTTGATTTACATTATTAATGGATTCATATCCATCTGAACTTGAAGTCCCGGTAACTTCTTCGTGAAATCGATTCTATGTGGTTTTCTAGAATCTGTTTATTCTGGTCCCGACGGTCTGTTATTGGGTCTGTCCGCCCTTGCTGGACACTGAACCGACAGCGTCGTACCAGTACCTGCTCCTATGTGGCAGGGAGCAGCAGGTCACCACACATTGTCGTGCCTGCAAATAACGATAATTCGACTAAGATACAGTTCACAAAACATACATGCTATATCATGATCCCCCTCCCTGAGAAGTAAGAACATGTTCATGCATGTACCGTTATTGCGAATGCGCCGACCAGACACAGGCTGATTAGTGCATGCGACAAATAACCGTACAGCAGAACTCAACTTGACTGTGCATGAAATTATCAGCACCCAGCGCTTGACACAATAATACTCAAATGTTATATTTTCTTACTGATCACTACAGAAATCAATTAATGCTCACTACTACTGAGCATAATACCATCAAATTCGTGCTCACTACATTATCACAGGTGAGAGGCAATTGAACAGAACACGCCTTTGCGCTACCTGGTCACCCGCCAATTACAGGAAACATAACAAACTATTTCATACCCTTCTCCGCGACACGGCTCACAAATATAGCTATTCACAAATTCATTACATTAATAACAGCTAAAAAATTAAAAACAGGAAGATTTTGATCTATTCTCCACAACATTTGTTAGTGTCTCATAAGGACCAACACTGTTTGCCGTAAATTATTTTTGTATTTGGAAGGCACCACGTCACAACCGCCCTCGTGACGCTGATGATGCTGCTGACGTCATCCACCCCGCTCAGGCCGTTATAACGAGTGGCGACCGATGTACTTACATGCACAAACCGAGTTCTCAAACAAAAACGGCATCATTACAAAATGAACTCGTAATTCGTCTTGAACAAAATTATTTCTACTCAACATGAACATGCTTGTAAAATCAAATTCATCACGGTTCATCATCACGGAAAACCCGACAGGCTCTTGTAAGAGTTTGCCCTGATGATGAAAATTTGGTTAAACCCGTTTTAATTTTACGTCCCCTCTACACCTAATGTCATATTGAGACGGGACCACGGTTTTCTAACAACTGCTTGTCAAAAGTTATGGATCGAACAAGTGACCCGACGTTTATTAATTATATTCTACAAAAGGGGTCTTAAAGCCTAAATGAATCTAGAATGAGCGAGTGTCCAAACTTTACGTCTAACCAACATCTAGGGTCAGAATGAGACAGGACCTCGCTTAAAAGACTCATTCTACTTCTGGAGAAGCCTGGGATTGATTCTGCGACCTCTAACTGGTAAAGCTAGTAGCCTAATCACTACACCACAGAGGCTTCAAAAGTGAACTCAGAATAGGCTTCAGAAAGTTGGGGTATACTAGAAACAAACCCCTCCAAAACCTACAAGCATATTCAAACAAAAATAATACTAAACATAGATTTTAACATACCTTTCAATATACTTTCATTGTCCCGCCACGATGTTGTGTTCAATCGTTAGAACTTCACCTGCTGCTGAATAGTGTTGGTTTTTCAGGGGTTTTATATCTATGAATACTACCGGAAAATCATGCATACTCATATTAGCTCGCTAAATCGTGGCGAGGTGAAGATACCGTCCGCGAAGAAACATGTCTCACCTGACAAGTCAGTCTTAGTTGTAGAAAAATTAGAATTTTATACTGCAAAAAATAAAGATATAATATAGTTATTTAAATCAGTACCTGAGTATTGACGTAAACACCGCAGCACTAAGGAACTGATACTGAGCTGATGATACCCTCGGGGACGAACGAATCATCCACCAGCAGAGATCCGTTCCAGTGGTTGCAATTAAGGCGTAACTTAACCAAATTTAGTGACACATAGGCTTTTCTGAAATTTAATCTTCATCAGTGTGTTTCAACCCCAACATCGGCAAACATGGCCCAAACTCTACGGAAACCCCGGGCATCAGGAAGGAGATGTCCAAAGTAGCGAGACTTGAAAAATTTAAATTATAACAAAACGTGGCAACCCAATCCGCTAAGATAAACAAGTAAAGTAGAAGTAAAACAAAGATCAGGAATTGATACAATTAACTTACTCCACCCATAAAAGACACCAAAGGGAAAGAAATACAAACATTAAGCGACCAGACCATAATGGAAACCTAAACAAAGGAAGGCCATAAGGACAGTTACTTTCCCACAAAATGGCCATATGGCCATCCAAAACCAAAAGACACAAGTGATACACACAGTAAGTAACAAACAACAACATAAATAAATCGCCACAGAAGAGCCGCCTTGGAACGGTCAGTGGAAGATTTCCACGGGGGGGCTTAAATCGATTTTAAGTGGCCACAATCCTCGCCCTTACTTCCGTCGCGATTTAGACAAATAATTTGTTCAGTCCGCATGAAGGCCTCCTAACTCATCAGTGCAACATCTCCGTGAAGTCTTAGTTTTAGAAAAATTAGAATTTTATACCTTAAAAAATAAAAATACAATATAGTTATTTTAATCAGTACCTTCTGGAATTGTTAAAAGCGTAAAACATAATCGCAAGGCAGCAGAAAAATGGCAATTATAAACGCCAATTACGTGCTTTCAAAAGAAACCATACCAGGCTGAAGTGACTGTCAATAATATTATTGAATCCTGGACGCCACTCAATGCTGAATTTCTGTATTACGTATTCTGAACACCGAAACGAATAAATTCTCCGATAGTTTTAATCAGTTATACGATGCTTCCCTTTTAACTAAAGGTAACACTCGGTATGCTCTGCGTCCTTTCATCGATTCTGAAAGTAATCACAAACGGCATTACATCAAAATATCCTTCATTAATAAGAGTTTGAGTTCTGTGCGTTTGCTAGGTGTCTTCTGGGACTGTTCGGTGATTTAATCTGTTTCTGCTTATTTTCAAAATACTGAAACAACCATAGTTTGCTATAAATACAGTTAATTCGATTTGCCAGAGTGTCTAGTCATGTAACTGACTTCAACACTCGAAATAAATTGTAAACTGCTAAAACTCTTAATCAGGGTTATCGGTATCATAAACTACGCCAAGCCTTTTCATTTTTTATAGACGTCATTCCGATTTAATCTCAAAAGTCAATGTTTAACTTTTTCTCCCATTGCAACAAGGTCTATCGGAACCCGAATTTTACGGTGACTTAGTATTTAACTTAAGAAAAATATACAAATGCAATGACTTTAGAACCCAGTTGCGTATAAACAGTCTTCATCAGGTACTGATTTAGATAACAAATTATTTGTCTAAATCGCGACGGAAGTAAGGGCGAGGATTGTGGCCACGTAAAATCGATTTAAGGCCCCCAGTGGAAATCATTCCACTGACCGTTCCAAGGCGGTTCTTCTGTGGCGGTTTATTTATGGTGTGTTTTGTTACTTACTGTGTGTATCACTTGTGTCTTTTTTTTATTTTGGATGGCCATATGGCCATTTTGTGGGAAAGTAATTGTCATTATCGCCTTCCTTTGTTTAGGTTTCCATTATGGTCTGGTCGCTTAATGTTTGTGTTTCTTTCCCTTTGGTGTCTTTGATGGGTGGAGTAAGTTAATTGTATCGATTCCTGATCTTTGTTTTACTTCTACTTCGATACAAAAAGATAGGGTACAACATATACGACAGACTGCATGCATGATGGTTAACCCAATTACGGTTGACAACTTTGCTTCCCTCTTTAATTGCACGCCGGTGGGTCAGACCTCAGATTTTATGACGGTCCCAGCGTAAACGCTTACTGAAAATTAGAGTTTCTAATTTTATGTACTGTTGGTTGGTGCCTGATGCTCTGTCTCTGGTCGGGCCCATCTAAATCTAACTGTTTCTTGCTGTCGAGTCCTCACCGTTGTTTCATCTCTGTGGTTGATTGATTTTTTTGTTCACGGAGATGTTGCACTGATAAGTTAGGAGGCCTTCATGTGGACTGAACAAATTATTTAATATCTAAATCGCGACGGATGTAAGGGCGAGGATTGTCGCCACGTAAAATCGTTTTAAGCCCCACCCCCAGCGAAATTCGTTTCAATGACTGTTCCAAAGCGGTCCGTCTGTCGCGGTTTATTTTTGTTATGGTTTGTTTTTGAGTGTTATTATCGAGTGTATTATTTTGTTTGGGGTGGCCAATTGGTCATTTTGTGGTAAAGTAACTGTCCTTTTGGCTATACGCCATTGAGGGTCCAGTTGTTTCATGTTTGTGCTTATTTCCTTTTGGTGTCTCTGATGGAAGCTGTGGGTTAATTGTATCGATTCCTGATCATTGCCTTGTCTTCTATTTTTAAAATCGACTTAAGGCCTGTCATTGACCTTTCCCAGGCGGTTCTTTTGCCGCGGTTTATTTTTGTAATGGTTTGACTTTGAGTGCGTGTATCGCTTATATCGTTTTGTTTAGGATAGCCAATTGGTCATGTTTGGGGAATGTAACTGTCCGTTTTGCTTTCCACTGTTGATGTTTCCAATAGGGCCTAGTTATTTAGTTATTTAGTGTAGTTTTTTTTTGTGTGTCTCTGATGGGATGTGTGGGTTAATTGTATCGATTGCTGGTCATTGCCGTTATATTTGTAACGGACCCGTTAAACTATTTCATTGCGACTACACGTACTGTTATAGTTTTATATGTGTATGTTACTTGATAGCTTAGAGCTCCATATGGTAGACAGGTATATTTATGCTTAATTTGATAAATACATAATAATAATAATAAAAATAATAATAATAACGAAACTGCACCAATATCTGTTTTATACTTAATATATCCAAATCGATTACACGGTTTGCTATATATGGGCTGTTTAAAAACTGAAAAATAAAAGCTTCAACAAAATAAACAATTACACACCTATATAATTTTGACCCCCTTGGATCCCACTTTTATATAGTACATAAAAAGTGATGGCAAGTATCAGGAATCTTTACAATTAACCCACAGCTCCAATCAGAGAAACCAAATGGATAGAAAAACAAGCATGAATTAACTAGTACCTAATGGAAACAACAAAAGCGAAAGAAAGGACAGTCACACTTTCCCACAAAATAGTCAATTCAATGGCCGATTTTACAGGGACAAATCTTATTTTTCTTATTTCTTCTCATCAATCTATTTTTGTAGCAAATAAGAAAAATATCACATTTTTTCATCTTCAAATCTTCGTTTTTCGATTTTAAAATTTACAATGTATTTGTATAGGCGTGAGTTCGTACTGTTAACAATCATGAGCATGGAAGTAGGACGAATATAACAATTGGTGACTTAAACTTAAGAATTATACCTATCAGCATACCGAACAACCGTCAAGAATTTTAAAGTGAAACGTCAAAGAATCTTAAAAAAAATCTTCCTGTTGTTTAACTTGAGAACATGGGCGGGAGCGGTGGTAATGCTGAATAAATCTTTGTTCCGATGCCTAATTGAATACCAAATGAAAACCAAATCAATAATATGGTTTTGAAAAGTTCACGTTTTTAAAAACTTATATGTAAATGTTTAACATATTTTATGCCATGTTGCCCTTCGAAGCAGATAGCTGCGGAACCAGTGTAGAACCAGTTCGTTGACCCGTCTGATCAAAATCAACACGGTCTGCTCTCTTGTTGATGAGTAAACATTAGTTCCCAAAACCAGAATGTACCTGTTAAGTTGTTTAGGTCGTAGTACTAGAGCGTTAATCCAAAATCATTAATCCATAGACAAATGGCAAAAAACAATGTTCAGATCAACAGTCATGGACTCCAGAAGAGTGTAATCAGGCGTCCTATGATAGTAAGCATTAGTACGGAAGTAAGGGCGAGGATTGTGGCCACGTAAAATCGATTTAAGCCCCCCAGTGGAAATCTTCCACTGACCGTTCCAAGGCGGCTCTTCTGTGGCGATTTATTTTATGTTGTTGTTTGTTACTTACTGTGTGTATCACTTGTGTCTTTTAGTTTCGGATGACCATATGGCCATTTTGTGGGAAAGTAACTGTCCTTATGGCCTTCCTTTGTTTAGGTTTCCATTATGGTCTGGTCGCTTAATGTTTGTATTTCTTTCCCTTTGGTGTCTTTTATGGGTGGAGTAAGTTAATTGTATCAATTCCTGATCTTTGTTTTACTTCTACTTTACTTGGTAAGCAAACTTCGCCCACAATGCCTATCGACCTGAAGGAAGGAAAGGAGTGAATGCCGAGAAGGGTATGTCCGAGATTTTGGAAGTCTTCCAATGGCTTTCCATTGGCAAACACATCAGAAATAATAACTCATATTTATCATATGACGCCGCGTCTAAGAATGAAATAACGCCATGTAATAAATTCGACAATCCACTAGTGGATTAAAAATGAAAATTAGTTAGATACGCTCCGTAAGGTTACATGTACGGCGTTCTTAACGACTTCGTGTTTACTATTGGCGGAATATCGACATTTTTGTGAAAAATGGTGAATAAAATGCGTTTTAAAAGAAAAGTAGAAGTAAAACAAAGATCAGGAATCGATACAATTAACTTATTCCACCCATCAAAGACACCAAAGGGAAAGAAACACAAACATTAAGCGACCAGACCATAATGGAAACCTAAACAAAGGAAGGCCATAAGGACAGTTACTTTCCCACAAAATGGCCATATGGCCATCCAAAATAAAAAGACACAAGTGATACACACAGTATATAACAATCAACAACATAAATAAATCGCCACAGAAGAACCGCCTTGGAACATTCAGTGGAAAGATTTCCACTGGGGGGAACCAGACGTCATATTGTACTACTATATGTCATATTATAAAAAGAATCTTGCATTCGTGCTCATGAATTTATAATTTATTAAACTCGTCGAGGAAAAGGCATAAAATGCTCGGCAAAGCCTTGCATTTTATGCCTTTTCTTCAAATCGTTTAATAAATTCAATAATTATACATGAAAAGTAGAAGTAAAACAAAGATCAGGAATTGATACAATTAACTTACTCCACCCATAAAAGACACCAAAGGGAAAGAAATACAAACATTAAGCGACCAGACCATAATGGAAACCTAAACAAAGGAAGGCCATAAGGACAGTTACTTTCCCACAAAATGGCCATATGGCCATCCAAAACCAAAAGACACAAGTGATACACACAGTAAGTAACAAACAACAACATAAATAAATCGCCACAGAAGAGCCGCCTTGGAACGGTCAGTGGAAGATTTCCACTGGGGGGCTTAAATCGCTCATGTAAGATCCTCTATAATGAGAATCTTCCACATAATTTTGTCTACTTAATCAGTCCATAGAGCAGTAAAGATTCTCTGACAGCAGCATGCCATGTCACCCTTTCATGCATTTAGACCGATACCGATAACTGGGTAAAAGTGTAGAACCAGATCACTGACCCGTCTAATAAAATTTCAATACAATTGGCTTATAAGGAGCTGTCTCATAAGGATCGACACGGTCTACTGACTTGTTGATGAGTTAGAGATTGGTTTCACAAATAGGGATGTATGTGTGAACTCATATAATGACATTGGAATTATCCACATTAAAATTTTGGAGTTCATTTCCAGTTGCGTCTGATCTGAACTCATATAATGACATTGGAATTATCCACATTAAAATTTTTTGGAGTTCATTTCCAGTTGCGTTTGATCTGGATCTACCCTGGTTGCCAATGTCCCAAGAAAGGGACGCTAAGAATATATTGGTTCAAATTCAAGTGTTTTAGAATCAAGTTAAGAAACGGTTTAGAGATGTTTATTTTGTAATCTTTGTCCATGTGTATCTTTTGTGAAATCATAAATAATTACTAATTGTTCTCTGGCACATTGCGCGACAGTTGGTTGCAAGAGAAACACGTTGGAAAGAAAAACTGAAGCAACCCATCATGAAAGGAAAACTTGTTGTTTGTATCGCGATACTTGTTCTGAGTATGGTTATGGGTAAGTAGATGTCTTTTAAGGTCCTTTAGAAAACACGCCTATACAAATACACTATAAATTTTACCCCCGACACACAAAACACACACACACACACACACACACACACACACACACACACACACACACACACACACACACACACACACACACACAGACAAAAAAGAATAAGATGAAAAGATGTGATATTTTTCTGTTCTATTATATATATTGTCGGTACATATTAGAAACAAAATGTTTTTCATATCTCGTTGAGTACATTGGCACAAGGGACGTTCTCCGAAAATGAGCCGGCGCATGACAAAACCTACAATAAGACATGTGCAACCAGCAGAGACTCACTTCAACCTGCGCACCAATCCACTATGACAAGACCTTTTGCTTATGCCTCTTTGCATAGATATTAGCCTCTTGGCATAGATATTGGCCTATATGAGTTTCATGCGATCAGTGAAGAGTCTGATCAGACTGCGGGAATGTGTGACGCTTTATCATATCTTTTAGATAATATTAACATTAGATATGGAAAAACGTTGCATAGACAGATCGTAGGTATTTAAATGGGTACAAACTCTGCTCTCCTTGTAGCTGATTATTTTTTTTTTGTTTTGTTTTGAACGAGATTTTATGTGCATGTACACTTCATAATTTCCAGTTCTGTGGTGTATTCCATGCTTCCAAGGATAACCCTTTCATAGATCATATTTAACGTCCCTGCAGCTGGTGTCTGGGAATGTGTGGCGGCCGAGAAAAGTCTCCCGGCCCTACATGATAGTGTAGTTTATATTTTCTTGTCCTTTGGGATCATTGATTCTCTTGTGGAATTTTTAAAATATTTGAGAGTCACTGATGAGGCCTAAATGGCCGAAACTATAAAGGTCAGTTAAAATTATGAAAGTCTGGCCCAGAAACAATGTACTCTTCATATTTTCCAGTTTTGTGGTGTATTCCTTGCTTTCAAATGATAACCCTTTCATAGAACATATTTAACGTCACAACAGCTGGTATCTGGTCAGGTGTGGCCGCCTAAAAATTGTCTCACTGTCCTACATCATAGTGTAGTTTATATTTTCTTGTCCTTTGGGATTATTGATTCCATTGTGGAATTTTGAAGTATTTGAGGGTCACTGATGAGGCCTAAATGGCCGAAACTAGCTAGTCTGGCACAGAAAACATGTACACTTCATATTTTCCAGTGTGTGGTGTATTACTTGCTTCCAAAGGAAAACCCTTTCATCGAACATATTTAACGTCACTACAGCTGGTGTCTGGGAATGTGTGGCGGCCGTAAAAGTCTCCCCGCCCTACATCATAGTGTAGTTAATATTTTCTTTTCCTTTGGGATTATTGATTCCATTGTGGAATATTTGAGGGTCACTGATGAGGCCTAAATGGCTATCCAAAATAAAAAAATATAAGCGACACAAACAGCCAAAGACAAACCATTTACAAAAATAGACCGCAACAGAAGAACCGCCTTGGAATGGTCAGCGGAAACGAATTCCACTGGGGGCTTAAATCGATTGTACGTGGCCACAATCCTCGCTCTTACTTCCGTCGCGATTAAGCATTACGCAAACACGCCTATACAAATACATTGCCACCTTTATCGCCAAAAAAAAAATGAAAATTTTATGATGAAAAATTGTGATATTTTTCTTATTTCTGCTTCAAATATAGATTGTGGGCACTCGTTAGAACCGCTTCATTGAGGCGGTTCTAACGAGTACTCACAATCTATATTTTAGAGCAGAAATAAGAAAAAATAAGGTATACCCCCGGAAACCCCAGTTTTACTATATGAAAGTGGGGTTCAAGGAGGTCAAAACTATATAGGCGTGCTTTCGTGATAACAAATAATTTGTTCAGTCCGCATGACGGCCCCTAACTCATCAGTGCAATATCTCCGTGAACACAAATAATCAAACAACCACAGAGATGAAACATCGGTGAGGACTCGACAGCAAGAAACCACTGAAATGCTGGAGCAAAAGAAAACTAACGGTTAGACTCCGATGAGCATCAGCTACCAACCAACATAAGCCTTTACGCTGGAACCGTCATAGGGTCTGAGATCTGATCCACCGGCGTGCAATTAAACAGGGAAGCAAAGTTGGCAACCGTGATTGGGTTGACTACCATGCATGCAGTCTGTCGTATAACATTTATGTTGTACCCAAACTTTTTATATCGAAGAATGATTTTAGGAAAATTGGTGCTGAAGTCATTCCGGTTATATATTTTTTTCTGAATTTTTATACTCAGGCACAATAAAATTCAGGCTCCGATAGACCTTGTTGCGGAAGAGATTTAAGTCAAAACTTGAATTTTGAAATTAAAACAGAATGACGTTTATAAAATTTTGAAAAGTCTTTGCGTAGTTTATGGTACCGATAAGCCTGATTAACAAGATTAGTCGTTAACAATGTATTACGAGTGTTGAAGTCAGTTACAAGACAAAACAGTGTGGCAAATCGAATTAATTGCGAACATAAACGCTATAGGATGTCGCACGAGCAATATAACCATCCAAAAAAGAAAAAGTTACAATCTCAAAATCAATATCATCGCGTTTATCATAAATTTTGCAAGAAACAAAATAGAAGTGGAGGCAATGATCAGAAAACAATACAATCAACCAACCGCTCCCATCAGAGACACCAAAGGGAAAGAAACACAAACATGAAAAACCAGATCTAATGGAAACATCAATAGCGGAAAGCCAAAAGGACAGCTACTTTCCCACAAAATGGCCAATAGGCTATCCAAAATAAAATTATATAAGCGACACAAACACGCAAAGACAAACCATAAAAAATATACCGCAACAGAAGAACCGCCTTGGAACGGTCAGTGGAAACGAATTCCACTGCGGGGCTTAAATTGATTTTACGTGGCCACAATCCTTGCCCTTACTTCCCTCGCGATTTAGACAAATAATTTGTTAAGTCCGCATGAAGGCCTCCTAAATCATCAGTGCAACATCTCCGTGAACACAAATAATCAAACAATCACAGGGATGAAACTACGGTGAGGACACGACAGCAAGAAACCACTGAAATGCTGGAGCAAAAGAAAACCATCAGTTAGACTCCGATCGGCCCGACCAGAGATAGAGCATCAGGTACCAACAAACATTACCTTGAATTAGATCTCTTTAATTCTAAATAAGCCTTTACGCTGGAACCGTCATAGAATGTGAGGCCTGACCAACGGGCGTGCAATTAAAAAGGGAAGCAAAGTTTTTAACACAGTCTACAATAGATAGATGTATATCAAAGAACGAAGCCTTTAACGCTACCTCATGATATTTAAATGATCTTTAAACTATTGAAAACCCTTAATTTGAAGGAATGTTCAATCAATCTGAGCTGCATTTGAACAAAGCCAATAATTCTGACATCGAAGCCTCGTTTTGGATTTGCATTTGAAGATTTCAATTGGTTTTGTTTCAACTAAAATTTTTGAATAACGGGATGATTTTGATTTTAATATGGTAAACTTCCAACTTTTAGATGGTGATATTCCTCGTTCGCCAGCTAAGGGTGTTTATATTTCGCAGTTTATTCGCTTCGCCAGAGTATCAAGTCGTTTCGTTGATTTTAATACTTGTAATAAAAGTCTAACTGCTAAACTGCTACATAAGGGATATCCATATCATAAACTTCGGAAAGCATTTTCTAAGTTTTATCGCCGACACGATCAATTAATTTATAAATTTAATGTTGGATTTAATAGACTTTTGCTGCAGGGGATGTCACAGCCTGAGCATTTGGCGACATTATATATAAATTAAGAAAAAATCGAGGGAAGCAAAACTTTTCGGCTCAATTTTAGAAAATTATTACACGTTACAAACGCATTGGTTATGGTATAAATTCTATTCAACAATCTGTATGCATTGTGTTTGACCCAATCAAGGTCAGACATTACGCTTTTCGCTTTAATTGCACGCCGGTGGATCGGGGTTCAGGCTCCATGATGGTTTTTGCATAAAGCTATTTATTAGTTGATCGGAGCCTGAGCTTGTATGTCTGTTGCTTGGTCCAACGGGTTTTCATTTGCTCCAAGGTTCCTGTGGCGTTGTGTTCAGCATCGGATGGCTCATCCCGTATACAGTCGAATCCTCATCCTTGAGTCAACTTGGTTTTAATTGTGAGTTCTTTGATTACCGAGCTGAATCACTGATGAGTTAGAAAAATAGAAGTAGAGGCAATGATCAGGAATCGATACAATTAACCCGGAGCTCCCATCAGAGACACCAAAGGGAAAGAAACACAAACATGAAGCAACAGACCTAGTGGAACCATCAATAGCGTAAAGCCAAAATGACAGTTACTTTCCCACAAAATGGCCAAAAGGCTATCCAAAATAAAATGATAAGGGAGACACAAACACCCAAATACAAACCATAACAAACAAAAACCGCGACAGAAGAACCGGCTTGGAACGGTCAGCGGAAACAAATTCCACTGGGGGGGCTTAAATCGATTTCACGTGGCCACAATCCTCACCCTTACTTCCCTCGCGATTAAGACAAATAAAGGCCTCCTTACTCATCAGTGCAACATCTCCGTGAACAGAAAAGCCAAACAATAAGAGAGATGAAACAACGGCGAGGACTCAACAGCAAGAAACAACAGAAATGCTGGAGCAAAAGAAACCAACAGTTAGACTCCAAGGGGCCCGACCAGAGACAGAGCATCAGGTACCAACCAACATTAGCCTTTACGTTGGAACCGTCATGAAACATTCAATAACGATAGCAGACTGAACGGATTAGGCCCAAATTTCATCATATAATTTACTGAAAATCACATCCGCGTGAAATCAAAGCAGTTTTCACTTGCTCTTTGCAGCCACGCGGTATGATGTGTAAACGAAGAAGAAAACGATGAAGACGAACAACAACAAGAACAGTGTGTTATTCTGTTAACTCACTTTCTTTAGACGGAAACCCAAATCACGAAAATACGCCTAATATATATGATTTTGACCCTTAAACCCCACTTCTATATAGTTAAAATGGGGTTTGCAAGGGTATACTTTAAAAATAGATAAAATAGAAATAGAGGCAATGATCAGGAATCGATACATTTAACCCACAGCTCCCATCAGAGACACCAAAGGGAAAGAAACACAAACATGAAGCAACATACTCTAATGGAAACATCAATAGCGGAAAGCCAAAAGGACAGTTACTTTCCCACAAAATGGCCAATAGGCTATCCCAAAATAAAATAATATAAGCCACACAAACACCCAAAGACAAACCATAACAAAAATAAACCGCGAGAGAAAAATAGGTTAACCTATCACACCTTCATTTCGAAATTGTCTCTTTCTATATACATGTATTTTTGGCGGACGATTCTTTTCCGTACAAAATAAGTTAGACTGTATGGCTATAATATGTTTCAGTGTCGGATGGACAAAGCCATTCCTTTGGATTAAGAGATAAAGGGCGTGCCGGAAAAAGAATAGGCCCCAGTGGCGACAGTGTTCCTTTTGTGCGGGCGAAGAGGAATGCCAGTGCTGAGAGTGATGGGATACTGCACCCAGAGGAAGAGGAGCTGGATACGCCGAAATGATCTAAAATTTGAAACACCACTGCTTTTACTAATACTTTTCTAGTAATGAAAACAAACACATTCCAGAATATTCGAAATTCAGAACAGTAATCTTCTGCCTTCAAACGTGAACTAAATTCAAAGAAACTGTTTTATCGTTTAAAGAGATCTTGTCTGATTGTTTTCACCTTGAGATACATGGTATTATTTAAAGATTGATTAAAAAGAAACAGTTATTCTTGTTCATTGTTGTAACTAAAATTCAAACAAGCAGTATTCTCACAGCACCAAGTTAATGAGACGATCATGTCGCGTCTGAAAATGTATTAACGCCATGTTATACATTCGGTAATCCACTAGTGGAATAAATGTGCAAATTAGTAATATACGCGCCTTTAACGTTACACATACGACGTCTTTAACGACGTGGACTTTACTAATGGTGGAATATTGATACTTCTGTTAAAAACATCGTGAATAAAATGCATTTTAAATGCCATATGTTAAACAGAATCTTGCATTATTAAATTTATTAAACTCGTTGAGAAAAAAAAAAGCCTCGCATTTCATCCATTTTCTTCAACTCATTTCATAAATTAAATAACACATGAATACTTATGTAAGATCCTCTATGTAATGGATGCCTTGATAAATCACGACGGAAGTAAGGGCGGTGATTGCGGCCGCGTAAAATCGATTAAAGCCCCCCCCCCCACCTCCCTACCTAACCAGCGGAATTCGTGTCACTGATCGTTCCAAAATAGAAGTGAAGGCAATGGTCTGGAATCGATACAATTAACCCACAACTCCCATCAGAGGCACCACAGGGAAAGAAACACAAACATTAAGCATCTAGACCCTAATGGAAACATCAATAGCGGAAAGCCAAAAGGACAGTTAATTTCCCACAGAACTGCCGATTGGCTATCCAAAACAAAATAAGCGATACACACACTTTAACAAGCCATAACAAAAAATAAACCGCCTTGGAACTGGCTGTGAAACAAATTCCATTTGGGGGCTTAAATCGATTTTACGTGTCCACTGTACTCGCCTAAATCTATTTTCAAAACATGTATATGGTGTGGTAAACGTAAACCAGTCATATGTAAACCAGTTGTTGGTAAACGTAAATCAGTCAAATGTAAACCAGTTGTTGATTTCTGAAAACTGCAACAGTGCATGTATATTTCAAGATTCTTGTTGACATGGGTAACAAAATGTGAAACTGAAAATAGCTAATGAAATAGTTCAACTGAACTTATTTTCCTATATTAAGCAATGACTGGCAGTTTGAGGCTAATAAAATAGAAGTGAAGACAATGATCAGGAATCGATACAATTAACCAACAGCTCCCATCAGAGACACCAAAGGAAAAGAAGCACAAACATGAAACAACAGACCCTAATGGAAACATCAATAGCTGAAAGCCAATAGGACAGCTACTTTCCCACGAAATGACCAATTGGCTATCCAAAACAAAATAATATAAGCGACACAAACACCCAAGGACAAACCGTAACAAAAATAAACCGCGACAGAACAATCTCCTTCGAACGGTCAGTGAAACGAATTTCACTGGATGAGAATCAAGTGTGTGACAAAGAAACCTCATACTGTCATACAAAGGGTTTGTCCTGTCCCATGTGTGAGATATAAGAATCTTATATGGGTGTGGGGGGTGGATGGAAAAATCCGTCCCGAGGGACACTGTCTGGCATCACGAGGCTTGCCGAGTGATGCCGGACAGTGATCCCGAGGGACGGATTTTTCCATCCACCCCTCACACCCATATTGGATTCTTTTTCTTGCATACCTTCCATTTCTTAAAGCGGATCTTTAATGCTGCAGTCACTCCGGTTACCAACGTCCACCATATTGTGTTGACACTGCAGGAATGTACAAAAAACTTATATTTGTGTGAGGGGTGGATTGAAAATTCCGTCCCGAGGGTCACTGGCCGGCATCACGAGGCTTGTCGAGTGATGCCGGCCTGTGATCCCGAGGGACGGATTTTTTTCTATCAACCCCTCACACGCATGTAGAATTTTTTTTTGCATGCCTTCCATTTCTGAGCGTGGGTGTTTAATACTGTAGTCACTTCGGTTGCCGACGTCCACCATATTGTGATGACACTACAGTGATGTTTACTGACGTCACGTAACGTGTTGTGACGTCAACCTTAACGACGGCGCATATGATACAAGGAGTGCTTAGTAAACACGTGAGAATATTCGATATTTACCCTTTCCCTTAGTGTATACCACGACAGAGGTAAGCACTTGTGTCTTTTTATTTTGGATGGCCATTTGGCCATTTTGTGGGAAAGTAACTGTCCTTATGGCCTTCCTTTGTTTAGGTTTCCCGTTTTTGGATTTACATCTATCTATTGTAGATGGATTTGTTTCGTGCAAAATTTATGATGACTTTGATTTTGAGATTGTAAATTTTCCTTTTTTGGATGGTGATGTTCCTCGTGCGCCATCCTATGGCGTTTATATTTCGCAATTAATCCGATTTCCTAGAGTGTGTAGTCATGTTACTGACTTCAACACTCGTAATAAATTATTAACGGCTAAGCTCCTTAATCAGGGTTATCGGTACCATAAACTACACAAAACCTTTTCAAAATTTTATAGACGCCATTCTGATTTAATTTCAAAATTCAATATTGGACTTAAATCTCTTCTGCAACAAGGTCTATCGGAACCCGAATTTTATGGTGACTTAGTATATAAATTCAGAAAAATATATAACCGCAATGACTTCAGCACCCAATTTCGTAAAATCATTCTTCGATATAAAAAGATTGGGTACAACATGGATGTTATACGACAGACTGCATGCATGGTAGTTAACCCAATCACGGTTGGCAACTTTGCTTCCCTCTTTAATTGCACGCCTGTGGGTCAGGCCTCAGATTCTATGACGGCTCCAACGTAAAGGCTTATTGAAAATTAGAGAGATCTAATTATGCCCCCAACTTTGAAAAAGTTGGAGGGGCATATTGCTTCTGCCTCGTTCGTCCGTTCGTCCGTTCGTCTGTTCGTCCGTTCGTCCGTTCGTCCGTCCGTTACGCTTTTGATGCATAGCATAACTAAAGAACCGTGTATGCTAGGGTTTTGAAATTTCATATATGGATTCCTCATGGAAAATTAGCTGACACGTATTTTTTTTCTAGTCCGGATTATGCCCTCTTCAAGAGTTATTGCCCTTTGAAATTTTTTTAATAAAATCTTGTCAGCAAGATATCTCAAAAACTATTGGAGCTAGAATCTTGAAAGTTGGTGATTATATTGGTGGTGATGAGTAGATGAACTGATTAACTTTTGACAAAATTCTGAAAAATACTTTGTGAGTTATGGCCCTTTGTCATTTTGGTAATTTGTACCCATTGTAATGTATGCTAAAAGTGATGCATAGCATAACTTTAGAACCGTGTATGCTGGTGTTTTGAAATTTCATTTATGGATTCCTCATGGAAAATTAGCTGATGCGTATTTTTTTTCTTGTCCGGATTATGGCCCTTTTAAGAGTTATTGCCCTTTGAATTTTTTTTAATAAAATTTTGTCAGCAAGATATCTCATAAATTGTTGGAGCTAGAGCCTTGAAAGTTGGTGAATATATTGGTGGTGATGAGTAGATGAACTGATTAACTTTTGACGAAATTCCGAAAAATACTTTGTGAGTTATGGCCCTTTGTCATTTTGGTAATTTGTGCCCATTGTAATGTATGCTAAAAGTGATGCAAAGCATATCTTTAGTACCGTGTATGCTAGGGTTTTGAAATTTCATATATGGATTCCTGATGGAAAATTAGCTGATGCGTATTTTTTTTTCTCGTCCGGATTATGCCCCTTTTAAGAGTTATTGCCCTTTGAAATTCTTTTAATAAAATCTTGTCAGCAAGATATCTCAAAAACTATTGGAGCTAGAGCCTTGAAAGTTGGTGAATAGATTGGTGGTGATGAGTAGATGAACTGATTAACTTTTGACAAAATTCTGAAAAATACTTTGTGAGTTATGGCCCTTTGTCATTTTGGTAATTTGTGCCCATTGTAATGTTTGCTAAAAGTGATGCATAGCATAACTTTAGAACCGTGTATTCTAGGGTTTTGAAATTTCATATATGGATTCCTCATGGAAAATTAGCTGACGCGTATTTTTTTTCTTGTCCGGATTATGCCCCTTTTAAGAGTTATTGCCCTTTGAAATTCTTTTAATAAAATTTTGTCAGCAAGATTTCTCAAAAACTATTGGAGCTAGAGCCTTGAAAGTTGGTGAATAAATTGGTGGTGATGAGTAGATGAACTGATTAACTTTTGACGAAATTCTGAAAAATACTTTGTGAGTGATGGCCCTTTGTCATTTTGGGAATTTGTGCCCATTGTAATGTATGCTAAAAGTGATGCATAGCATATCTTTAGAACCGTGTATGCTAGGGTTTTTGAAATTTCATATATGGATTCCTCATGGAAAATTAGCTGATGCGTATTTTTTTTCTTGTCCGGATTATGCCCCTTTTAAGAGTTATTGCCCTTTGAAATTTTTTTAATAAAATCTTGTCAGCAAGATATCTAAAAAATTATTGGAGCTAGAGCCTTGAAAGTTGGTGAGTAGATTGGTGGTGATGAGTAGATGAACTGATTAACTTATGACACAATTCCGAAAAATACTTTGTGAGTTATGGCCCTTTGTCATTTTGGTAATTTGTGAAAAACTTTGTCATCGTTCTGGCGCCTACATTTCTTCACCAATTTCAATATAACTTCACACAAATGTTCCTTATAAAAAAAACTCGAGTGCGTTCGACTTTCAAGATCATGACCTCAAGGTCAAGGTCACTGGCTATTTTTAGAAAAACTTTGTCATCGCTCTTGCGCCTACATTTCTTCACAAATTTTAATATAACTTCACACAAATGTTCCTTATAAAAAAATCTCGAGCGAGTTCGACTTCAAAGTCATGACCTCAAGGTCAAGGTCACTGTGGCTATTTTTAGAAAAACTTTGTCATCGCTCTAGCGCCTTCATTTCTTCACCAATTTCAATGTAACTTCACACAAATGTTTCTTATGACAATATCTCAGCGAGTTCGACTTTCAAGGTCATGACCTCAAGGTCAAGGTCACTGTGGCTATTTTTAGAAAAACTTTGTCATAGCTCTAGTGCCTACATTTCTTCACCAATTTCAATATAACTTCACACAAATGTTCCTTATAAAAAAATCTCGAGCGAGTTCGACTTCAAAGTCATGACCTCAAGGTCAAGGTTACTGTGGCTATTTTTAGAAAAACTTTGTCATCGCTCTAGGGCCTACATTTCTTCACCAATTCCAATATAACTTCACACAAATGTTTCTTATGACAATATCTCAGCGAGTTCGACTTTCAAGGTCATGACCTCAAGGTCAAGGTCACTGTGGCTATTTTAAGAAAAACTTTGTCATCACTCTAGCGCCTACATTTCTTCACTGATTTCAATATAACTTCAAACAAATGTGCCTTATGACAATATCTTGAGCGAGGTCGACTTTCAAGGTCATGACCTCAAGGTCAAGGTCACTGTGGCTATTTTTAGAAAAACTTTGTCATTGCTCTAGCGCCTACATTTCTTCACTGATTTCAATATAACTTCACACAAATGTTCCTTATGACAATATCTCAAGTGTGTTCGACTTTCAGGGTCATGACCTCAAGGTCAAGGTCACTGTAGCTATTTTTTGAAAAAAATTGTCATCGCTCTAGCGCCTACATTTCTTCACCGATTTCAATATAACTTCACACAAATGTTCCTTATGACAATATCTTTAGCGAGTTCCACTTTCAAGGTCAAGGTCACTGTGGCTATTTTTAGAAAAACTTTGTCATCGCTCTTGCGCCTACATTTCTTCACAAATTTTAATATAACTTCACACAAATGTTCCTTATAAAAAAATCTCGAGCGAGTTCGACTTCAAAGTCATGACCTCAAGGTCAAGGTCACTGTGGCTATTTTTAGAAAAACTTTGTCATCGCTCTAGCGCCTTCATTTCTTCACCAATTTCAATGTAACTTCACACAAATGTTTCTTATGACAATATCTCAGCGAGTTCGACTTTCAAGGTCATGACCTCAAGGTCAAGGTCACTGTGGCTATTTTTAGAAAAACTTTGTCATAGCTCTAGTGCCTACATTTCTTCACCAATTTCAATATAACTTCACACAAATGTTCCTTATAAAAAAATCTCGAGCGAGTTCGACTTCAAAGTCATGACCTCAAGGTCAAGGTTACTGTGGCTATTTTTAGAAAAACTTTGTCATCGCTCTAGGGCCTACATTTCTTCACCAATTCCAATATAACTTCACACAAATGTTTCTTATGACAATATCTCAGCGAGTTCGACTTTCAAGGTCATGACCTCAAGGTCAAGGTCACTGTGGCTATTTTAAGAAAAACTTTGTCATCACTCTAGCGCCTACATTTCTTCACTGATTTCAATATAACTTCAAACAAATGTGCCTTATGACAATATCTTGAGCGAGGTCGACTTTCAAGGTCATGACCTCAAGGTCAAGGCCACTGTGGCTATTTTTAGAAAAACTTTGTCATTGCTCTAGCGCCTACATTTCTTCACTGATTTCAATATAACTTCACACAAATGTTCCTTATGACAATATCTCAAGTGTGTTCGACTTTCAGGGTCATGACCTCAAGGTCAAGGTCACTGTAGCTATTTTTTGAAAAAAATTCTCATCGCTCTAGCGCCTACATTTCTTCACCGATTTCAATATAACTTCACACAAATGTTCCTTATGACAATATCTTTAGCGAGTTCCACTTTCAAGGTCAATGTCACTGTGGCTATTTTTAGAAAAACTTTGTCAATGCTCTAGCGCTTACATTTCTTCACCGATTTCAATATAACTTCACACAAATGTTCCTTATGACAATATCTCAAGCCATTTCAACTTTCAAGGTCAAGGTCACAATGGCTTTTTTTAGAAAAACTTTGCTATCGCTCCAGCGCCTACATTTCTTCACCGATTTTAATATAACTTCACACAAATGATCCTGATGACAATACCTCGAAAGAGTTCGACTTTCAAGGTCAAGGTCACTGTGGCTATTTTTAGAAAACCTTTTTCATTGCTCTAGCGCTTACATTTTTTCACCAATTTCAAAATCGATTCACACAAATGTTCCTTATGACAATATCTGTAGCGAGTTCCATTTTCAAGGTCAAGGTCACTGTGACTATTTTTAGAAAAACTTTGTCAATACTCTAGCGCTTACATTTCTTCACCAATTTCAATATAATTTCACACAAATGTTCCTTAAGACAATATCTCGAGCGATTTCGACTTTCAAGGTCAAGGTCACTGTGGCTATTTTTTTAAAAAAACTGTCATCGCCCTAGCGACTACATTTCTTCACTGATTTCAATATAACTTCACACAAATGTTCCTTATGATAATACCTCGAGTGAGTTTGACTTTCAAGGTCAAGGTCACTGTGGCTATTTTTAGAAAAACTTTGACATGGCTCTAGCGCTTACATTTCTTCACCGATTTCAGTATAACTTCACACAAATGTTCCTTATGACAATATCTCGAACTATTTCGACTTTCAAGGTCAAGGTCACTGGGGCTATTTTTAGAAAATCTTTGTCATCGCTCTAGTGCCTACATTTATTGATGGATGTTAATAGAACTTCACACAAATGTTTCTTATGGTAATATCTCGAGTTGCTTGGTCATGACCTCAAGGTCAAGGTCACTATGGCTATTTTTAGAAAAACTTTGTCATTGCTCTACCGCCTACATTTATGATTTTAATCTAACTTCACACAAAAGATGCTTATGATAATATCTTGAGCAAGATCTACTTCGCGGCCATGGCCTCAAGTCAAGGTCCCTATGACTATTTTTAGAGAAATATTGTCGTCACTCTAGAACCTACATTTATGGATGGATTTTTAAACAAACTTTACACAAATGTTGCATATGATAATATCTCAAGCAAGTTGGACTTTTGCCATTTCAGTGTTTTCCACACACGAAGTTGTCTTGTGCGAGGGGATTTGTATCGCATGTGATGCCTTGTTTTTTTTTAATAAAATCTTGTCAGCAAGTCCATATCTTGAGAACTATTAGAGCTTCATTAATCATTCTTGGTACAAACTTGCATTCAGGCATTGCAACTTCAACGCAAGCATCCATATCTGACATTGACCTATATTTCATGGTTCACTGACTTCGTGAATTATTGCGACCACCCTGACTTTCACCATTTCTCGAAAACTATTAAAGCTTTTTAAATTATAATTGGTACAAACTTGCATCTAGGAATTCCAACTGCAACGCAAGCATCCATATTTGACTTTTACCCATATTTCATGGTTCACTGACTTTGTGAATTATTGCGACCACCCTGACTTTCTATCTAATGTAAGAGTCCATTTCTCAAGATCTATTAGAGCTTCATTAATTGTATTTGGTACAAGCTTGCATTTAGGAATTGAAACTTCAATGCAAGTATCCATTTCTGACCTTGACCTACATTTTATGGTTCACTGACTTTGTAAAATAGTGTGACAACCCTAACTTTGACCCTGATGTAAGAGTCTGTTTTTAAGAGTTACTTGGTACATGCTTGCAACTAGGAGTGAAATTTTTATGCAGGCATCCATGTTTGACCTTGACCTAGATTTCATGGTTTGGTGACTTTGCGCCCCCACAGACGCGACATAGCCTTCGGGGGAATTCTTGTTGTATGTTTTTGAGTCTTTAACAATATTTGTTGAATATTTTGCCAGCTAAGGTCAAGCAAAGGTTGGGGGCATTGTGTTTTACAAACACCATTTCTAGTTCAAGGTAATGTTGGTTGGTGCCTGATGCTCTGTCTCCGGTCGGGCCCATCGGAGTCTAACTGATGGTTTTCTTTTGCTCCAGCATTTCAGTGGTTTCTTGCTGTCGAGTCCTAACCGTTGTCTCGCCTCTGTGGTTCTTTGATTTTTTGTGTTCACGGAGATGTTGCACTGATGAGTTAAGAGGCCTTCATGCGGACTGAGCAAATTATTTGTCTAAATCGCGACGGAAGTAAGGGCGAGGATTGTGGCCACGTAAAATCGATTTAAGCCCCCAGTGGAAATCAGTCCACTGACCGTTCCAAGGTAGAAGTAAAACAAAGATCAGGAATTGATACAATTAACTTACTCCATCCATAAAAGACACCAAAGGGAAAGAAATACAAACATTAAGCGACCAGACCATAATGGAAACCTAAACAAAGGAAGGCCATATGGACAGTTACTTTCCCACAAAATGGCCATATGGCCATCCAAAATTAAAAGACACAAGTGATACACACAGTAAGTAACAAACAACAACATAAATAAATCGCCACAGAAGAGCCGCCTTGGAACGGTCAGTGGAAGATTTCCACTGGGGGGCTTAAATCGATTTTACGTGGCCACAATCCTCGCCCTTACTTCCGTCGCGATTTAGACAAATAATTTGTTCAGTCCGCATGAAGGCCTCCTAACTCATCAGTGCAACATCTCCGTGAACACAGAAATTAAAGAACCACAGAGGTGAGACAACGGTGAGGACTCGACAGCAAGAAACCACTGAAATGCTGGAGCAAAAGAAAACCAACAGTTAGACTCCGATGAGTCCGACCAGAGACAGAGCATCAGGCACCAACCAACATTATCTCTTTAATTTTCAATAAGCCTTTACGTTGGAGCCGTCATAGAATCTGAGGCCTGACCCTCCGGCGTGCAATTAAAGAGGGAAGTAAAGTTGCCAACCGTGATTGGGTTAACTACCATGCATGCAGTCTGTCGTATAATATCCATGTTGTACCAATATGTTCTATACAAGGGTTATCCTTTGGAAGCAAGGAATACACCACAGAAGTGAAAAATATGGAATGTACATGTTTTCTGGGCCAGACTAGCTAGTTTCGGCCAATTATGCCTCATCAGTGACCCTCAGATATTTTTCAAAATTCCAAAATGGAATCAATGATCCCAAAGGACAAGAAAATATAATCTACACTATGATGTAGGGCAGGGAGACGTTTTACCGCCGCCACACATTCCCACACACCAGCTGTAGTGAAGTTAAATATGTTCTATACAAGGGTTATCCTTTGGAAGCAAGGAATACACCACAGAAGTGAAAAATATGGAATGTACATGTTTTCTGGGCCAGACTAGCTAGTTTCGGCCAATTATGCCTCATCAGTGACCCTCAGATATTTTTCAAAATTCCAAAAAGGAATCAATGATCCCAAAGGACAAGAAAATATAATCTACACTATGATGTAGGGCAGGGAGACGTTTTACCGCCGCCACACATTCCCACACACCAGCTGTAGTGAAGTTAAATATGTTCTATACAAGGGTTATCCTTTGGAAGCAATGAATACACCACATAAGTGAAAAATATGGAATGTACATGTTTTCTGGGCCAGACTAGCTAGTTTCGGCCAATTATGCCTCATCAGTGACCCTCAGATATTTTTCAAAATTCCAAAATGGAATCAATGATCCCAAAGGACAAGAAAATATAATCTACACTATGATATAGGGCAGGGAGACGTTTTACCGCCGCCACACATTCCCACACACCAGCTGTAGTGAATTTAAATATGTTCTATACAACGGTTATCCTTTGGAAGCAAGGAATACACCACAGAAGTGAAAAATATGGAATGTACATGTTTTCTGGGCCAGACTAGCTAGTTTCGGCCAATTATGCCTCATCAGTGACCCTCAGATATTTTTCAAAATTCCAAAATGGAATCAATGATCCCAAAGGACAAGAAAATATAATCTACACTATGATGTAGGGCAGGGAGACGTTTTACCGCCGCCACACATTCCCACACACCAGCTGTAGTGAAGTTAAATATGTTCTATACAAGCTGTAGTGAAGTTAAATATGTTCTATAAAACCTTTTTATATCGAAGAATGATTTTACGAAATTGGGTGCTGAAGTCATTGCGGTTATATATTTTTCTGAATTTATATACTAAGTCACCATAAAATTCGGGTTCCGATAGACCTTGTTGCAGAAGAGATTTAAGTCCAATATTGAATTTTGAAATTAAATCAGAATGGCGTCTGTAAAATTTTGAAAAGGCTTTGCGTAGTTTATGGTACCGATAACCCTGATTAAGAAGTTTAGCCGTTAATAATTTATTACGAGTGTTGAAGTCAGTTACATGACTACACACTCTAGCAAATTGAATTAATTGCGAAATATAAACGCCATAGGATGGCGCACGAGGAACATCACCATCCAAAAAAGGAAAATTTACAATCTCAAAGTCAAAGTCATCGCGTTTATCATAAATTTTGCACGAAACAAATCCATCTACAATAGATAGATGTAAATCCAAAAACGGGGCCTCGGTATCAGAAGAATTTGCTTTATTTAACTGAAGTTCTAGGGGGTAAATCTGACTGATCAAACCATCAAAATAGGTATTATCAATATTTAATAAATCATCTAAATATCTAGAAGTAGAGCTAAAAGCTTCAATAATTTCAGATTGGTTATCAATGGAAAGCGACAAAATGAAGTCTCTTTCATAACAATACAAGAACAGTTCTTCTGTGGCGGTTTATTTATGGTGTTGTTTGTTACTTACTGTGTGTATCACTTGTGTCTTTTTATTTTGGATGGCCATATGGCCATTTTGTGGGAAAGTAACTGTCCTTATGGCCTTCCTTTGTTTAGGTTTCCATTATGGTCTGGTCGCTTAATGTTTGTGTTTCTTTCCCTTTGGTGTCTTTGATGGGTGGAGTAAGTTAATTGTATCTATTCCTGATCTTTGTTTTACTTCTACTTTCCATTATGGTCTGCTCGCTTCATGTTTGTGTTTCTTTCCCTTTGGTGTCTTTGATGGGTGGAGTAAGTTAATTGTATCGATTCCTGATCTTTGTTTTACTTCTACTTTGTAAGGTCTTTTATGAAGTTTAGGTAACCAATATAACGTAGAAGGCCTTCTGTAACACAGACAGCAAACTTGTTGGCTGAATGACAAATCGGTCATCATGCAAGTAAATGTTTCTTATAGCTAAAGGCTGGATTTCATAGGCCTTAGTACCACCAAGTTCTTGCTGAAGCGTATCAACATAGTGAAGCCGTCAAACAACGACCACATTGTTAACGGCCTTATCAGCTGGAGCCAAAACAAACTTCCCAGTGGAATTCTTTCCACTGACCGTTCCAAGGCGGTTCTTCTGTGGCGGTTGATTTTGTTGTTGTTTGTTACTTACTGTGTGTGTCACTTGTGTCTTTTTATTTGGGATGGCCATTTGGCCATTTTGTTGGAAAGTAACTGTCCTTATGGCCTTCCTTTGTTTAGGTTTCCATAATGGTCTTGTCGCTTCATGTTTGTGTTTCTTTCTCTTTGGTGTCTTTGATGGATGGAATAAAGTAATTGTATCGATTCCTGATCTTTGTTTTACATCTACTTTCCTATGTAATTCTTGAATACCTAGTTTAAGGTGACGTAAAGACGTCTTAGGTGACGTAAAGACGTCTTAGGTGACGTAAAGACGATTTAATTGAATGGACATTTCATAGGGAAGACTTGCTCTATCTTGCATGTAATGTAAGAAATGTTGTTTTTTTCACTTCTGAAGAGCAAAAAACTATACTTTATGGTCATGTCAGAAAGTGTGTGAAGCTCTCGCCTTTCTACTTGACAATATTTACATAAGATTTGGTACTAAGTTATTTAGACAAGTTGTGGGTAATCCGAACCGCCTTGGAACGGTCAGTGGAAAGAATTCCACGGGGGGGGGGGGGGGGGGGGGCGTAAATCGATTTTACGTGGCCACAGTCCTCGCCCTTACTTCCGTCGCGATTTAGACAAATAATTTGTTCAGTCCGCATAAAGGCCTCCTAATTCATCAGTGCAACATCTCCGTGAACACAAATAATCAAAGAACCACAGAGGTGAGACAAAGGCTTATTGAGAATTAGAGAGATCTAATTCAAGGTGATGTTGGCTGATGCCTGATGCTCTATCTCTGGTCGGAGTCTAACTGTTGATTTTCTTTTGCTCAAGCATTTCAGTGGTTTCGTGCTGTCGAGTCCTCACCGTTGTTAAATCTCTGTGGTTGTTTGATTATTTGTGTTCACGGAGATGTTGAACTGATGAGTTAGGAGGCCTTCATGCGGACTGAACAAATTATTTGTCTAAATCGCGATTGAAATAAGGGCGATGATTTCGGCCACGTAAAATCGATTTAAACCCCCAGTGAACTTCGTTTCCACTGACCGTGCCAAGGCGGTTCTTCTGTCGCGATTTATTTTTGTTATGGTTTGTCTTTAGGTATTTGTGTAACTTGTGTTATTTTATTTTTGATAGTCCTTTTGCCATTGTGTGGAAAATAACTGTCCTTTTGGCTTTCTGCTGTTGCTGTTTCCATTAGGTCTGTTGTTGCATGTTGGTGTTTCTTTCCCTTTAGTGTCTCTGATTGGAGCTATGGGTTGATTGTATCGATTCCTCATCATTGCCTCTACTTCTATTTTAGGTTTAGGAGGTAATTAGTTCGTATTTTGCGAATAAAAAGAAATGCATTTGTTCACTAATTTCAAGATGCTAAGTTTCCATTCTTTTACAGCTTTGTGCTCACCATACTCACGTTTACACCATCGATTACCAAATTCATTCAAAGCAGCAGCGATTTCATCTCTACATTTATTAAAATCAATAGAAGGAAATCGATATGTAGGTTCTTTAGAACTAATATTACGTATCCTAGAATCAGGAATAATTTTTAAATTGCCAGTAATAACTTTAACCTGTAGAAGTAAGAAAATTAAATGTACTTAGCTCTGTTATGAAATATCCTGAATGAATCTATTTTCCTTGATCCCACAGAATTCACAGTCCAAAATGAAAAGTAATATCCTTTTAACAATCCAACACAGAATTTAGAAATAACTTTTCTTAAATGCCCAAACATCAAACTCCAAAGTCTGACTCAATGAGAAAAATCAAGCTCTTTTATAGAGCCTAAGATTTCTCTAGAACATTCCAGAGGGCTGTGGAATAAGATGAGGTAATTTTCTAAAAATAATGCAACCCAGAACTTTCTGGAAGATTCTGAAGTACTTTTCCTTGTAAACATGTTGTTTACAAAAATGAAATTAATCTGTGACTCAGTTTTCGAGAATCTTCTATAAAAAGATTAACAAGATATTTATAGCACTATTAGGTCACAGTGGGGTAAAGGTGGGAATCAGAAAATAAATTCTTATGCATAACACTCCCCCTCTTCGAGGAAAAGAAAGATTTATGTAATAGAGCTTTGTTTTGCTTTAAGAATAATAAAATATTGAGCATAGCATATAAAATTACTTGTATCTACAATCCACTTTAGTAGGAAAGAAAAACACAACTCCCGACACTGCTCAAGCTCTTGAAAGGGCATCAGGGATAATGTTATCTCTCCCTCTGATATGTCTTATGTCTAAATTATACTCTTGTAGCATAAGACTCCACCTGAGCAACCGCTGATTTTTGTTTTTCATTTTATGTATGAAAGTCAGTGGATTGTGATCACTGAAAACAACAATCGGTGCAGTAGTAGGGGTAAGATAAACTTCGAAATGTTGCAGAGCAAGAATCAGAGACAAGCACTCTTTCTCTATGGTAGAGTAATTTCGATGCTTATTAAACTTTTTGGAAAAGTAGCAAACTGGATGATCCACACCATTTTCATCTTCCTGCAACAAAACACTACCTGCACCTACGTCACTAGCATCTACGGCTAGCTTAAACTCCTTTTCAAAGTTTGGTGCTAAGAGAACTGGTTTACTCTTGAGTATGGCTTTAAGTTTATCAAAAGCATTTTGGCATATTGCATTCCAATGGAATTGTGTTCTTTTGCTGAGCAAATTTGTCAAAGGGTCAGCAATGACAGAGAAATTATTACAGAACTTTCTGTAATAACCAGCCATACCAAGAAATCGCATCAGCTGTCTTTTGCAAGTGGGTACGGGAAAAGTTGAGATAGCCTCAACTTTAGCATCAATGGGTTTCACATGACCTTGACCTACAACATGACCTAGAAATGTCAAACTTGCATGGCAGAATTCACTTTTAGCAAGATTGATTGTCAATTTGGTATTACTCAGTCTATCAAAGTAGAAGTAAAACAAAGATCAGGAATTGATACAATTAACTTACTCCATCCATAAAAGACACCAAAGGGAAAGAAATACAAACATTAAGCGACCAGACCATAATGGAAACCTAAACAAAGGAAGGCCATATGGACAGTTACTTTCCCACAAAATGGCCATATGGCCATCCAAAATTAAAAGACACAAGTGATATACACAGTAAGTAACAAACAACAACATAAATAAAATGCCACGGAAGAGCCGCCTTGGAACGGTCAGTGGAAGATTTCCACTGGGGGGCTTAAATCGATTTTACGTGGCCACAATCCTCGCCCTTACTTCCGTCGCGATTAAGACAAATAATTTGTTCAGTCCGCATGAAGGCCTCCTAACTCATCAGTGCAACATCTCCATGAACACATGCTCGAGTAGTCCCAAGATGTTGATTCCACTGGTCGCTGTATATGATAGCATCATCGATATAAGCACTGCAGCCTTCCAGCCCCGCAATTACCATGTTTATTAAGCGCTGAAATGTTGCTGGAGAGTTTTTCGTTCCAAATGGCATGACTTTATAGTTAAATAATCCGTCTGGTGTTGTGAATGCCAAAACCTCCTTTGCTCTATCTGTGAGTGGAATTTGCCAAAATCCTTTCGGAAGGTCGAATTTCGTTATGTATTTGGCATTCCCGATGTTATCAATGCAGTCATCCATTCTTGGAATAGGAAAGCTATCTGTTTTACTTAAGGAATTAACTTTCCTAAAATCTGTACACATACGATATGTCCCATCAGGTTTTGGTACTAGAATACAAGGAGAACTCCACTCACTTTGACTTGGTTTAATAAAGTCATTGTCTAATAGATACTGAACTTCTTCTTTAAGATATTTTTGTTTCACAGGATTCATCCTGTATAGGTGTTGTTTTACAGGTTTAGAAACATTTATGTCCACATCGTGAAATATTTTGTCTGTCCGTGTTGGAATGTCAGGAAATAAGTGTTCATATTCAAAAATCAGCTGTTTCAGTTCATTCCGCTGATTTGGCTCTAGATGTGACAGTTTCTGGTCAAGATTCCGTAGAATGTCAGAATTCTGAAGTTTTGATGATGTGGGATCCGACTTCACTGAATTAATATCCTCACAGTCATTGTCACATGAATTAAGTGGAACAGAGCTAACTAGATTGACTGATGTTAAAGATGTATTGTCCCTATCTATGTATTCCTTAAGCATGTTAATATGACATAGCTGCTTTAGCTTGCGCCTCCCAGGAGTGTTTATTATGAAATTTACGTCACTGATCTTTTTGTCTACAGTGTATGGACCATAATACCTGGCCTGCAACGATTTTCCTGGAATAGGCAAAAGAGCTAGTACCTTATCACCTGGTTTAAAATTCCTTTCTTTTGTCCCTATGTCATATAGCTGTTTCATTTTCCTTTGGGCTGACTGAAGATTGGTCCGAGCAGCCTCACAAGCTTTTGAAAGTCTAGTTTTGAAATCGGACACATACTGAAGTAAATTCAGGGAGGTGTCATCATTGGAGAGAAATTTCTCTTTGAGAAGTTTCAAAGGACCACGAACAGTATGGCCAAACACTAATTCAAATGGACTGAAGCCAAGAGATTCTTGCACAGATTCTCTAACAGCAAATAAAAGGAGATGGATTCCTTCATCCCAATCCTTCTCTGTGTCAAAACAATATGATATTATCATGTTTTTCAATGTTTGATGGAATCTTTCAAGGGCACCTTGACTTTCAGGATGATAGGCCAATGACTTATACTGTACAATGCCAAGTTCATGCATTACTTGTTGAAATATTCCAGACATAAAATTTGAGCCTTGGTCTGACTGAATAGATTTAGGAAGCCCAACAAATGTGAAAAACTTCACTAAGGCCTTGACGATTGTCTTAGTTTTGATATTTCTTAAGGGAATGCCTTCAGGAAAACGTGTAGAAGCACACATAATAGTCAAAAGATATTCACAGCCAGACTTAGTTCTGGGCAAGGGACCCACACAGTCTATAATTATTCGACTGAAAGGTTCATCAAAAGCAGGTATAAGCTGCAAGTGAGCCTTAGGTATAGTCTGATTGGGTTTTCCTACCATTTGGCAAGTATGGCAGGACCTACAATGCTGAGAAACATCTGATTTTAACCCAGGCCAGTAAAAATGATTAAGAATCTTGTGATAGGTTTTATTGATACCTAAATGTCCTGACATGGGAGTTTCATGTGCCAAGTTTAATATTTCGGGACGGTAAACCCGTGGAACCACTATCTGGTGGTTGACAGTCCACTCGTCTTCTGCTGAGACGTCTGGTGGACGCCATTTTCTCATAAGAATGTCATTTTTGACATAATAACAGACTGAGATACTTCCTGCTCATCTAAGGCCCTTTCAAATAAAGGCGAAATTTCAGGATCCTTATGCTGTTCTATAGCTAGTTGAGACCCAGACATTATGTCATGGCCTAGATCTAAAGATGAGTTATTCTCATAAAAATCTGTCTGCTTATCAGGCAGGCTTGAAGACAGAGACCTTGTTATCTCGTCATTAAAAGACTGACCCAAAAGGGTATCAGTTAAATCGAAATCCTGTTTCCCATCAGTTTGCTTGGCCTTACGTGCCATAGCCCTTGTGACTGCACAAGACGGAAAAAGATCAGGAATTTCCTGCTCAATGGGATCAGGCGGTTGGTCTATGCAAGGATTAGTAGTCAAAAGTGGGTTTACTCAACCATAGTGTAGTTTATATTTTACTTTTGGTCCTTTGAGATCAGCGTGAATATTCTGAGAAATCGGAATTAAATTATTGGTTTAGACTCATATTCTAGACAGGTTTTTATTATTTGGACCCCATTTTGATTTAGATCAGTCTTTGAATCGACTGCCTATTCGAAATTCGCAAAATTGCAGTATGTTTCCTCTGGCTTTTTTGCCGGATCATTACAGGGTCACTGATGAGGCTTTATTAGCTGAAACTACGTAGTATGACCCATCTTCTTTCTTATGAATGTTTTCATTGCTCTTAAAGGATTTCATTTTTGATTTTTATTTGCCTTCACTGCAGCTGGTGTTGTGCCGTGTGGCGGCCGTAAAACGTCTCCCCGTACATCAACCATAGTGTAGTTTATATTTTACTTTTGGTCCTTTGAGATCAGCGTGAATATTCTGAGAAATCGGAATTAAATTATTGGTTTAGACTCATATTCTAGACAGGTTTTTATTATTTGGACCCCATTTTGATTTAGATCAGTCTTTGAATCGACTGCCTATTCGAAATTCGCAAAATTGCAGTATGTTTCCTCTGGCTTTTTTGCCGGATCATTACAGGGTCACTGATGAGGCTTTATTAGCTGAAACTACGTAGTATGACCCATCTTCTTTCTTATGAATGTTTTCATTGCTCTTAAAGGATTTCATTTTTGATTTTTATTTGCCTTCACTGCAGCTGGTGTTGTGCCGTGTGGCGGCCGTAAAACGTCTCCCCGTACATCAACCATAGTGTAGTTTATATTTTACTTTTGGTCCTTTGAGATCAGCGTGAATATTCTGAGAAATCGGAATTAAATTATTGGTTTAGACTCATATTCTAGACAGGTTTTTATTATTTGGACCCCATTTTGATTTAGATCAGTCTTTGAATCGACTGCCTATTCGAAATTCGCAAAATTGCAGTATGTTTCCTCCGGCTTTTTTTTGCCGGATCATTACAGGGTCACTGATGAGGCTTTATTAGCTGAAACTACGTAGTATGACCCATCTTCTTTCTTATGAATGTTTTCATTGCTCTTAAAGGATTTCATTTTTGATTTTATTTACCACAACCTTATCTCCAGCTAAGTCATTGCCTAGCAACAAATGAACACATTTAAAAGGTAAAGAAGGTCTGATACCAACAGCCACTGAACCGGATACCAAGTCTGATGACAAATAAAGGTTATGAAGCACTAACATTAACAAATCCACATTCCACACCCTGAATAAGGACACTTTGGCCCAAAGAAGTCTTCTCAGAAAAAGGCAGAGTATCTGCAAGAATAAGAGATTGAGAAGCTCCGGTATCTCGTAAGATTTTGATAGGGATAGGATGGGCATAACTGTCACCATTGAGTGACACAAAACCATCTGATAAGAATGGTTCATAAATCTCCATAACAGAATCAGTCTCAGATAATTTGATATCAGAAAGAGTTTCCTCCCTTACACAAGACTGTGGTTTTGGCCTTATAGAAGTCAAGCCTGTAGGCTTAAGCTCCTCTTGTCTTTTTCTTTCTTTCCTTCGCTTTAATTTTAAACACTCAGAGATCAAATGACCTGTATTTTTACAGTAATAACAAACTACTTGAGATTGAGATAAGGGATTCTGGATTTTGTTTTCACCGGAAGGTTTGGAAAAATTCTGGCTTCTGTTTTCACCAGAAGGTTTGGAAGGATTCTGGCTTTTATTTTCACCAGAAAGTTTGGGCATAGTACTAGATGTATGGCTATAACTACCAGAAGGATTACTGGGATAGAATCTTGGACCTGTCTGTGGATTATAAGTTTTTCGAAGATAAGGCCTGTTCACAAATGAGACTTTATGAGTCAAAGCATAATCATCTGCCAAACGAGAAGCTTCCTCCAAAGTTTCAACCTGTCTCTCATCAAGAAAAGACTTAATGTCTGAATTTATGCACCGTTTGAACTCGTCAACAAGGACAAGCTGTCTAAGTTTTTCATGATTAGAGCCTACTTTTTTAGAAGAACACCACCTATCAAATAGCTGTTCTTTGGTTCGAGCAAATTCTATATGGGTCTGGGAAATTTATTTTTTACAATTCCTAACTTTTTGCCTGTAAGCTTCAGGGACCAACTCATATGCCTTAAGAATAAGCTCCTTAACCAAATCATAGTCTGAGCTTTGCTCGACAGTCAGCTGAGTGTAAATGTATCGAGCCTTTCCGACAACAACGCTTTGCAAAATTAAGGTCCAATGCTCTTTTGGCCATTTTAAATTTTCTGCAACTTTTTCAAAATGCAAAAAATACTTATCTACCGCTTTTTCCTGAAATGGTGGAACTAACCTGATATGCTTTGTGGCATCAAAGTAACTACCAGAGTCAAAAACAGGGGTAGGTTTCACCCTATCTTGACCCTGGAGTTCCAGTTCCTTCATCTTTAATTGAAAATGCAGTGTAAATGTCTCGAGCCTTTCCGACAACAACGCTTTCCAAAAGTAAGGTCCAATGCTCTTTTGGCCATTTTAAATTTTCTGCAACTTTTTCAAAATGCAAAAAAAACTTATCTACCTCTTTTTCCTGAAATGGCGGAACTAACCTGATATGCTTTGTGGCATCAAAGTAACTACCAGAGTCAAAAACAGGGGTAGGTTTCACCCTATCTTGACCCTGGAGTTCCAGTTCCTTCATCTTTAATTGAAAATGCCATTTTCTCTTTCTATTTCAAGTCGCTCTTCTTTTTCTAATTTTTCTTTCTGAAAGCGTTCCTCCATTTCTCTCTTTTCCCTCTCCATTTCTCTTTGTTTTTCCTTCTCTCTTTCTTCCATTTCTAATCTTTCCATCTGCATTTGTCTCTGCATTTCTCTTTCTTTTTCTTTCTCTCGTTCTTCCATCTCTAATCTTACTTTTTCTAACTCAATTTGCCTTCCTATTTCAATTTGTCTCATTTGTAATTCAGTATGTGAAACCATAATGAGAGACAAAGCAGATGGATCGAAAAGTTCTTCATCAACAAAACAATGTGCCAAAATATTCTTGATTTCATGTTTTTTCATGCTTGTTTTAACAGCAGTGACCCCATAATGGGAAGCAATATCTAGCAAATCTGTCCTTTGGCCAGATTAAACAACTCCTGAGTAGGCTGAGCCAAAAAGCTTCTCAAATCAAACGACATGTTTGCTTTTTGTTTGTTTTATAAAGTATTTATGGAAATACAGATTGAGGTTAATTTGACATTTTTTTTCGAAATGACAAGCCCAACGAGATTTTCACATGAAATGACAAGTACTATTTCACCTGAAATGACCATTCACATGAAATGACAATCTCCTATATGTCTATAGCCTGTGAAGCAACTGCCAAGTCTATATTTGACAAGAAATGACAATTACCTGCCGTCACATGAAATGTCGGTTCTAAAATGCTCGAAATGGTTTATCCCGGACGAGCCCCCCATTTCTGTTACGAGCCAGGCGTAGCAGAAAGAAAAAGCAAACAAGCCTTTTGGAAAATTTTAACAAAATTTATTTACAAGTTAACTTTAACCTGTAGAAGTAAGAAAATTAAATGTACTTAGCTCTGTTATGAAATATCCTGAATGAATCTATTTTCCTTGATCCCACAGAATTCACAGTCCAAAATGAAAAGTAATATTTTTTAACAATCCAACACAGAATTTAGAAATAACTTTTCTTAAATGCCCAAACATCAAACTCCAAAGTCTTACTCAATGAGAAATTTCAAGCTCTTTTATAGACCCTAAGATTTCTCTAGAACATTCCAGAGGGCTGTGGAATAAGATGAGGTAAGTTTCTAAAAATAATGCAACCCAGAACTTTCTAGAAGGTTCTGAAGTACTTTTCCTTGTAAACATGTTGTTTACATAAATGAAATTAATCTGTGACTCAGTTTTCGAGAATCTTCTATAAAAAGATTAACAAGATATTTATAGCACTATTAGGTCAAAGTGGGGTACAGGTGGGAATCAGAAAAATAATTTCTTATGCATAACAGTCTGGTCGCTTAATGTTAGTGTTTCTTTCCCTTTGGTGTCTTTGATGGGTGGAGTAAGTTAATTGTATCGATTCCTGATCTTTGTTTTACTTCTACTTGTTATTGGAATAAAGAATGATGGATCTAACAGATTGATTGTATTTATAGCAAATTATGGGTGTTTCAATATTTTGAAAAAAAAAGCAGGAATGGATGAAATAACCGAACTGTCCCGGAAGATACTAGGTAAATCTATAAAATCCAAAGCCTAATTAATGGAGGCTATTTTGATGTAATGACGTTTGTGATTGATTTCCGAATCAATGAAAGGACGAAGAGCATGCTGAGTATAACCTCTAGTTAAAAGAGCAGCGTCGTTTGACTGCTTAGAACTATCGTATAATTGATTCGCCTCGGTATCCAGAATCCGTAATACAGAAATGGGTAATGAACTTTGAAAAGCAAGCATTGAGTGTCGTACATGATTCAATAATGTTATGGGCAGTAACTTCAGTCTGGTATTAATTCTTTTAAAAGCACGTACTTTACTTTTATAATTACCATTTCTTGTGGAGCAGTGCGATCTACTGTTTCGCTTTCTACAGTCCAGAAGCGAGAAAATATCAAAGTCGGGCATTTTCAGTAAGCCTTTACGCTGGAACTGTCATAGAATCTGAGGCCTGACCCACCGGCGTGGAATTTAAGAGGGAAGCAAAGTTGTCAACCGTGATTGGGTTAACTACCATACATACATTCTGTCATATAAAATTTATGTTGTACCCAAACTTTTTATATCGAAGAATGATTTTACGAAATTGGATGCAAAAGTCATTGCGGTTATATATTTTTCTGAATTTATATACTAAGTCCAATATTGAAGTAGAAGTAAAACAAAGATCAGGAATTGATACAATTAACTTACTCCACCCATAAAAGACACCAAAGGGAAAGAAATACAAACATTAAGCGACGAGACCATAATGGAAACCTAAACAAAGGAAGGCCATAAGGACAGTTACTTTCCCACAAAATGGCCATATGGCCATCCAAAACCAAAAGACACAAGTGATACACACAGTAAGTAACAAACAACAACATAAATAAATCGCCACAGAAGAGCCGCCTTGGAACGGTCAGTGGAAGATTTCCACTGGGGGCTTAAATCGATTTTACGTGGCCACAATCCTCGCCCTTACTTCCGTCGCGATTTAGACAAATAATTTGTTCAGTCCGCATGAAGGCCTCCTAACTCATCAGTGCAACATCTCCGTGAACACAAAAATCAAAGAACCACAGAGGTGAGACAACGGTGAGGACTCGACAGCAAGAAACCACTGAAATGCTGGAGCAAAAGAAAACCAACAGTTAGACTCCGATGAGCCCGACCAGAGACAGAGCATCAGGCACCAACCGACATTATCTCTCTAATTTTCAATAAGTTTGAAATTAAATCAAAATGACGTCTATAAAATTTTGAAAAGGGCTTTGCGTAGTTTATGGTATAATAACCCTTATTAAGAAGTTTAGCTGTTAACAATTTGTAACGAGCGTTGATGTTAGTTACATGACTACATACTCTGGCAAATCGAATCAATTGCGAAATATAAACGCCATATGATGGCACACGAGGATCATCACCATCCAAAAAAGAAAAATTTACGATCTCAAAATCAAAATCATCGCGTTTATCATAAATTTTGCAAATAACAAACCCATCTACAATAGATAGAAGAAAATCCAAAAAACAGGGCCTCGGTATCAGAAGCATTTACTTTATTTAACTGAGGTTCTGATGGTAAATCTGGCTGATTAAACCATCGAAATAGTTAATGTCAATATTTAATAAATCATTCAAATATCTAGAAGTTGAGCTGAAAGCTTCAATGATTTCAAATTGGTTTTCAGCAGAAAGGGACATCATGAAGTCTCTCTCAACAAAACAAAAACAGATCAGCGACAAGTGGTGCGCATTTAGTACCCATCGGCGTACCCACACCTTGTCTAAATATATTATTACCAAATCTTATTTAAATATTGTCAAGTACAAAGGTGAGAGCTTCGCACACTTTCAGACATGACCATAAAGTATAATTTTGATGCTCTTCAGAAATAAACACAGCATTTCTTACATTACATGCAAGATAGACGGAGTCTTCCCTATGAAATATCATTTCAATTAAATCATTTAGTTTTTTTCTTTTAAAGTGCTGAGGTTGGTTTAAACTTTATTTATTTGTAAAATACACACATCTTGTACACAGATAATGTTGACAAAGAATACAAGTATCATACAAAGGGATTCAGAAAAAAAGTCAAATGACTGATGAGGCCGAATCGGCCGAAACTAGCTAGTCTGGTCCAGAAAACATGTACACTTCATATTTTTCACTTCCGTAGTGTATTCCTTGCTTCCAAAGGATAACCCTTTTATAGAACATATTTAACTTTACTACAGCTGGTGTGTGGGAATGTGTGGCGGCGGTAAAAGTCTCCCTGTCCTACATCATAGTGTAGATTATATTTTCTTGTCCTTTGGGATCATTGATTCCATTGTGGAATTTTGAAAATATCTGAGTGTCACTGATGAGGCCTAATTGGCCGAAACTAGCTAGTCTGGCCCAGAAAACATGTACACTTCATATTTTTCACTTCTGTAGTGTATTCCTTGCTTCCAAAGGATAACCCTTTTATAGAACTTATTCAAATCTGTATCCCTCGATTACAATATCAAGATACTAATTATAGTTGTGATTGTCACATTTGCTCGAATTTGCAAGTTATTGTGAAGATATTGTAAGTGAATCTCATTTTGGTTACAAAATGAATAGTAGTGAAATAAAGCATATGGTTCCACGGGGAATGGATTTTAAGGTAATTAGCACTGAAGAATCAAGTCTTGTGATTTTGGGCTGTCTCAAGAGAAACAATACATGAGAGAAACTCAGTAGCGCTCTAATAGCGCCAAGCGAAGACTCTGATCAGACTGCGCGGATGCGCAGGCTGATCTGAGTCTTCGTTGGGCGCATATGCCTTAGTGTATGTTTGGTCGTGCGCTGGCTCATATTTAAGCTGATATACTCCCGCAATGATTGTACAACAAACCGTTATTAGTTGTACACTAATTCAGGATCCCTGAAACGAGTTAGAAAGCCCCCCCCCCCACATGTTTGTGTTTCTTTCCCTTTTATGCCTCTTTTATGCGTGGCTTATTGGTATCGATTCCTGATCATCGTCTTCACTTGCATTTTGAGTGTATATGATTGATCCAATTTGAACATTCAATAACGATACCAGACTGAACGGATCAGGCCCATAATTTAATCATATAATTTACTGAAAATCACATCCGCGTGAAATCAAAGCAGTTTTCACTTGCTCTTTGCATCCACGCGGTATGATGTGTAAACGAAGAAGAAAACGATGAAGAAGAACAACAACAAGAACAGCGTGTTATTCTGTTATCTCACTTTCTTTAGACGGAAAACCCAATCACGAAAACACGCCTAATATATATGATTTTGACCCTTTAACCCCACTTCTATATAGTTAAAATGGGGTTTGCAAGGGTATACTTTAGCAATAGCTAAACCTGTCATACATTATTTCAAAATTGACTCTTTCTGTACACATGTATTTTTGGCGGACGATCCTATTCCGTGCACAATATGTTCGACTGTATGGGTATAATATGTTTCAGCGTGGGATGGACAACAACATTACGGGCAAGGGGGTGTCGGAAGAAGAATAGGGCCCAGTGGCGACAGTGTTCCTTTTGTGCGGGCGAAGAGGAATGCCGGAACTGAGAGAGATGGGATACTGCACCCAGCCGAAATGATCTAAAAGATGAAACATCGCTGCACTTTCTAGTACTTTTCTAGTAATGTAAACAAACACATTCAAGACTTCTCGAAATTCGGAACAGCAATCGTTTTCCTTCAAACATGAATAAAATTAAAAAAAAAATAAAACTGTTTATCTTTTAGAGATATCTTGTCTGATTTTTTTCACCTTGAGATAAATGATATTATATTAAGATTCATTAAAAAAGAAACAGCTATTCTTGTTCATTGTTGTAACTACGTAAAATACACACAGAAAATTATGTCAGTATTCTCACAGCATCAAGTAAATAGGTCGATCATGTCGTGTCTGAAAATGTATTAACGCCATGTTATACATTTTCAGTAGTGATTTACTGAGATTTCTCAGTGAATTATAAATCTATACTGAACCGAAAAAGAAACGCAACTTTTTAACCAAAAAGATTTTCATGCAACCATTAGGTTGACTGGAAAATTATTTTGCGATTTACTTTCACTCTTTTTAAACTTTCTTATGCAGAAAACATTTTGGCGATATCTGTACAGTTTAACGCTCCACTTGGCAATTCGTTATCTTCAACATTTCCTTGTGCAGTACATTAAATGTTTATAGTAACCTCATCATATTGGCATATTTTGTTACCTGGAGTTTAGGTTTCAAAAGTCCGGTAAAATTTCTCTACGGAATATGGTACGTTTGGCGCAAGATCAACGTAACGTAGCGGTCCAAATGCTTCTACGTGGGACGTCTGAGGCTGTCATCGCCAGGAACTTCCAAGTGAGTAAATCGACGATAACTCGCTTGTATCAGCGTCTACGTCAAACGGGTACGACAAATGATAGGCCCAGAAGTGGACGTCCACGCGTCACGACACGTCGACAGGACCGATACATCCGTCTAACCCACCTTCGTAATCGGTTCCGTACAGCAGTCGAGACGCCTCATGTGACACCAGGAACGCACAACAATTTATTAATACCACGACGACGTCAGGTTAGAATGGCGTGGCTCACACAACATAGGCCAAACCTGTTTCCCCTTCATCAGTGGCGTAAGGTAATGTTTTCTGACGAGTCCAGGTACTTGTTGTACAGAGCTGACGGCCGTCAGCGTGTGTATAGGCGTAACGGAAAGCGTTAGCGTGAGAATGTTTTGGTTGTACGTGATCGATTTGGGGGCGGTGGGTTGATGGTGTGGGCTGGCATATCTTATGGCCATAGAACGCCCCTGGTATTCATTAATGGATCTTTGACGGCCCAGCGTTACGTTGACGTCATTTTACGACCGGTAGTTGTTCCATATGACTACGTTTCAACAGGATAACGCCGCTTTGGCGCATGTAGCAAGGCTCAGCATGACGTTTCTTCAGCAAAACAACGTTGCCGTGATGCACTGGCCTCCGTATAGTCCAGATCTCTCTCCTATAGAACATTTGTGGGATGTGTTGACTAGGCGCGTACGTAACGCCCCAAGCCGCCAACAACGCGTTAAGCCTTGCGTCTCGCGCTCATACAGGAGTGGAATGCTATTCCCCAGGCAGAGAGCAATCGTTTAATCCTGTCCATGACAGGCGTGTGCGTACAGGACTGAATGCAAACGGAGGACATACTCGCTATTAACTGCTTATGTTTTGAACTTGTGAAATGACTACCTCTATGACAAAACGGATTTGTGTTCCAAACATTCTCACTGGAAATTGAACACTCTATGGCAGTTACATTCAGGAATGTTTTTATTATTGCGTCATTAAATCGATTTTCTGCAAACATGATTATTTCTGCAAATTTGGAGTTGCGTTTTTTTTCGGTTCAGTATATTTAGGTTGGAATTCAGAACGGTTGATTTTGAAAATCCAAAGGTAAAACACGAATGGAAATGTAATAAGTAGTTTATTGTGTTGTTTTGATTGATTACGGAGAAATAATTCACTCGTGTTCTAAGGCTTTCCTGTACAAAATCGTTCGCTATCGCTCACTTGTTTTTTTACTCGGAAGCCTTAGAACACTGGTGAATTATTTCACCGTCATCGATATATGCGCCCCTGTAACGTTACATATACGACGTCTTTAACGTCGTGGACTTTACTAATGGTGGAATATTGATATTTCTGTAAAAAACATCGTGAATAAAATGCATTTTAAATGTCATATGATAAACAGAATCTTGCATTATTAAATTTATTAAACTCGTTGAGAAAAATGTTTTAATGATCAGCAAAGCCTCGCATTTTATCCATTTTCTTCCACTCGTTTCATTAATTAAATAACACATGAATACTTATGTCAGATCCTCTATGTAATCGATGCCTTGATAAATCACGGCGGAAGTAAGGACGATGATTGCGGCCGCGTAAAATCGATTAACACCCCCTCCCCAACCAGTGGAATTCGTTTCACCGACCGTTCCAAAATAGAAGTGAAGGCAGTGATATGGAATCGATACAATTAACCCACAGCTCCCATCAGTGGCACCACAGGGAAAGAAACACAAACATGAAGCATCTAGACCCTAATGGAAACACCAATAGCGGAAAGCCACATAATTGCCAATTGGCTATCCAAAACAAAATAAGCGATACACACACTTTAACAAGCCATAACAAAATTAAACCGCGACAGAAGAACTGCCTTGGAACTGGTAGTGAAACGAATTCCATTGGGGGGCTTAAATCGATTTTATGTGTCCGTTGTCCTCGCCTAAATCCATTTTTAAAACATGAACATGGTGTGGTAAAATTCATATGTAAACCAGTTGTTGATTTCTGAAAACTGCAACAGTGCATGTACAATTCAAGACTTTCTTGTTGATATACTGAATGCTCATTTCATTGAACCTTGGTCAAGGTCATGAAAGTACGGCTGTAAAAATGTATATCTAGGGAGACATAAGAAGGGTGCTTCCTTGTGTCCATGGGTAACAACATGTGCAACAGAAACTACCTAAAGAAATATTTCAACTGTACTTATTTTCTTATATTAAGCAATGACTGGCAGTTTAAGGCTAATAAAATTGAAGTGGGGACAATGATCAGGTAGCGATACAATTGACCAATAGCTCCCATCAGAGACACCAAAGCAAAAGAAACACAAACACAAAACAACAGACCCCAATGGAAACATCAACAGCTGAAAGCCAATAGGACAGTTACTTTCCCACGAAATAGCCCATTGGCTATCCAAAACAAAATAATATAAGCCACACAAACACCCAAAGACAAACCATAACAAAAATAAACCGCAACAGAAGAACCGCCTGGGAACGGTCAGTGAAACAAATTTCACTGGATGAGAATCAATTGTGTGACAAAGAAACCTCATACGTCATAAAAGGGGTTGTCTTGTCCCATGTGTACAGCTACCATCAGAGACACCAAAGGGAAACGTAAACATGAAATAACTAGACCATAATGGAAACAACAATATCAGGAAGCCCTTACACCCATATAAAAATCTTATATGGGTGTTAAGGGTTGATGGAAAATTCCGTCCCGAGGGTCACTGTCCGTCATCACGAGACTTGCCGTAATGGTGTTTGGTGCCTGATACTCTGTATCTAGTCGAGGCCATCAGGAGTCTAAATGTTGGTTTTATTTTGCTCCACCATTTCAGTGGTTTGTTGCTGTCGAGTCCTCACCGTCGGTTCATCTCTGTGGTTGTTTGATTTTTATGTTCTCGAAGACGTTGCACTGATGAATAAGGATCTTCGTGCGGACGGAATAAATTATTAGTCAAAGTCGCGACGGAAGTAAAGGCGAGGATTACGGTCGCGTAAAATCGATTTAAGCCCCCTCCTCCTCCACACACACACACACACACTATGGAAATGGTTTCACTGACCGTTCAAAAGCGGTTCATCTGTCGCGGGTTATTTTTGTTATGGTTTGTCTTTGAGTGTGTGTATCTCTTATATTTTTATGCCCCCGGAATCTAAGATTCTGGGGGGCATATAGTTTTTGGTCTGTCCGTCTGTTTGTCCGTTTGTCTGTTTGTCCGTTTGTCCGTTTGTCCGTCTGCAAAAACTTTAACATTGGGCATAACTTTTGAATGGTAAGTGGTACAGCTTTCATACTTCACATGTGCATTCCTTGTCACAAGACCTTTCAAGAGGTACCATAAATTTTGACCTCGTGACCTTCACCTTGCGCTGTCCGGGGGCATTTGTGTTTCACAAACACATCTTGTTTGTTTTTGATAGCCAATTGGCCATTTCGAGGGAAAGTAACTGTCCGTTTCGCTTCCCGATGTTGATGTTTCCAATATGGTCTAGTTATTTTTTTTGGTGTCTCTGATGGTAGCTGTGGGTTAATTGTATCGGTTTCCGATCATTGCATTTACTGATATAAGTATCTTATATGGGTGTGAGGGTTGGGTTGAAACATTCCGTCCCGAGGGTCACTGTCCTGTATCACGAGGCTTGTCGAGTGATGCCGGCCTGTGATCCCGAGGGACGGATTTTTTTCTATCCATCTCTCACACGCATGTAGGATTCCTTTTCTTGCATACCTTCCATTTCTGAAAATGGGTGTTTGAAGTAGAAGTAAAACAAAGATCAGGAATTGATACAATTAACTTACTCCAACCATAAAATACACCAAAGGGAAAGAAATACAAACATTAAGCGACCAGACCATAATAGAAACCTAAACAAAAGAAGGCCATAGGGACAGTTACTTTCCCACAAAATGGCCATATGGCCATCCAAAACCAAAAGACACAAGTGATACACACAGTAAGTAACAAACAACAACACAAATAAATCGCCACAGAAGAGCCGCCTTGGAACGGTCAGTGGAAGATTTCCACTGGGGGGCTTAAATCGATTTTACGTGGCCACAATCCTCGCCCTTACTTCCGTCGCGATTTAGCCAATAATTTGTTCAGTCCGCATGAAGGCCTCCTAACTCATCAGTGCAACATCTCCGTGAACACAAAAATCAAAGAACCACAGAGGTGAGACAACGGTGAGGACTCGACAGCAAGAAACCACTGAAATGCTGGAGCAAAAGAAAACCAACAGTTAGACTCCGATGAGCCCGACCAGAGACAGAGCATCAGGCACCAACCAACATTATCTCTCTAATTTTCAATAAGCCTTTACGTTGGAGCCGTCATAGAATCTGAGGCCTGACCCACCGACGTCACTTCGATTGCCGACGTCCACCATATTGTGATGACAGTACAGTGATGTTTACTGACGTCACGTAACGTGCTGTGACGGCAACCTTAACTACGACGCATATGATTAAACGAGTGCGTAGTAACCACGTGAGAGCATTCGATATTTACCCTTTCTCTGGGTAAGATAATCAGGGTTAGAAGAGAAATTCTATCCCAGGCTATAACTACGGATTTCTTTATCTGGTGTGCAAGAAATTCCTGTCCTGTTATTGAAGGTTCTCTGCATCTGTTTTCCACACGCTGTGTAACTTTTTATATCATATAACGTCGCTATTTATTACGAAAAATCACCCGTGCGACATAGTGCATTTTATACATCTCCAAAATGGCTACTTTTCTGAACAAATTCCTTGATATTTTTGTTATAAATGTTCAAAACATAGATTGAGGGTGCTCGTTAAATAGAAGTAGAGGCAATTATCAGGAATCGATACAATTAACCCACAGCTCCCATCAGAGCCACCAAAGGGAAAGAAACAAAAACATGAAGCAACAGACCCAAACGGAAACACCAACAGCGGAAAGCCAAGAGGACAGTTACTTTCCCACAAAATGGCCAAAAGGCTATCCAAAATAAAATAATATAAGCGACACAAACACCCAAAGACAAATCATAACAAGAATAACCGCGACAGAAGAACCGCCTTGGAACGGTCAGTGGAAACGAAATCCACAGTGAGGCGGTTCTAACGAGTACCCACAACCTATGTCTTGGAGCAGAAATAAGAAAAATAACGTATATCCCCGTAGACCCAAGTTTTCTCTATATAAAGTGGGGTTTAGGTGGGTCTTCATTTTACGGAAATGGTCAGGTGATGTATTTAGTGGATAACGCCATGTCATAAAAATAGTTCGTTTGTCAGTATCTTAAAATGGTATGATGTAATTTTCTTCAAAGAATCGCATTAGTGATCTGTTCTAATGTGTACATACAACATACCTTCATTTTGTAGAAGACAGACATATCACTCCCATCATGTCTCTTGAAATTTGTTCTAATGTGTACCCACAACGTATCTTTATTTTATAGAAGACAGCCATATCGTTCCCATCATGTCTCTTGATATCTGTTTTAATGTGTACCCATAACGTATCTTTATTTTATAGAAGACAGACATTCCCGTAATGCCTCTTGATATCTGTTCAAAGGGGAACATACAACGTATCTTTACTTTATAGAAGACAGATACGTATAACAAGCCCATTATGTCTCTGAATATTTGTTCAAATGTGTACATACAACTTACCTTTATTTTATAAAAGACAGACATATCAAGCCCAGTATGTCTCTTGGTATTTGTTCAAATGTGCACACAAAACGAACCTTTATTTTATAGATGGTTGGTTGATTTGAGGGTTAACGTCCCCGTCAACACTGTAAATGTCATTTTGGAGACGTTGCTTCCAATTTTGTGGGACTTTTACCCGACATTGAGATGAAATGACATCTCATGCTCTGTTGCCCAATGAAACCAATAGGGTTTTCGCTTCCCTCTTTGATTGCACACCGGTGGGTCGGGCTTAAGATTATATGACGGTTCCAGCGTAAAAACATAAATGGAATTTTATTTTATTTTAGTATTCTTATACTCATGTTCCTATTATTCATTAATGATCTACCCCTTTATACGCATCCTGTATATACTGATATGTATGCTGATGATACAAGGATCTACGAAATGGGGATTTCGCGGTCAACAATCGAAAGCAAATTTCAAGCTGCTCTTAACAACCTTTCTAACTGGTGTAAAGCTAATGGTATGGTTATAAATACATCTAAGACAAAGCTGATCTTGGTTACAACCCATTAAAAAAGAGCTATTCTGGATATTAACAATATGTTTCTGAATTTGAATAACATAGAACTAAACAGTATAAATAAAGATAAAATACTTGGGGTTACTGTTGATAATAACGTATCCTGGTCTGGTCATATAGACCAACTCTGCAAAAAGATTTCATCGAATTTATGGCTTCCGACAAGAATTAAAGAATACCTTAATATAGAACAAAGAACTCAGTTCTATAAAACTTTCATTCAACCCCACATTGATTATTGTAATCTGGTTTGGGGTGGAACATCTCAAATGAATTTAGAGAGAATATTTCGACTTCAGAAGCGTGCATGTAAGATAACATTAGATTATAATGTTGATAATGTATTCCAAAGCATGACAGATTTAAAGATACTTACTGTGTTTGAAAGGTTATTTCTAAGAAAATCAAAGTTTATGTTTAAAGTGAAAAAATCTGAAACACCTCCATATATTAATGAAATGTTTGATCAGAGAAATTATGATCAAGATATGCCACTCTTAAGATCTGCAGTTTCTTCATACTTTATTCCACCTCGACCTAAAAAGGAAATATTTAAACAAAGTATCATATACTCTGGGCCAATCATACGGAACAGTCTACCTTCTGAACTTAAAATTTTAAATCAGTGAGCACTTTTCATAATCATTTCATTAAATGGTTGAAACAGTAATATTGTTTCCTTGGATATGTTGTAAATTTGTATATTGCTTAAGTTACATAACATGACCTAATATTACTTGACTTAATATTACTATTATTTTTTTTTTGTTGTTTTTTTTTTTTTTGTTTTTGTCTTCTTCATTGTGTTGTTCAACTAACACAGTTTGGATTTGGTTTGTATCTTTTTGTACATGTATCATAACTACTTGTGAAGTAGAAGAAAAACAAAGATCAGGAATCGATACAATTAACTTACTCCACCCATCAAAGACACCAAAGGGAAAGAAACACAAACATTAAGCGACCAGACCATAATGGAAACCTAAACAAAGGAAGACCCTAAGGACAATTACTTTCCCACAAAATGGCCATATGGCCATCAAAAATAAAAATACACAAGTGATACACACAGTAAGTAACAAACAACAACATAAATAAATCGCCACAAAAGAACCGCCTTGGAACGAGCAGTGGAAAGATTTCCACTGGGGGGCTTAAATCGATTTTACGTGGCCACAATCCTCGCCCTTACTTCCGTCGCGATTTAGACAAATAATTTGTTCAGTCCGCATGAAGGCAGAGTCTGTGAGACATTATTATTGTGTGTGTGTGTGTGTGTGTGTGTGTGTGTGTGTGTGTGTGTGTGTGTGTGTCAGGGTGTGTGGTTTGCAGTTTGTAAATATGCTTGTATGTTTATAGACCTTTCTTGTTTTAGAGGGCCACATGGAAGATTAGTGTTTACTAAATATGCTTTATTTCGATGGTTTGATCAGTCAGATTTACCCCCCCCCCCCCCCACCAGAACTTCAGTTAAATAAAGCAAATTCTTCTGATACCGAGGCCCCGTTTTTTGGATTTACATCTATCTATTGTAGATGGATTTGTTTCGTGCAAAATTTATGATAAACGCGATGACTTTGATTTTGAGATTGTAAATTTTCCTTTTTTGGATGGTGATGTTCCTCGTGCGCCATCCTATGGCGTTTATATTTCATAATTAATTCGATTTGCTTGAGTGTGTAGTCATGAAACTGACTTCAACACTCGTAATAAATTATTAACGGTAAACTCCTTAACCAGGGTTATCGGTACCATAAACTACGCCAAGCCTTTTCAGAATTTTATAGATGCCATTCTAATTTCAAAATTCAATATTGGACTTAAATCTCTTCTGCAACAAGGTCTATCGGAACCCGAATTTTATGGTGACTTAGTATATAAATTCAGAAAAATATATAACCGCCTTGACTTCAGCACCCAATTTCGTAAAATCATTATTCGATATAAAAAGATTGGGTACAACATGGATGTTATACGACAGACTGCATGCATGGTAGTTAACCCAACCAACGTAAAGGCTTGGAAAGGTCAGTGGAAAGATTTCCACTGGGGGGCTTAAATCGATTTTACGTGGCCACAATCCTCGCCCTTACTTCCGTCGCGATTTAGACAAATAATTTGTTCAGTCCGCATGAGACACCAAAGGGAAAGAAATACAAACATTAAGCGACCAGACCATAATGGAAACTTAAACAAAGGAAGGCCATAAGGACAGTTACTTTCCCACAAAATGGCCATATGGCCATCCAAAATTAAAAGACACAAAAGATACACACAGTAAGTAACAAACTACAACATAAATAAATCGCCACAGAAGAACCGCCTTGGAACGGTCAGTGGAAAGATTTCCACTGGGGGGCTTAAATCAATTTTACGTGGCCACAATACTCGCCCTTACTTCCGTCGCGATTTAGACAAATAATTTGTTCAGTCCGCATGAAGGCATCCTAACTCATCAGTGCAACATCTCCGTGAACACAAAAAATCAAAGAACCACAGAGGTGAGATAACGGTGAGGACTCGACAGCAATAAACCACTGAAATGCTGGAGCAAAAGAAAACCAACAGTTAGACTCCGATGGGCCCTACCAGAGACAGAGCATCAGGGACCAACCAACATTACCTTGAATTAGATCTCTCTAATTCTCAATAAGCCTTTACGTTGGAGCCGTCATAGAATCTGAGGCCTGACCCACCGGCGTGCAATTAAAGAGGGAAGCAAAGTTACCGACCGTGATTGGGTTAACCACCATGCATGCAGTCTGTCGTATAACATCCATGTTGTACCCAATCTTTTTACATCGAAGAATGATTTTACGAAATTGGGTGCTGAAGTCATTGCGGTTATATATTTTTCTGAATTTATATACTAAGTCACCATAAAATTCGGGTTCCGATAGACCTTGTTGCAGAAGAGATCTAAGTCTAATATTGAATTTTGAAATTAAATCAGAATGGCGTCTATAAAATTTTGAAAAGGCTTTGCGTAGTTTATGGTACCGATAACCATGATTAAGAAGTTTAGCCGTTAATAATTTATTACGAGTGTTGAAGTCAGTTACATGACTACACTCTCTAGCAAATCGAATTAATTGCGAAATATAAACGCCATAGGATGGCGAACGAGGAACATCACCATCCAAAAAAGGAAAATTTACAATCTCAAAATCAAAGTCATCGCTTTTGTCATAAATTTTGCATGAAACAAATCCATCTACAATAGATAGATGTAAATCTAAAAACGGGGCCTCGGTATCAGAAGAATTTGCTTTATTTAACTGAAGTTCTGGGAGGTAAATCTGACTGATCAAACCATCGAAATAGGTATTATCAATATTTAATAAATCATCTAAATATCTAGAAGTGGAGCTAAAAGCTTCAATAATTTCAGATTGGTTATCAATGGAAAGCGACAACATGAAGTCTCTTTCATAACAATACAAGATGATCAGCCACAAGAGGTGCGCAATTCGTACCCATCGGAATGCCCACAATTTGTCTAAATAACTTAGTACCGAATCTAATATAAATATTGTCAAGTAGAAAGGTGAGGGCATCGCACACTTTCTGACATGACCAAAGTGTATAATTCTTATGCTGTTTAGAAGTAAAAACTGCATTTCTGACATTACATGCAAGATAGAGAGAATCTTCTCTATGAAAAGCCCATTCAATTAAATCAGTAAGCTTTTCTTTTATAAGATTATGAGGAAGTGTAGTGTAAAGAGTGGAAAAATCGTAAGTAGACAGACTTGTGGCACGAAAATGTCTGGATTTCAATTTATTTAAAACCTCATTCGAATTTTTTATAGACCAAAACAGATTTCTTCCTGATCTTTCAAAGACTTTATCACAATATTTAACCACATGCTTCTTAATAGCAGTAAGGCAGGAAGTTAATAATTTAGAAAGTTCAGTGGTAGTGCAATAGCTAGAATTTGCAATAAACCGTGCGTTGTAAGGTCTTTTATGAAGTTTTGGTAACCAGTATAGCGTAGGAAGCTTGTCTTGGCCTTCGGTAACACACACAGCAAACTTGGTGGCTGAATGACAAACATGTTTATCTACTATAGCTCTCTCTTCAGCTAAAGCCTGAAGTTCATAGGCCTTAGTACCACCAAGCTCCTGCTTAAGCGTGTTCACATAGTGGAGCCGTCACACAACGACGACGTTGTTAGCGGCCTTGTCTGCAGGGGCCAAAACAAACTTCTTATGAAATTCTTGAATACCTAGTTTAAGATGACATAAAGACGTCTTGGGCTTAGGAGGTAATAAATTGGTATTTTGAGAATAGAAAGAAATGCATTTATTCACTAGTTTTAAAATGCTAGGTTTCCAGTCCTTAAGGGCTTTATGCTCAACATACTCTCGCTTACACCATCGATTACCGAATTCATTCAAGGAAGCTGCGATTTCATCTCTACATTTACTGAAATCAATTTTAGAATGAAACCGATATTTTGGTCCTTTAGAAATTATATTCCTTATCCTAGAATCAGGAATAATTTTCAAATTGCCAGTAATTACATGACCAGCAGCAGGATAGCAATACACTGAGTTTTTACAATCACAAGAATCAGGAGTATAAGCATCAATATCAAGATCTGAAACAAGTTTATTGAAATTAAAAATGATAGATCTAACAGGTTTGTTATATTTATAGCAAATTATAGTGTTTCAGTATTTTGAAAATAAGAAGGAATGGAAGAAAGCATCGATCTCTCACGGAAGATACTGGGCAAATCTATAAAATCCTTACCCTTATTAATGAAGGATATTTTGAAGAAATGGCGTTTATGATTAATTTCAGAATCAATGTAAGGATGGAGAGTATGATGAGTATAGCCTCTAGTTAAGAGAGCCGCATCATATAACTGATGAGAACTATCGTAGAATTTATTCGCCTCGGTGTCCAGAAGACGTAAAAACAGAAACGGGTAATGAACTTAAAAATGAAACCATAGAGTGGCGTCCATGATTTAATAATATAATTGACAGTCACTTCAGTCTAGTAATGTTTCGTTTAAACGCACGGGATTTACGTTTAAAGTTACCATTTTTCCTGGTGCCGTGAGATCTAGTTCTGCGTTTTCGACATTCGAGGAGCGAGAAAATATCAAAGTTCGGCATTCTGGAAATATTACCCTCATGATAAATGTTGTCATTAAATCCCAGTGGAAAAGGGGTCTGTAAACATTTAATCCATTTCAGTTCAGCTTCATGTCTTTTGATTATTTTGAATCTAGATGTAGAATTTGCATCGTAATAAAGTTTTTCCACTGGTTGTATAACAATGTTATTTACAGAATGACCTGTACGTCGAAAGTGACGGTACAAGAAAGTGTCAGTTTTCTTAGGCTTACTTATTCTACGATAATGCTCTAACAATCTAGTTTTAAGCATGCGGTTAGTTTGACCGACGTACTGCATATTACAGTTTGCAGCACGTCATGTAATTAGATAAATTAAATCTGTAGTCTGTCATGTCAAATCAGACATGTTAACTACAGAGAAGCGTCTACCGTTTACAGATTAAGTAACGGTAGACGCAGTGCTTAAATGCGAACAAGTATGCACCTCTTGGCATTGCACTTAGAAATACTAGGATACATTTCACTTCTTTTCCACGGATTAGTATATTTTCGAAGGATGGGCGATTTGAGAGGATATAGTCTTATACGAAGACTACTCCCAAAAACATTGGTATTGCCTGCTCCATTGAGATTTACTGAAGTTACAGAAGACAAATTTAAGGGTCTAACCAATACCGAAGGCAACATAGTATTAAAGTTCTTAATAGAATGGGGAATCCGTACAGAAGAAGCAGAGTGTAACCTAAGGGGTGATATTGATATTTTAAATGTATTTGTGATACTCATTTGGGTTAATAAGGTTATGATACCGTCAAAACTAAAGCGATCTTCATACCGGTCATTAAATAAAACAGCATATAAAATTACTGAAGATAATTCCTTCGAATAGAAGGAGGGTACAACAAAAGCCCACAAAACATCCTAGTCTACTTAAAATCCAGGGATGTCAAACAAGCAGTTGTTATACAACGAGGAACGAACATCGGTTTAATAATGACCTTCAACAGGTATCTAAAGGATGTCAATTGATGGATCAGTGAAAACAATTGCATAAGAAATCCCTGAGGATTGGAAAAATAAGAGCATTAAATGTATGTAAGCCCATTATGTCTCTTGATATCTGTTCAAATGTGTACACACTACGTACCTTTTTATAGAAGACAGACAGATCAAGCCCGTTATGTCTCTTGATATCTGTTCTAATGTGTACACACAAAGTACCTTTATTTAATAGAAAACAGACATATCAAGCCCATCATGTATCTTGATATCTGTTCTAATGTGCACACACAACGTATCTTTACGTTATAGAAGACAGACACATCAAACACATTATTACATACGTGTTTCTATATTACCATTCATAACCACGATTTTGCATATGCGATAATAATGGAACGTTCTGAAGGTTATGGACACTGCCCCCGATAACCCGTTTTTGCCCGCCGGGCTGATAACCGGAAATAATGTATTTTTACATTAAGGGAGGTTATCACGCCCGCTTTATACTTACAGACTGTGTTCCGATCTTTAAACGTAAGAATCGATTTACCTTCTTCATGAATCATCCGTAACCCCGTCATTACTAACAACAACATTTCTCATTAGATGTGAACATTCTAATGTAAAATCTGTCAAAAATGGACACTCATTAACAACATCAAAAGACAGTTGACCACATTCTTGATTCCTTGTCCAACAGAATGTTAGACCTTGATAGCTTAGTTGAAGAAAGGGAAATGCGTTTCAGGGAGTTTTCTGTAGAGAAAACACACTCGTTTGTTGAGGAAATGAAGAACATCAACACAAAAAGAAAAACTATCGGGATGTGAAACTGTTCCATAGCTGGATGGCTGAACATTTAGGGGATACAAGAATGACAGAATTTATCCCACCTGCAGGACTAGATTCAATCCTGGCAAGGTTTTTCCTCTCTATAAGAAAAGTAGAAGTAAAACAAAGATCAGGAATTGATACAATTAACTTACTCCATCCATGAAAGACACCAAAGGGAAAGAAATACAAACATTAAGCGACCAGACCATAATGGAAACCTTAACAAAGGAAGGCCATATGGACAGTTACTTTCCCACAAAATGGCCATATGGCCATCCAAAATTAAAAGACACAAGTGATACACACAGCAAGTAACAAACAACAACATAAATAAATCGCCACAGAAGAGCCGCCTTGGAACGGTCAGTGGAAGATCTCCACTGGGGGGCTTAAATCGATTTTACGTGGCCACAATCCTCGCCCTTACTTCCGTCGCGATTTAGACAAATAATTTGTTCAGTCCGCATGAAGGCCTCCTAACTCATCAGTGCAACATCTCCGTGAACACAGAAATCAAAGAACCACAGAGGTGAGACAGCGGTGAGGACTCGACAGCAAGAAACCACTGAAATGCTGGAGCAAAAGAAAACCAACAGTTAGACTCCGATGAGCCCGACCAGAGACAGAGCATCAGGCACCAACCAACAATATCTCTTTAATTTTCAATAAGCCTTTACGTTGGAGCCGTCATAGAATCTGAGGCCTGACCCACCGGCGTGCAATTAAAGAGGGAAGCAAGGTTGCCAACCGTGATTGGGTTAACTACCATGCATGCAGTCTGTCGTATAACATCCATGTTGTAACCAATCTTTTTATATCGAAGACTGATTTTACGAAATTGGGTGCTGAAGTCATTGCGGTTATATATTTTTCTGAATTTATATTAAGTCACCATAAAATTCGGGTTCCGATAGACCTTGTTGCAGAAGAGATTTAAGTCCAATATTGAATTTTGAAATTAAATCAGAATGGCGTCTATAAAATTTTGAAAAGGCTTTGCGTAGTTTATGGTACCGATAACCCTGATTAAGAAGTTTAGCCGTTAATAATTCATTCCGAGTGTTGAAGTCAGTTACATGACTACACACTCTAGCAAATCGAATTAATTGCGAAATATAAACGCCATAGGATGGCGCACGAGGAACATCACCATCCAAAAAAGGAAAATTTACAATCTCAAAATCAAAGTCATCGCGTTTATCATAAATTTTGCACGAAACAAATCCATCTACAATAGATAGATGTAAATCCAAAAACGGGGCCTCGGTATCAGAAGAATTTGCTTTATTTAACTGAAGTTCTAGGGGGTAAATCTGACTGATCAAACCATCAAAATAGGTATTATCAATATTTAATAAATCATCTAAATATCTAGAAGTAGAGCTAAAAGCTTCAATAATTTCAGATTGGTTATCAATGGAAAGCGACAAAATGAAGTCTCTTTCATAACAATACAAGAACAGATCAGCCACAAGAGGTGCGCAATTAGTACCCATCGGAATACCCCCAATTTGTCTAAATAACTTAGTACCGAATCTAATATAAATATTGTCAAGTAGAAAGGTGAGGGCATCACACACTTTCTGACATGACCAAAGTGTATAATTCTTATGCTCTTTAGAAGTGAAAAATGCATTTCTGACAATACATGCAAGATAGAGAGAATCTTCTCTGTGAAAAGCCCATTCAATTAAATCATTAAGCTTTTCTTTTATAAGATTATGAGGAAGTGTAGTGTAAAGAGTGGAAAAATCGTAGGTAGACAGACTAGAAGCACGAAACTGTCTAGATTTCAATTTATTTAAAATTATTTAAGAAAGCCAGATTTATCTGAGTATGAACCAGAGTCTATTAAGTCAAAGCAGCTGAGCATAAGCCGGTATCTTAAGGACAAAAAGTACAAGTATGACATCATGTCTGACGTGCAGTTCAGTCACTCAAGACAATGTGTGTTCTAAATAAAAAGAAGCTCAAACAGGAAGGCCTTGGGAACAAAAGAAAGAAAGCTGATCCATTCACAGAGGTTGAGATCCAGCAAATGTACCTCGCTCGTGTACTTGGAAGAGGTTTGTTGTTTTCTTGAAAATAAAAAATATGAATTAATTGACAGGCCCATTGAACATATAGATTGCGGGTACCCGTTAGAACTGCCTCAATGAGGCGGTTCTAACGAGTACTGACAATCTATATTTTGAGCAGAATTAAGAAAAATATCACAAGTTTCATCGATTTTTTTTCTTTTTACGGCTGTAAAATTTACAATGTATTTGTATAGGCATGTTTTCGTTATGTGTAACAGGAAAAACAGCATTGTAAAACATGTGTTATGGCCACTTTACAGGTGCGTAGCCAGAACCAAAATATTATTACGCAGCAAAATGCAAAATCTATGTAAAACATATTTCTCCAAGATGGGGGCTACTCTTAAAGGAAAAAATTTGCTCCTGACGGGAGTAAAATCTTTCCTTTAAGAGCAGCCCATATATATGTTATGGAGAACACTATTATTTAGGTGGTTTCTCTTTACTAAAAATATTTTACATTACATACATGCGTAATATGCGTAATGGGCATTACGCCTATGCTTTTACTTAGTGTGTATATATTATTATTCCAGAAAACCCTGAAGCCCTGTTGAATTCAATGTGGCTGAACAACACCACCCATTTTGGTCTAAGAGGGCGACAAGAGCATCAGACTCTACTCTGGGGTGATATAGAAATAGACAGAACATCAGATGGAATAGAATACCTAAAATTTAATGAAAGAGCAACCAAGACCAGGAATGGGCTAGTGGAAGTACCAGAATGTTTCCGCCGAAGATGTTTGAGCAGAGAGGTTTGTTTTTATATTAGTATTAAAATCTTCAAGTATGTCATAATAGCAAAAAAGAAGCAAAAGCATTCATAAAGATTCAGCGTCGCATATAATATTGTTGTTGTTCATTTATGCTGCTTATAAACTCAATGTGCTTTAATAAACCTCTTGTGCATTACACACGGTACTAAAATCATGCTGCTTTATTACAAACAAGAGGGCCGATAATGGGAGAGGGTTGAAAAGTCTTTTATTCTCTATCTTCAGGTGACCCATATTGTCCAGTGCAGTTGTACAAGGCTTATGCAGACAAACGACCAGATACAATGAATTCACTTGAAAAACCATTCTATCTCGGAATACACAGATCCAGAAAACCTGAAAGTCCTTGGTACATAGCAGGTGGAATGGGAAATAACACAATTGGTGACATTGCAAAAAGAATGAGTGAAAAAGCTGAGTTATGTGGGCGTTACACGAATCATAGTGGTAGAAAAACAGCGGTTACTACACTTGTAAATGAAAATATACCAGTTATGATACAGTAGGTCAAAGGTCAAGGTCACAGATCAAACTTTTTGTATGGATGTGAAGCCATTGTCACAAGGAATGTACATGCCAAATATGAAGGCTCTATCTCAAATGGTTCCAAAGTTATGATTAAGTAGGTCACAGATCAAGGTCAAGGTCACAGCTCAAATGTTTTGCATGGGTGGTAAGACCTTTTCACAAGAAACATACATGCCAAATATGAAGGCTCTACCTTAAATGATACAAAAGTTATGACAAAAACGATCAAAGGTCAAGGTAAAAAAAAATGCAGGGTTGAGAAGCCCTTGTCACAAGGACCCTACATGCAAAATATGAAGGCTCTATCTTAAATGGTTCAAAAGTTATCAGAAAGAAGGTCAAAGGTCAAAGTCACAGGTCAAAATTTTTGTGTGGGTGAAAGTCGTTGCCACAAGGAACATACAAGACAAAGGTGAAGGCTCTACATCAAATGGTTCAAAAGTTATGATAAAGTAGGTCACATGTCAAGGTCAAGGTCACAAGTCATATCTGTATGACACAAGGAAACTTCATGCCAAATATGAAGGCTCTATCTCAAATGGTCAACGTAGATCAAAGGTCAAGGTCATAAGATAAACTTTTTGTATTGGTGTAAAGACCTTTTCACACGGAACATACATGCAAAATATGAAGGCACAATCTCAAATGGTTCAAAAATTATGATAAAGTAGGTCAAATGTCATGGTAAAGGTCACATTTATGTATGAATAGGAAACCCTTGTCGCAAGGAACCTACATGCCAAATATGAGGGCTTTATCTCAAATGCTTAAAAAATTATGACAAAGTAGGTCAAAGGTCTAAGTGATGGGTCAAAATTTTTGAATGGCTGGGAAAGCCTTGTCACAACGAACATACATGCCAAATATGAAGGCTCTATCTCATATGGTTGAAAAGTTATGATAAAGTAGGTCACAGGTCAAGGTCACAGGTCAAATATTTTTATATGAGTGGGAAGCCCTTGTCACAAGGAATCTACATGCCAAATGTGAAGGCTTTATCTGAAACGGTTAAAAAGTTATGACAAAATAACCTAGTGATCTATTTTTGATTTGACATGACCCATATTTGAACTGAACTGAGATGTTGTCCAGATGATCATTCTGAGCAAGTTTAATGATGAGTAACTTTGGCTTCTTGGAGTGTTCACAACTTTTTTTTATTATTTGACCTGCTGACCTACTTTTTGAACCAACTTGATCCATATTCAAACTTGATCCAGATATTGTCAAAATGATCATTCTGAGCAAGTTTGATGATGATCGGACCAAAACTGGGGCCTCTAGTGTGTTCACAAGGTTTTTCTATGGTCTGACCTACTGACCTACTTTTTTACCGGACATGATCCATATTCGAAATTAACCGAGATATTGTCAAATTATCATTCTTAGCAAGTTTGATTACGAACAGACCAAAACTGTGGCCTCTAGAGTGTTCACAACGTTTTTCTGTGATTTGACCTACTGACCTACTTTTTGACCCGACATGACCTGTATTCAAACTTGACCGAGATATTGCCAAGATGATCATTCTGTGCAAGTTCGATGATGATCAGACGAAAACTGTGGCCTTTAGTGTGTTTTCAAGGTTTTCTACAATTTAACCTACTTTCTGACCGGACATGACCCATATTCCAACTTGACCTAGGTATTGTCCAGCTGATCATTCTAAGCAAGTTTGATGATAATTAGACTAAAATTGCAGTCTCTAGAGTGTAAACAAGGTTTTTCTATGATTTGACCTACTTTTGACCCAACATGACCCATATTTGAACTTGACCTAGATATTACAGAGATGATGATTCTGAGCCGGTTTGATGTTATTTCGACCAAAACTGTGGCCTCTAGAGTGTAAACAAGGTTTTTCTACGGTTTGACCCACTCACCTACTTTTTGACCCCACATGACTTATATTCGAACTTTACCGAGATAGTGTTAGGCTGATCATTCTGAGCAAGTTTGACTAAGATTGGACCAAAACTGGAGCCTCTAGAGTGTTAACAAGGTTTTTCTATGATTTGACCTACTGACCTACTTTTTGACCCGACATGACCCATATTCGAACTTAACCGAGATATTGTCAGGATGATCATTCTTAGCAAGTTTGAGGATGATTGGACCAAATCTGTGGCCCCGACATGACCCATATTTGAACTCGACCGAGATATTGTCAGGATGATCATTTTGAGCAAGTTTGAAGATGATTGGACCTAAACTCTGGCCTTCGGAGTGTTAACATGGTTTTTCTATGGGTTGACCTACTTTTTACCACACATGACCCATATTCAAGCTTGACCGAGATATTGTCAGGATGATCATCCTGAGCAAGTTTGAGGATGATTGGACCAAAACTGTGGCCTCTTAGAGTGTTAACAAGGTTTTCCTTTGATTTGACCTGGTGACTTTCTTTTTGACCCGACATGACCCATATTCGAACTTGACCGAGACATTCTCATACTGATCATTTTTAGCAAGTTTGAGGATGATTGGACCAAATCTGTGGCCTCTAGAGTGTTGACAAGGTTTTTCTAAGATTTGACATACTAACCTACTTTTTGACCCGACATGACCCATATTCAAACTTGACCGAGATATTGTCAGGATGATCATTCGAAACAAGTTTGAGGATGATTGGACCATAACTGTGGCCTCTAGAGTGTTAACAATGTTTTCCTTTGATTTGACCTGGTGACCTACTTTTTGACCCGACATAACCCATATTCGAACCTGACCGAGATATTGCCAGGATGATCATTCTGAGTAAGTTTGAGGATGATTGGACCAAAACTTTGGCCTCTGGAGTGTTAACAAGGTTTTCCTTTGATTTGACCTGGTGACCTACTTTTTGACCCGACATGACCCATATTCGAACTTGACCGAGATATTGTCAGGATGATCCTTCTGACCAAGTTTGATGATGATTGGATCAAAACTGTGGCCTCAAGAGTGTTAACAATAAAAGTTTACGCACGCTCGACGCACATCGCACGACGCACACCGCACAACTCACGACGAACGACGACGCCGGACATCTCACAGTCACAAAAGCTCACCATGACCTTCGGTCAGGTGAGCTAAAAACAACAAGAAATGTCTACAGTCCTATCCTCAATCAATAAACCAAAATCAGGCCTTGAAAGCACTCTAAGAGCCATTGAAAATTATGAAAAATTATTCTTCAGCCATGGCTCCACAGGCAAGAGATCAAGAGAATAGTATTGGGAATTTTGTAAATGCTGAGTTACAGCATGTTCCATATGAAAATGAAGAGCGTTTATTAGAAAGCAGAGCTGCAACAAACACCGTGGCTGATAATAATACCAGCTTACCTCTTGTGTCTAGTCCAGGTGGTAGTCTTTCTGTACAGTTTGCTGAGAACAACTTACGAAAGTTTAATTCTCAGTCAATGTTTCAAGGTTGCACATTTCATGCCCTATTTCAATAACAATATCCAAGTAGATATAATATACCGTAAAGATCCTAAAAGTTAGGACATCTTGAGGACTTCATTTAAGTCTCCAAAATTGTTACAAATTTGATTCAGGATCCAGCAGGCAGTCAAAAAGGTGCAGACGGAATGGCAAACAGGTTTGACCATGGTCAGACTGCTGATCTGGGTCTGCACTGTTTACTTAGGCCAACCTGTCCCAACACTTGGGACCAATACGGTAATTTGGAAATTGCTGTCAGTCAATGCATTCAAACAGCCCTTTTAAAAATGTTCTGAGTTTATTGATGCTGTTAAAGTCTTGACAAAAGACCCGAAGTGACATATTGTGTTCAACTATCCCTAGTCCTTTGCTCCTGTTTTGTATTTAAATAGTTTACAAGCTAGACATTTGATAGTGTTGCAGTGATACTGTCATTGTTTTTGCCTTTGTTATAATAAACCACATTGTAGAGTGGTTAATAATTACAAAATATATGTTTTCAGCATATAATTGCATCGTTACTTCCATCAAAGAGGTTGATATGGAGGGAAGAAGAACCAGAAACATCAGTATCTTGAACCAAATGTGATTTTTGTCAAAGATTTGACTTGTCAAAACATCATGTTGTTGTTGTTGTTGTTGTATATCTATAAGGCATTTTATCGCTGCCTTTAAAGGCATTTATTCTTGTAAGGTAGGACACACCGTGTGCTCATAATTGTTTTATTGCCCCCCTGTGATATACTCTCTGTAGCAGATCAAAGGCAGTCCCTAAAATGATGATTAGTAGCTTTTGTTGAATCCCTGACTGAGGCAATTAAGGACAAAATCAATAAGGTACACTCTAGTCATCAGTTAGTAAACTACTGATTTTCCCCAAGAGGCCCCTTACCTGTTGAAGACAGAGGAGTTCCCTTCAGTCAGCACTGAGGGCTATATAATATTATGTAATGCAATGATGGTCCTCAATAAACAAGAATAAATGCCTTTAAACTCCTGGTACTTAAGTTAGTCACTTCTGCATTTCCCTATGTAAAAACAACAACAACAACAACAATGTCAATGTTTTAAAATGTCCAATCTATACCTTTGCCTTTAATATTATTGCTTGAATTAGTTTTTGGAGACTATGCTATAACAATATATACTTCCTCAGAATCAAATAACTCGAAAACACGCCATTTTCGGCGAGAACATCAAGAATATTTGATTTGTTCATCATCGGAAGACAAATGCAGGTAGCGGCCATTTTGTGACCTTGGTTACGAGTAAAATACAGTACCCGAAATTGTGTATTTTAGCGGATCTAGCAATACGTTAATATGGCAAATATAGAAACAAGATGTGATAAACAGATTATAACATGGGGTTTTGGTTATCGCCCGCAGTATCAACCCTAGACCATTATTAGCCCTCGAGCTAAAGCTCTCGGGCTGATAATGGGGTCTCGGGTTGATACTGCGGGCGGGCGATAACCAAAACACCATGTGATAATCTCTAATTATGTCTCTTGATAGCTGTTCAAATGTGCACACACAACGTACCTTTATTTCATAGAAGACAGACAAATCAAGCCCGTTTTGTCTCTTGGTATCTATTCTAATGTGCACACACCGTACCTTTATTTTATAAAAGACAGACAAATCAAGCCCGTAGAGTGGAGTGGAGTGTTTGAGTTTTACGTCCCACCAACAGCTGATGTCATACGGAGACGGGACCTCGATTTAAAGACTCATCCGAAAGTCTGGAGAAGCCCGGGATCGATCCTGCGATCCCTGGTTACAAGGCGAGTAGTGTAACCACTACACCACGGAGGCTTCTAAATCCAGCCCGTTAGTCTCTTGTTGATATCTATTCTAATATGAACACAAAGCGTACCTTTATTTTATAGAAGACAGAAAAATCAAGTCCGTTATGTCTCTTCATATCTATTCTAATATGTAAACACAAGTACCTTTATTTTATAGAAGACAGAAAAATCAAGCCCGTTATGTCTCTTGATATCTATTCTAATATGTACACACACACAACGTACCTTCATTTTATAGAAGACAGAAAAATCAAGCCCGTTATGTCTCTTGATATCTATTCTAATATGTACACACACACAACGTACCTTTATTTTATAGAAAAGAGAAAAATCAAGCCCGTTATGTCTCTTGATATCTATTCTAATATGTACACACAACGTACCTTTATTTTACAGAAGACAGAAAAACCAAGCCCGTTATGTCTCTTGATATCTGTTCTAATGTGTACACACAACGTACCTTTATTTAATGGAAGACAGACATATCAAGCCCATCATGTATCTTGATATTTGTTCTAATGTGTACATACAACGTATCTTTACGTTAAAGAAGACAGACATATCATCACGTGAACACGTCCGTGAAACCCCACTTTCTCTATAGAAAACTGGCGTTTACGGGGGTAAACATTATTTTTCTTAATTTTACTCCAAGACATATGTTGTGGGTACTCGTTAGAACCGCCTCATTGAGGCGGTTCTAACGAGCACCCATAACCTATGTTTGCAGTATAAATAAGAAAAATGTCACGGATTTTCATCGAAACGTATCCATTTTGGAGATGTGATAAAATGCACTATGGCGCACGGATATGTTACCGTAATGTCAAGCCCAGTATGTCACTTGATCTGGTGCTATTACTCACCTTTAGTTTTTGCTTGTGTGTTTGATTTGAGGTTTACCGTCCCCGTCAACCCTGTAAAGGTCGTTTTGGAGACGTTGCTTCCAATTTTGTGGGACTTTTACCCGACATTGAGATGAAATGACATCTCAAGCCCTGTTGCCCAATGAAACAAATAGGGTTTCGTAGCATGGAGCGTTCGCCTCGCACCGCGGTTCTTGGACAGGCTTAGATCGTCTAAGCGGTTTACCAGTACTAGTGTGCGGGCCGGATTCAGCTCTGCGTGGAAGCATCATGCAGCCCAAATATTTCTTCAAGCCCCTATGGGCGGAGGCCTCCTAACCTTTAGTAGATCGAACTAAAATCCGTGTAATGAACATCCCTATAAACCCCCTGGGCATACAATGGTATTCAATATGTTTTATTTGTGTTTAAAAATATAAATTATTGGCACCTGGAGGAACCGCTTCAATGAGGCGGTTTTAACGAGAACCCACAATCTATGTTTGGACTAGAATAAAAAAAAGACAAAAGATTGAAAAAGCTACTTCTAGAATATATAAGCGCCATTTTTCTGACACGTATGTGTTACCGTAATTCTCTATCTACAAAGAAGATCAACCACAACAAAACAAACAAAGGTTTAAAAGGTGGTCAAGCCAGTGAAAATTGACTGTATTTCATTTCGGAATGCACAGGATCATGTCTCATTACGAAAATACACCTATACAAATACATTGTAACCTTTATCGCCGAAAAATGAAAATTTTAATATGAAAAATAGTGATATTTTTCTTATTCCTGCTCAAAATATAGATTGCGGATACTCGTTAGAACTGCCTCATTGAGGCGGTTCTAACGAGTACCCACAATCTAGATTTTACAGCAGAAATAAGAAAAGTAAGGTTTACCCACTGCAAACCCCAGTTGTACTACATAACCTGGGGTTAGAGGGGGTCAAAATTATATAGGCGTGTTTTCGTGATGTGTAATTGATCACAATCCGACTAACTCGGTTTGCATTGCAGTTAACTGGTAAAACAAATACGGTAAAACTGACAAGCTGTCACATGTATCGATATCTAGAGCAATAAACCGACTAAACCGCAAACATAAAACTTGGCAATGTAATAAAATATATTTGTAACGCGTTGCAACATCTTTTGTATACGTTTCAGAAACAATTGAAATCAGAAAGATATGCATCAATCAAACACGCCTATACGAGTAGGATACATGATGTTCTGCTGAACCTTAACATTTAATAAGCATGCGGGCCGGACTCACTAAGCCCTTGCTACCTAGTAGAAGGTGCAGAAATAAAGGGCGAAACTTTTGCGTTTGTCTTTAATCAGTCATTAAGGCAAAGTTATTTCCCAGGTCAATGGAAAGAGGCAAATGTATCACAGAGCCATAAAAAGTTGATAAATCTATGCCGACTAATTACCGGCATTACTAATTACTAAGGACAGTTACTTTCCCACAAAATGGTCATATGGCCATCCAAAATAAAAAGACACAAGCGATACACACAGTAAGTAACAAACAACAACATAAATAAGTCGCCACAGAAGAACCGCCTTGGAACGGTCAGTGGAAAGATTTCCACTGGGGGCTTAAATCGATTTTACGTGGCCACAATCCTCGCCCTTACTTCCGTCGTGATTTAGACAAATAATTTGTTCAGTCCGCATGAAGGCCTCTTAACTCATCAGTGCAACATCTCCGTGAACACAAATAATCAAAGAACCACAGAGGTGAGACAACGGTGAGGACTCGACAGCAAGAAACCACTTCAACGCTCACAAAGCAATCTCGGTCCTGATTTTTAAGAAACGTGCTTCGGCTCATCATTCTCCGCTCAACATGACTGGTTTGGTCTCAACAGAAAGTGAGTCTCATTAGCATCTCGGTATTACACTCTCTCAATCACGTAGTTGGATGGAACATATTGATAACATATCTAAAAAGGCGTGGATACGTCACTTCTCGGATTCCGCGAAGGGGGAGTTCCAGCCTATAGTAAATTTCCATAAGGTTCTGCCCACGTACAGATTTTCATGGTATTGTTCATTATTTAGCTATTTCACTCTTATATCTGTTTTCATTATAAATCTACAATGTTAATGGCCTCCGTGGCCTAGTGGTTAAGAGCGCTGACTCTTGATCATTAGGTCTCTCACCGCTGTGGTTCGAGCCGCGCTCGGGTCACATGTGAGACGCCAAGTTTTGCAACGGAAGGTCAGGTGGTTTTCTCCGGGTACTCCGGTTTTCGCCCACCTCTGATTAACGATCGGCTCGATATGAGTGAAATAATCTTGAAAGGACGTAAAACCAAAACCAAAAAAAAAAAAAAAGAAAGATTTTCAATGTTTTCTTTTTTTCCACATCTGAAAATAGGGGTACCCAAAAACTAGTGTATATATACATTCCAGCTTCTGACGTTTGGGAGATATTGTGTTCCCAGGCGTCACAGTAGTCATTTGTGATTACCTTTTTATCACATTTAGTACTATTTAGCCAAAGTTAAATACACCATGCTCAATTTCATATGGAGCAGACCCCAGAATTCACAACCAACAACTCTTTCGGAGTATGTTTGAAGTTTGATTTCAAACTGTTGCTATTCTTGTCACCCCATCATTTTAATATGAAAATTGCCCATCTATATATAGAATATTTTATCAACTTTCTTGAAAATCTGAGACCGGTAACATACTGCCTACATTCTGTGGCGGTTTATTTATATTATTGTTTGTTACTTACTGTGTGTATCACTTGTGTCTATTTATTTTGGATGGCCATATGGCCATTTTGTGGGAAAGTAACTGTCCTTATGGCCTTCCTTTGTTTAGGTTACCATTATGGTCTGGTCGCTTAATGTTTGTGTTTCTTTCCCTTTGTTGTCTTTGATGGGTGGAGTAAGTTAATTGTATCGATTCCTGATCTTTTTTTTTACTTCTACTTTGAACATTGAATAGCAATGGTCAGAGTTTTGATTGGTTTCAAACCATTTGTAGATATCATATCGTGTGACATTTTCAATCGAAACATTGCTCACCAATATAGTATAAACATGAATATATGTATGTTTACATGATGGTGTATAGTATGAGCTCATATATAATCATTTGTATCAATGAGGAATACAGAAAGCACAATATATTTCGAGCTCATGTTAACAATTTCATCAGATCTTATTTAAAAAAAAATATTTCATTTTGGAACAAGCGTTTTTGCATTAATGTAATTCTAAAGCCTTCTGAAGCTTAGTAGGACAAAGATTATTGAAATGGCAAATAAACTGGATGGTGTGTAAACCAGACAATTTTGCTTGACTCTAATAAATATGAATTGAACTGTTGCAGCAATCTTAAAAAAAGTTTGAAGAATCTGATTGTCATACTAGAATGACACAGGTTGCTTGAATGGCCAAGAATAATGATGTTTGTATTAGGTTTGTGCCAGGTAGTTGATAATAACACAGACAATATTATCTGATCTTTTGGCCCACTGTATACACCGATTACTGTAGACAAAATGGTAAAACTGTTGTTTTGGCTCTTTTGTCACTCTGATAATGCCCCTTCAGTCTACTTCAGTCGTACATACTGTCACTTGCTGTGGAAATCAGTGTAAGAAAGTTGTATTCTTAAATATGATCTAGATGTATTCTAAACTATGATCCAGAAAACAAGCACTTATTTTTTGAAAGCATTAAGTAGTTTAGGTCGTAGTACCAAAGCGTTAATCCAAAATCGTTAATCCATAGACAAAAGGGCAAATATCAATGTTCGGATCAACAGACATGAACTCCAGAAGAGTGTAATCAGGCGTCCGCGGATATTAAGCATTACTTGGTAAGCAAGCTTCGCCCACTATGCCCATCGACCCGAACGAAGAAAAGGTGTAAATGACGGGAAGGGTATGTCCGAGATTTTGGAAGTCTTCCTATGGCTATTAACTGATATACGTAATAGAGAAGACTCAATTCAACTTTCAAATAATTTCACAATTTAAAATAGCAAACAGTACATATATGCTATCAGTACTTTAGAAAAAGGTAAAGCCAATTGTAGATTTTGATTCAGCCAATATGCTAGTGATACGACTAACAAGTGATTCATGCCATTTGTAAAACTTCGCCCCCGCCCATTTGGGCTTGAAGAAATAGGTTGGGCTGCTTGTTACTTCCACACAGAGCTAAAACTGACCAAACATTAGTACTGGTAAACCGCTTAGAAGGACTAAGCTTGCCAAGGCAATTGGCGTGAGTCAGGCCGTCCAATGTTTATCAGAATCAGAATCAGAATTGTTACTGGTGACACGTCAAATGACATTCATACACCAGGACCTGTGATGTGGGAAGTTAGTCCCTAGCTCTAACCAAAGAGGTAAATTTAGTTACACAATCATCAGCACCTTCAGCTGTCGAAATAATAGAATCTGGAAGGGCATTCCAATCTCTAATGGTTCTGGGAAAGAACGACTCTTTATAAATGTCAGTTCTTGCGCTAAGGGTCTGAAACGCCAACGAATGGTGATTTCTACAGTGTCTAGCTGGGGGAACAAGGTCATCTGTTGGAATGCTGGCAGCACCCTTTAGACCTTTGTATAAAAGGATTAGCCTACTGCCTTTTCTCCTTTTCTTGAGAGACTCCCATTTTAATTATCCAAGTATTCCAGTCATGCTCCCAGTTTCAAAGCAGTAATTGCCTATTACAAATCTAGCAGCTCTATTCTGAACTTTCTCAATTTCATCGTTAAGGACCACTCCACTGGGGTCCCAGATACAACTACCATATTCCAAGATTGGGCGAACAAGACCTTTATATGCTGCCTCTTTTACATCCTGAGGGTACTGATGAAGATTTCGCCTCAGGAAACCAAGCGTTCTATTTGCATTAGTACACATGTTGCTAATATGAGTATTCCATCTCAAGTTGTGTGAGATTGTCACTCCAAGGTATTTAAATGGAGTCCACATTCTCGAGGACCGTTCCCTCTAAGGTGTAAGAAGCCTCAACTTTATTAGATCTCTTCCTAGTTATCTGCATAATATTGCATTTAACTAGCTGAAATCTCATGCCCCATTTACGTGCCCAACATCCTAATCTATCTATGTCAGCCTGAAGATTCAATGAGTCATCTGTATCTCAAATTTCCCGGTAACAAACACAGTCATCTGCGAGGTCTATTAGATGAAGCTTCATACCAAATATCAACGGACAAAAAGTGATCCCAAAAGCTCACCTCGTCACTACGTGAGGTTGAGCTAAAAACAACGAAAAATGCAACTCATGCAAAGACGAGCAATAACAAGAATAAACAACAACAGTAGAACCAAAACGATTAGTAAAACCATTTACCGGAGGTGGGGGTGAGAAGGGTAGGGGTGGCTTCAATCTATTTTACGTGGCCACAATCCTCGTCATTGGTTCTGTCGTGATTTAGACAAATAATTTGTTCACATTATGCAAACACGCCTATTCAAATACATTGCCACCTTTATCGCCTTAAAATTGAAAATTTTATGATGAAAAATTGCTATATTTTTCTTATTTCTGCTCTAAAATATAGATTGTGGGTACTCGTTAGAACCGCCTTGATTTTCTTATTTCTGCTCCAAATATAGATTGTGGGCACTCGTTAGTACCGCCTCATCGAGGCGGTTCTAACGAGTACCCACAATCTATATTTTAGAGCAGAAATAAGAAAAATAAGGTTTACCCCTGCAAACACCTGTTTTACTATATAAAAGTGGGGTTTAAGGGGGTCAAAATAATATAGGCGTGTTTTCGTGATGGTTGTCATAAAGTATTTCCAGCTCATCAATGCAACATCTCAACAGAAGCATAAAATCAAACGAACACATGGATGAAACAATGATAAGGGCTTGACACTTTAAGACAATTGAAATGCGGAGCAAAAAAAGGTTGAACTCCACTAAGTTCACAATGTGGAAAATGTGACAAAAACTGATCCGACGATAAAAGCCAAACCTCATGCGCATCCTCATACGATGGCAAAACCACACGCAACGTTTCAAAATAATCGGAATGAAACTGTAGGAGGAGTTGCGATGGCAAGACTACCAGACTGAGTGAGTATAAAATGTTGATGGAAAGACGGACGGACAGACAGGCAGGCGGAAACTTGCACGCCTATGTCATCCTGCTAAAGCAGGTGCGAAAAAAATACGGTCATTGAAACGAATTCCACTTGGGGGCTTAAATCGCTTTTAGGCAGCTGCAATCCCCACCCTTACTTCCGTCGCGGTTAAGACAAATAATTTGTTCAGTCCGCAAGAAAGCCTTCTAAGTCATCTAAGTGCAACATCTCCGAGAACAACACAAAAATCAACTAACCACAGAGATGAAACGACGATGAGGACTAGACAGGAAGAAACCACTGAAATGCTGGAGCAAAAGAAAACCAAAAGTTTATCATCCCCATTTTGCACCCCTTCCTAGGTCCGTGATTAATCTCCGTTGGCTCAAACTATATGTTACATTATTTCAGGCACATTTTAATTCATTATGTTTCGTTATTTTTTCTCATTCCAAAAACGCTGCTATTCTGATAAAATTTCTTGATATTTTTCTTATTCATATACAAACGTTAGTTATGGGTGCTCGTTAGACCGCCTCATTAAGGGGGTTCTAACGAGTACCCACAACATATATCTTGAAATAGTGTATACGCCCATAAACGCCAGTTTTTCTATGTAATGTGTGGTTTTGTGTGGTTTAGGTTTTTGGTTTACGGCCCTTTCAAGATTATTTCACTCATATCGAGCCAATCGTTAATATAAGGTGGGCGAAAACCGGAGTACCAGGAGAAAACCCACCTGACCTTCCGTTGCAGAACTTGGCGTCTCAATGTAACCCGAACGAGGCTCGAACCACAGCGGTGAGAGACCTAATGATCAAGAGTCAGCGCCCTTAACCACTAGGCCACGGAGGCCCGCTAGTGTGGTTTATGGGATGTTCCATCACGAAAACACGCCTATATAATTTTGACCCTCTTGAACCACACTTTTATATAGTAAAACTGGGGTTCCCGGGGGTATACATTATTTTTCTTATTTCTGCTCTAAAATATAGATTGTGGGTACTCGTTAGAACCGCCTCGATGAGGCGGTTCTAACGAGTGCCCACAATCTATATTTTGAGCAGAAATAAGAAAAATATCACAATTTTTCATCATAAAATTTTCATTTTTTTCGACGATAAAGGTGGCAATGTATTTTTATAGGCGTCTTTGCGTAATGATTTCATGGACTTGTTATTGTAATGGTTAATCACTGTCGTGCGACTGTTATATGTTTCAGTATCCGATGGACGTAAACCTCAAATATTTGTGAGAAATGAGCAATACACGAGTGACAAGGTCGGCCATATCGAAAGTATGATTATACATAGTGTTATCAAATTTAAATCATGTTTTTTTTTGTTTTTTTTTTTAATTTGTATGTGTATGTTGTTTGTATCTTATAATGTACTTGCCATTAACCCTTATAGGGTATAACTGTGCAATAAATAAAAATAATAAAAAATAATAATAATAAAATAATACGTTCTTGGGTTCAGATGGATCCCCACATGCGTACACTTGACCATATCGCCGACACTCAGCGTAGGAAGAGGAATGGCAAACTTCAAAGAGATTCGATACACCATTCACCGAAACTTGAACTGGAGCCGACGAAATGATCCAAAACGCGAGTCTGCAGAGATTCACCTTAATTTACTTTGTTTTACTTGTCTAGAAACGTAAACAAACATATGCGAGAATTCACGAACTACAGAACATTTGTCTTTCTTTGTTAAACATGTATAAAATTTCAAGAATATGTTAAAAACAAGACGGCTGTTTTTTGTTGTTGTTTTTCTTTGTGAGTGTTTTTATTTTCACGAAAACAGCAACATCTTCTTCTGCTAAATAAATTAAATGATGTGTAGTCTGTTCTGGGTAAGGGACAACGAAAGAGTTTAAACAGCAATTGATTTACTGATGAGTGAGAAAACCTCCACGCGGACCAAACAAAAACTTGTCTGAATAGCAGTGAAAGTGGGGGTGAGGGTGGGATCCCGTAAAGCTAACTTCCACCCATCAGTTATTTTATTGACAGAATTGTTGCCTTTGCTGTGGTTCCTTCATGTTTTGTGTTGGTATTCTTTTTTTACGTTGATTATTCAGATTTTTACCCCGATTCGGTTTTTCTTTTTTAGTTACGTTTGTCCTTCCAGTTGAATGCATCACGTTAACAAGTCCGTGAAATGAAGACCCCCCTAAACCCCACTTTATATAGAGAAAACTGGGGTTTACGGGGGTATTCATTAATTTTCTTATTGCTGCCCCAAGACATAGATTGTGGGTACTCGTTAGAACCGCCTCACCGAGGCGGTTCTAACGAGTACCCACAACCTATGTCTTGGGGCAGCAATAAGAAAAGCAGCCATTCGCACGGGTGAGTTATCGTAATGGTTTGTTATGTTGGTGATTCTTATTCTTTCCCCCATAATTTATATTGCTACTTTTTAGTTAGGTTTGTGCAATAAGACAATAAGTCTGTCTACTTATGATTTTTCCCACCCTTTACACTACACTTCTTCATAATCTTATAAAAGAAAAAATTAATGATTTAAATGAGTGGGCATTTCACGGGGAAGACACCTTCTATCTTGCATTAAATTTAAGACATGTTTTTTATCACTTCTGAAGAGCATGAAAATTATACTTTATGGTCATGGCAGAAAGTGTGTGAAGCTCTCGGCTTTCGTCTTGGCATTATTTACATACGATTTGGTACTGAAATATTTAGACAAGTTATCGGTATCCCGATGGGTACGAATTGCGCAACCCTTTTGGCTGATCAGTTGTTGTTGTGTCATGAAAGAGACTTCATGCGGACCGAACATATTATTTGTCTAAATCGCGACGGAAGTAAGGGCGTCGATTGTGGCCACATAAAAACGATTTAAGCCTCCCCCCCCCCACACACACACACAGTGGAATTCGTTTCACTAACCGTTCAAAGGCTGTTCTTCTGTTGTGGGTTATTTTTGTTATGGCTTATCTCTGAGTGTGTGTATCGCTTGTATTATTTTGCTTTGAATAGCCAATTTGCCATTTTGTAGGAAAGTAACTGTCCTTTTGGTTTTCCGCTAATGTACCCCTTCCGTTGAAAACCAATCTGTAATCGTTGGTAAATAGAAGTGAAGGCAATGATCAGGAATCGATTCAATTAAACCAAAGCTCCCATCAGAAACACCAAAGGAAAAGAAACACACACACGGAACAACTAGACCCTAATGGAAACAACAATAGCGGAAAGCCAATCCTCGCCCTTTCTTCCGTTGCGATTTAGACAAATAATCTGTTCATTCCGCATTAAGGCCTCCTAACTCATCAGTGCAACAGCTCCGTTAATACAAAAAGCAATCAACCACCGAGATGAAACAACGGTGAGGACCGATAGAAAGAAACTACTGAATCGTTTTTACTCTATTTTATTTGGTCTTTTTATAAACCCTTTATGTAATACTCAATGGTGTATTGCATTTGCTTAATAAATTACTTCCATCATCATGTTTTTTCCTTAATTGTTTTTATTGTTGTTTTCCTCTTTAAAATAAAACATGAGTCAATAATTGCCATCTGTGAAGGATAGGCTAATTTTTTGATTTGTTCTTATTATTGATCGGTCCATGTATTGGTAGTTCTTTTCCTACATCACTTGGTCAACCAGACCCACACGTCGCTCCCCCACCAAATGTTTTTCGAGATCATTAAAAGTATTTTCTGCATTTTTTCTAGGTTCATTATAACATCTGCAAAAGTTTTTGCTGCAATATTTTAGTCTTCAAAATAAATGCATAACTAGACACACTGGAACTATTTGCTCGTTATCATCTTGCATACACTTCACCAAAGGCAATAGATGGAAGGCAAGTTGCTGTAACCAATTTTTTTTAATAGCTGATATTGTAATAAGATGCTGTAATACAATTTGCATATGTAGTCTAAAATTTTCCAGTTCTGTCGTGTATTCCTTGCTTCCAAAGGATAATAGAAGTAGAGACAATGATCAAGAATCGATACAATTAACCAACAGCTCCCATCAGAGACACCAAAGGGAAGGAAACACAAACATGAAACAACAGACCCGAACGGAAACTCCAACAGCGGAAAGCCAAGAGGACAGTTACTTTCCCACAAAATGGCCAAAAGGCTATCCAAAATGAAATAATATAAGCGACACAAACACCTAAAGACAAACCATAACAAAAATAACCGCGACAGAAGAACCGCCTTGGAACGGTCAGCTGAAACGAATTCCACTGGTGGTGGTGGTGGGGGGGGGCTTAAATTGATTTTACGTGGCCACAATCCTCGCCATTATGGACGTCGCGATTGAGACAAATAATTTGTTCAGTCCGCATGAAGGCCTCCTAACTCATTAGTGCAACATCTCCGTGAAGTCAACACAAAAATCAAACAACCACAGCGATGAAACAACGGTGAGGACTCGACAGCAAGAAACAACAGAAATGCTGGAGCAAAAGAAAACCAACAGTTGGACTCCAATGGGCCCGACCAGAGATAGAACATCAGGTACAAACCAACAATAAGCCTTTACGTTGCAACCGTCATAGAATCTGAGGCCTGACCCACCGGCGTGCAATTAAAGAGGGAAGCAAAGTTGTCAACCGTGATTGGGTTAACAAACATGCATGCAGTCTGTCGTATAACATTTATGCTGTACCCAATCTTTTTATATCGAAGAATGATTTTACGAAATTGGGTGCTGAAGTCATTGCGGTTTTAATTTTTTCTAAATTTCTATACTGAGTCACCATAAAATTCGGGTTCCGATAGACCTTGTTGCAGAAGAGATTTAAGTCCAGTATTGAATTTTGAAACTAAATCAGAATGACGTCTATAAAATTTTGAAAAGGCTTTGCGTCATTTATGGTACCGATAACCCTGATTAAGAAGTTTAGCCGTTAACAATTTATGAAGATAATCCTTTCTAGAACATATTATGTATGCAATACTGTATTAAGTTTTCCAGCTCTTTTTTCATTGGTTTTACAAATGGTTTGTTTGTTCGTTGGTATTGAGGTTTAACTCTCCATCAACACTATTAAGATCATTTTGGAAACGCTGCTTCCAATTTTGTGGGATTTGTTCCCGACATTGAGATGAAATGACATCTCAAGCCCTGCCACAAAATGAAACCACAAGGCTTATATACATTGGAAGGCCTGACTCACGCAAATTGCCTGGGCAGGGTTAGTCCTTCTAAGCGGTTAACCAGTACTAATGTTTGGTCAGTCTTAACTCTGTGTGGAAGCAACAAGCAGCCGAGCCTATTTCTTCAAGCTCCAATGGGCGGGGGCGAAGTTTTACAAATGGCATGAATCACTTATTAACCGTACCACTAGCATATTGGCTGAATCAAAATTTACAACTGGCTGTACCTTTTTCTTGTATAGCCAGTAGCACTGACTTGTATTTGCTGTAAGTCTCTGGAGCACATCATCGTGGGCAACATCATGCAACATCTTACAGAGCACAAAATCCTTGTTGAATTCCAACATGGATTTAGAAGCGGCAGGTCATGTGAGATCCAGCTTGTCCAGTTCATGCACGACCTACAGGAAAACCTGGACGGGGCCAATAATAGGGTCACAAACAAAACATACCTAATTATTATGGACTTCGCTAAGGCTTTCGATGAGGTCCCCCACAGAAGACTTCTGTATAAAATGGAGTACTATGGTATCCGAAATAATACCCTCCAGTGAATCTCTGCTTGGATATCTGGACGAACACAAAAAGTCGTACTTGACGGTGTTTGCTCTGACCCTGCCCCGGTGTTGTCTGATGCCCCACAAGGTTCCGTGCTTGGACCGATATTATTCTTGATTTTTATTAACGACCTGCCAGACAAGGCAACTCTACAATCCGCCTTTTCGCTGATGATTGTGTACTGTACAGAAATATAAGAGGGTCTGATGACCTACAGATACTTCAAGATGACTTGGAAAAGTTGGCTGCCTGGGAAGATGCATGGCTCATGAAATTTAATGCCGTGCTAGGCGACGTCGCCGCATCTGTGAGTGTGTTCGAATCACAGTCAGAGCACGATTTATTTTTCCCTGATTGTGTCTCCACTATGGTTGTAAAGACGAAAAGTCGCTTCCATTACTGAGAGAATTAATCACAATCCCTGAAAAAGCGAAATAAAATACATGTAGTAACATAATAATTTAGCCATTATTGATAAGAGTAGGTTTTGTTTGATTTGAGGTTTAACGTCCCCGTCAACACTGTAAAGGTCATTTTGGAGACGTTGCTTCCAATTTTGTGGGATTTTTACCAGACATTGAGATGAAATGACATCTCAAGCCCTGTCGCCCAATGAAACCAATAGGGTTTATTAGCATGGACGGTCCGCCTCACACCGCGGTTCCTGGACAGGCAATACCAATGTTTTTGGGAGTAGTCTTCGTATAAGACTATCTCCTCTCAAATCGCCCATCCTTCGAAAATATACTAATCCGTGGAAAAGAAGTGGAATGTATCCCAGTATTTCTAAGTGCAATGCCAAGAGGTGCAGATGTTGTTCGCATTTAAGCACTGCGTCTACCGTTACTTCATCTGTAAACGGTAGACGCTTCTCTGTAGTTAACATGTCTGATTTGACATGACAGTCTACAGATTTAATTTATCTAATTACTTGACGTGCTACAAACTGTAATATGCAGTACGTCGGTCAAACTAACCGCATGCTTAAAACTAGATTGAACGAGCATTATCGTAGAATGAGTAAGCCTAAGAAAACTGACACTTTCTTGTACCGTCACTTTCGACGTACAGGTCATTCTGTAAATAACATTGTTATACAACCAGTGGAAAAACTTTATTACGATGCAAATTCTACAACTAGATTCAAAATAATCAAAAGACATGAAGCTGAACTGAAATGGATTAAATTTTTACAGACCCCTTTTCCACTGGGATTTAATGACAACATTTATCATGAGGGTAATATTTCCAGAATGCCGGACTTTGATATTTTCTCACTCCTGGAATGTCGAAAACGCAGAACTAGATCTCACGGCACCAGGAAAAATGGTAACTTTAAACGTAAAACACGTGCGTTTAAACGAAACAATACTAGACTGAAGTGACTGTCAATTATATTATTAAATCATGGACGCCACTCTATGCTTTCATTTTTAAGTTCATTACCCGTTTCTGTTTTACGTCTTCTGGACACCGAGGCGAATAAATTCTACGATAGTTCTCATCAGTTATATGATGCGGCTCTCTTAACTAGAGGCTATACTCAGCATACTCTCCGTCCTTACATTGATTCTGAAATTAATCATAAACGCTATTTCTTCAAAATATCCTTCATTAATAAGGGTATGGATTTTATAGATTTGCCCAGTATCTTCCGTGAGAGATCGGTGCTTTCTTCCATTCCTGCTTATTTTCAAAATACTGAAACACCTATAATTTGCTATAAATATAACAAACCTGTTAGATCTATCATTTTTAATTTCAATAAACTTGTTTCAGATCTTGATATTGATACTAATACTCCTGATTCATGTGATTGTAAAAACTCAAAGTATTGCTATCCTGCTGCTGGTCATGTAATTACTGGCAATTTGAAAATTATTCCTGATTCTAGGATAAGGAATATAATTTCTAAAGGACCGAAATATCGGTTTCCTTCTAAAATTGATTTCAGTAAATGTAGAGATGAAATCGCTGCTTCCTTGAATGAATTCGGTAATCGATGGTGTAAGCGAGAGTATGTTGAGCATAAAGCCCTTAAGGACTGGAAACTTAGCATTTTAAAACTAGTAAATAAACGCATTTCTTTCTATTCTCAAAATACTAACTTATTACCTCCTAAGCCCAAGACGTCTTTACGTCATCTTAAACTAGGTATCCAAGAATTTCATAAGAAGTTTGTTTTGGCCCCTGCAGACAAGGCCGCTAACAACGTCGTCGTTGTGTGACGGCTCCACTATGTTAACACGCTTAAGCAGGAGCTTGGTGGTACTATGGCCTATGAACTTCAGCCTTTAGCTGAAGAGAGAGTTATAGTAGATAAACATGTTTGTCTTTCAGCCACCAAGTTTGCTGTGTGTGTTAACGAAGGCCAAGACAAGCTTCCTACGCTATACTGGTTACCAAAACTTCATAAAAAACCTTACAAAGCACGGTTTATTGCAAATTCTAGCTCTTGCACTACCACTGAACTTTCTAAATTATTAACTTCCTGTCTTACTGCTATTAAAACGCATGTAATTAAATATTGTGATAAAGTCTTTGAAAGATCAGGAAGAAATCTGTTTTGGTCTATAAAAAATTCGAATGAGGTTTTAAATAAATTGAAATCTAGACATTTTCGTGCTTCTAGTCTGTCTACCTACGATTTTTCCACTCTTTACACTACACTTCCTCATAATCTTATAAAAGAAAAGCTTAATGATTTAATTGAATGGACTTTTCACAGAGAAGATTCTCTCTATCTTGCATGTAATGTCAGAAATGCATTTTTCACTTCTAAAGAGCATAAGAATTATACACTTTGGTCATGTCAGAAAGTGTGTGATGCCCTCACCTTTCTACTTGACAATATTTATATTAGATTCGGTACTAAGTTATTTAGACAAATTGTGGGTATTCCGATGGGTACTAATTGCGCACCTCTTGTGGCTGATCTGTTCTTGTATTGTTATGAAAGAGACTTCATTTTGTCGCTTTCCATTGATAACCAATCTGAAATTATTGAAGCTTTTAGCTCTACTTCTAGATATTTAGATGATTTATTAAATATTGATAATACCTATTTTGATGGTTTGATCAGTCAGATTTACCCCCTTGAACTTCAGTTAAATAAAGCAAATTCTTCTGATACCGAGGCCCCGTTTTTGGATTTACATCTGTCTATTGTAGATGGATTTGTTTCGTGCAAAATTTATGATAAACGCGATGACTTTGATTTTGAGATTGTAAATTTTCCTTTTTTGGATGGTGATGTTCCTCGTGCGCCATCCTATGGCGTTTATATTTCGCAATTAATTCGATTTGCTAGAGTGTGTAGTCATGTAACTGACTTCAACACTCGTAATAAATTATTAACGGCTAAACTCCTTAATCAGGGTTATCGGTACCATAAACTACGCAAAGCCTTTTCAAAATTTTATAGACGCCATTCTGATTTAATTTCAAAATTCAATATTGGACTTAAATCTCTTCTGCAACAAGGTCTATCGGAACCCGAATTTTATGGTGACTTAGCATATAAATTCAGAAAAATATATAAACGCAATGACTTCAGCACCCAATTTCGTAAAATCATTCTTCGATATAAAAAGATTGGGTACAACATGGATATTATACGACAGACTGCATGCATGGTAGTTAACCCAATCACGGTTGGCAACTTTGCTTCCCTCTTTAATTGCACGCCGGTGGGTCAGGCCTCAGATTCTATGACGGCTCCAACGTAAAGGCTTATTGAGAATTAGAGAGATCTAATTCAAGGTAATGTTGGTTGGTGCCTGATGCTCTGTCTCTGGTCGGGCTCATCGGAGTCTAACTGTTGGTTTTCTTTTGCTCCAGCATTTCAGTGGTTTCTTGCTGTCGAGTCCTCACCGTTGTCTCACCTCTGTGGTTCTTTGATTTTTGTGTTCACGGAGATGTTGCACTGATGAGTTAGGAGGCCTTCATGCGGACTGAACAAATTATTTGTCTAAATCGCGACGGAAGTAAGGGCGAGGATTGTGGCCACGTAAAGTCGATTTAAGCCCCCCAGTGGAAATCTTCCACTGACCGTTCCAGGGCGGCTCTTCTGTGGCGATTTATTTATGTTGTTGTTTGTTACTTACTGTATGTATCACTTGTGTCTTTTGGTTTTGGATGGCCATATGGCCATTTTGTGGGAAAGTAACTGTCCTTATGGCCTTCCTTTGTTTGGGTTTCCATTATGGTCTGGTCGCTTAATGTTTGTATTTCTTTCCCTTTGGTGTCTTTTATGGGTGGAGTAAGTTAATTGTATCAATTCCTGATCTTTGTTTTACTTCTACTTTTTAGATCCTCTAAGCTGTTTACCAGTCCTAGTGTGCGGGCCAGATTCAGCTCTGCGTGGAAGCATCATGCAGCCCATATATTTCTTAAAGCCCCTATGGGCGGGGGCTTTGATAAGAGTAGGTACCTATCTGAAGCTGGTGGAGGGAGTAGGAGAACCCAGTCCCATCCATTTCAGTATCACCGTCCTAATGCTTACACAAATGGTTTCAAGAGTTCTTTTTTCCCCAGGACAATTGCAACTTGGAATGGCCTTACAATCGAAGCTGTCTCCTCTGAGACAGTTGATGGGTTTAAGGCCAAAATATAATATCCTAGTGTTGGGCAAGGGTTAGGCATTGAATCCTTCCCCTGATGGCTTCATGTAAATAGTTTTTAATCTGCTGGTGGCTGTGTCACAAAGCTCTTTTAGGGGGGATGGGGATTGAAAATGTTTTGTGCCACACCCCAAACCTATTATCATGGTCAGAATTGACCGAAAACAGTATCGGGAGAAAGAAAGAAAAAGTACTGATAGAATATATGTACTGTTTGCTATTTTAAATTGTGAAATTATTTGAAAGTTGAATTGAGTCTTCTCTATTATACCAGTTAATGCTTTCAAAAATAAGTGCTTGTTTTCTTGATCGTAGTTTAGAATATATCTAGATCATATTTAAGAATACAACTTTCTTACACTGATTTGCACAGCAGGTGACAGTATGTGCGATTGAAGTAGACTGAAGGGGCATTTTCAGAGGGACAAAAGAGCCAAAACAACAGTTTTACCATTTTGTCTACAGTAATCGGTGTATACAGTGGACCAAAAGATCAAAAATATTGTCTGTGTTATATCACCTACCTGGCACAAACATAATACAAACAACATTATTAGTGGCCATTCAAGCAACCTGTGCCATTCCAGTATGACAATAAGATTTTTCAAATTTATTTTGAGATTGCTGCATCAGTTCAATTCATATTTATTAGAGTCAAGCAAAATTGTCTGGTTTACAGAACCATCCAGTTTATTTGCCATTTCATCAATCTTAGAGTAATGCAAAAACGCTTGTTCTAAAATGAAATATTTTTTTTTTTAAATAAGATCTGATTGAATTGTTAAGTTAGCTCGAAATTAATTGTTTTTTCGGTATTCCTCATTGATACAAATGCTGATTTTATATGATCTCATACTATACACCATCATATAAACATACATATATTCATGTTTATAATATATTGGCGAGCAATTTTTCAATTGAAAATGTCACACGATATGATATCTACAAATGGTTTGAAACAAATCAAAACTCTGACCATTACTATTCAATGTTCAAATGTAGTATGTTACCGGTCTCAGATTTTCAAGAATTTTTGATAAAATGTTCTATATATATATGGGCAATTTTCATATTAAAATGATGGGGCGACAAGAATTGCAATAGAGTGAAATCAAACGTGAAACATACTCCAAAAGAGTTGATGGTTGTGAATTCTGGGGTCTGCTCCATATGAAACTAAGCATGGTATATCGAACTTTGCCTAAACAATACTAAATGTGTTAAAAAGATAATCACAAATGACTACAGTGACGCCTGAGAACAAGTTATCTCCAAAACATCAGAAGCTGGAATGTATATATACACTAGTTTGTGGGTACCCCTATTTTCAGATGTGGAAATAAACAAAACATTGTAGATTCATAATGAAAACAGATATAAGAGTGAAATAGCTAAATAATGAATAGCCATTTACCAAGCAGTAATAACGGGTCTCCGTGGCCTAGTGGTTAAGAGCGCTGACTCTTGATCATTATGTCTCTCACCGCTGTGGTTCGAGCCTCGCTCGGGTCACATGTGAGACGCCAAGTTCTGCAACGGAAGGTCAGGTGGTTTTTCTCCGGGTACTCCGGTTTTCGCCCACCTATGATTAACGATCGGCTCGATATGAGTGAAATAATCTTGAAAGGGCCGTAACCCCCCCTACCAAAAAAAAAACAAGCAGCAATTATGCACAATATCATGAAAATCTGTGCGTGGGCAGAACCTTTTGGAAATTTACTATAGGCTGGAACTCCCCCTTCGCGTAGACCGAGAAGTGACGTATCCACGCCTTTTTAGATATGTTGTCAATATGTTCCATCCAACTACGTGATTTAGAGAGTGTAATACCGAGATGCTATTGAGACTCACTTTCTGTTGAGACCAAACCAGTCATGTTGAGCGGAGAATGATGAGCCGGAACACGTTTCTTAAAAATCAGGACCGAGATTGCTTTGTGAGCGTTGAACTTGACCAATTAGCCCATTCACTGATGATGCTAACGTCAGTTTTTATTACCCCAGCATCTATATCCGGATAGTCTATGCCAATGAACGGGCTGGTAACATCTGCGAATAACAGCATCGCAATTCCTTTATGTTTGACATTGTCATGTATATAAATAAGAAATAACAGAGGCCATGGATACTGCCCCGGGGCACTTCAGAATAGATTGGGGCCCAATCAGAGGTTTCGCCCTTTATGACAACGCAATGTATGCGACCAGAGAGATAGCTGGAAAACTATTTCTTTATATGATCAAAGCAGCCAATACCCGAGAGTTTATGTAATAGACCTTTGTACCAGACTCTGTCGCCTTTCTTTACTTGTATCACAATGCCATCGGGGCTTGAAGAAATAGATTGGCTGCATGATGCTTCCACGCAGAGCTGAAACCGACCCGCACATGAGTATTGGTAAACCGCTTAGATGATCTAAGCCTGCCCAGGCAAAGCGATGCAAGGCGTATCGTCAATGCTTATAAACTCTTTTGGTTTCATTGGGCGGCAGGGCTTAAGATGTCATTTCATCTCAATGTCGGGTAAAAGTCCCACAAAACGTCTCCAGAATGTCATTGACAGTGTTGACGGGGGCGTAAAACCTCAAATCAAACAAACAAAAAAACTCATATCGCTAAAGACAGCTCTGAACTCCTTGCCGCCGGCGACTGCTTTGCAAAAAGTGTGCAACAGTTGGAAGTTAGTCGAGTCACCATGTTTGAAACCAGATTGTAGTAGGGATATTTGTTCATACTCAACGGCGTAGTTGTAAAGACATTTTTGAACGCAACGCTCCGTGGTCTTGCCGATGTGGCTCAAGAGTTGAATTGGGCGGTAATTAGTGGGCATAGATTTATCATCTTTTTATGGCTCTGTGATACGTTTGCCTCTTTCAATGGGCCAGGAAAATAACTTTGCCTTAATGACTGATTAAAGACAAACGCAAGGGTTTCGGTCAGTATTTCTGCACCTTCTTTTAGGTAGAAAGGGCTTAGTGAGTCCGGCCCGCATGCTTATTAAATGTTAAGGTTCAGCAGAACATCCCGTATCATATAGGCGTGTTTGCTTGATGCATATCTTTCTTATTTCAATTGTTTCTGAAACGTATACAAAAGATGTTGCAACGCGTTACAAATATATTTTATTACATTGCCAAGTTTTATGTTTGCGGTTTAGTCGGTTTATTGCTCTAGATATCGATACATGTGACAGCTTGTCAGATTTTCCGTATTTGTTTTACCAGTTAACTGCAATGCAAACCGAGTTAGTCGGATTGTGATCAATTACACATCACGAAAACACGCCTATATAATTTTGACCCCCTCTAACCCCAGGTGTTTATAGTAAATCTGGGGTTTGCAGGGGGTAAACCTTACTTTTCTTATTTCTGCTGTAAAATCTAGATTGAGGGTACTCGTTAGAACCGCCTCAATGAGGCGGTTCTAACGAGTACCCGCAATCTATATTTTGAGCAGGAACAAGAAAAATATCACTATTTTTCATCTAAAAAGTTTTCATTTTTTCGGCGATAAAGGTTACAATGTATTTGTATAGGTGTGTTATCGTAATGAGACATGATCCTGTTCATTCCGAAATGAAATACAGTCGAATTTCACTGGCTTGACCACCATTTTTTTTTTGTAGATAGGGAATTACGGTAACACATACGTGTCAGAAAAACGGAGCTTCTTTATTCTAGAAGTAACCTTTTTAATCGTTTTATCTTTTTTTTTCTAGTCCAAACATAGATTGTTGGTGCTAGTTAAAACTGCCTCATTGAAGCGGTTCCTCCGGGTGCCCACAATTTACTTTTTTTTAAACATATATAAAACATATTGAATACCAGTGTATACCCAGGGGGTTTAGAGGTGTGTTCATTTCACGGATTTTAGTTCTATCTACTAAAGGTTAGTAGCCCCCCGCCCAAAGGGGCTTGAAGATATATTTGGGCTGCATGATGCTTCCACGCAGAGCTGAATCCGGCCCGCACACTAGTACTGGTAAACCGCTTAGACGATCAAAGCCTGTCCAGGAACCGCGGTGCGAGGCGGACCGTCCATGCTAATAAACTCTATTTGTTTCATTGGACAACAGGGCTTGAGAAGTCATATCATCTCAATGTCGGGTAAAAGTCCCACAAAATTGGAAGCAGCGTCTCCAAAACGACCTTTACAGGGTTGACGGGGACGTTAAACCTCAAATCAAACAAACAAACAAAAACTAAAGGTGATTAATAGCACCAGATCAAGAAACATACTGAGCTTCATATGTCTGTCTCCTATAACGTAAAGATACGTTGTATGTATATATTAGAATATAAATCAAGAGACATACTGGGCTTGATATGTCTTTCTTCTTTAACGTAAAGGTACGTTGTGTTTACATATAAGAATAGATATCAAGAGACATAACGGGCTTGATTTTTCTGTCTTCTTTAAAATAAAGGTACGTTGTGTGTACATATTTAGAATAGATATCAAGAGACATAACGGGCTTGATTTTTCTGTCTTCTATAAAATAAAGGTACGTTGTGTTTACATATTAGAATAGATATCACGAATTATAACGGGCTTGATTTTTCTGTCTTCTATAAAATAAAGGTACGTTGTGTGTGCATATTAGAATAGATATTAAGAGCCATAACGGGCTTGATTTGTCTGTCTTCTATAAAATAAAGGTACGTTGTGTGTGAACATTTGAACCAAGAGACATAACGGGCTTGATATGTCTGTCTGTTATAACGAAAATATACGTTGTATGTGCACATTAGAACAGATATTATGATACATGATGGGCTTGATATGTCTGTCTTCTATTAAATAAAGGTACGTTGTGTGTACACATTAGAACAGATATCAAGAGACATAACGGGCTTGATTTGTCTGTCTTCTATAAAATAAAGGTACGTAGTGTGTGCACATTTGAACAGATATCAAGAGACATAATGGGCTTAGTATGTCTGTCTTCTATAAAATAAAGGCACGTTGTGTGTACAGATTAGAACAAATATCAAGATACATAATGGGCTTGATATGCATGTTGCACTGATGAGTTAGGAGGCCTTCATGCAGACTGAACAAATCATTTGTCTAAATCGCGACGGAAGTAAGGGCGAGGATTGTGGCCACGTAAAATCGATTTAAGCCCCCCAGTGGAAATCTTCCACTGACCGTTCCAAGGCGGCTCTTCTGTGGCGATTTATTTATGTTGTTGTTTGTTACTTACTGTGTGTATTACTTGTGTCTTTTAATTTTGGATGGCCATATGGCCATTTTGTGGGAAAGTAACTGTCCTTATGGCCTTCCTTTGTTTAGGTTTCCATTATGGTCTGGTCGCTTAATGTTTGTATTTCTTTCCCTTTGGTGTCTTTTATGGTAGGAGTAAGTTAATTGTATCAATTTCTGATCTTTTTTTTACTTCTACTTTGATATGCCTGTCTTCTATAAAATAAAGGTACGTTGTGTGCATACATTAGAACTGATATCAAGAAACACGATGGTCTTGATATGTCTGTCTTCTATAACGTAAAGATACGTTATATGTACACATTAGAACAGATATTAAGATACATGATGGTCTCGATAGGTCTGTCTTCTATAAAATAAAGGTTCGTTTTGTGTACACATTACACTACATATCAAGAGACATAACGGGCTTGATATGTCTGTGTTCTATAAAATAATTGAAGAAATATATGGGTTGCATGATGCTTCAACGTAGGTTGAATCCGGCCTACATACTAGTACTGGTAAACCGCTTAGAGGATCTAAGTAGAAGTAAAACAAAGATCAGGAATCGATACATTTAACTTACTCCACCCATCAAAGACACCAAAGGGAAAGAAACACAAACATGAAGCGACCAGACCAAAATGGAAACCTAAACAAAGGAAGGGCATAAGGACCTTTACTTTTTCACAAAATGGCCAAATGGCCATCTAAAATAAAAAGACACAAGTGATGCACACAGTAAGTAACAAACAACAATATAAATAAACCGCAACAGAAGAACCGCCTTGGAACGGTCAGTGGAAATAATCCCACTGGGGAAATAATTCCACTGGGGGGCTTAAATCGATTTTACATGGCCATAATCCTCGCCATAAATGTCGCGGTATACACTAATTTTGTTTAGTCCGCATGAAGGCTTCCTAACTCACAAGTGTAACATCTCCGAGAACATACAAATCAAAAAACTACAGAGATGAAACAAGGTTGAGGACTCTACAGGTTGCAACAACAGAATTGCTGGAGCAAAAGAAGAAAAAACCTGTCCAGGAACCGCAGTGCGAGGCGGACCGTCCATGCTAATAAACCCTATTGGTTTGTTTGGGCGACAGGGCTTGAGATGTCATTTCATTCCAGTGTCGTGTAAAAGTCCCACAAAATTGAAAGCAACGTCTCCAAAATGACCTTTATAGTGTTGACGGGGACGATAAACCTCAAATCAACCAACCATCTATAAAATAAAGGTCATTGTGTGTTCACATTTGAACGGATATCAAGAGATATAATGGGCTTGATATGTCTGTCTTCTATAAAATAAAGGTAAGTTGTATGTACACATTATAACAGATATCAAGAGACATAATGGGTTTCCTCAACGTTGTCTCACCTCTGTGGTTCTTTGATTTTTTTGTTCACGGAGATGTTGCACTGATGAGTTAGGAGGCCTTCATGCGGACTGAACAAATTATTTGTCTAAATCGCGACGGAAGTAAGGGCGAGGATTGTGGCCACGTAAAATCGATTTAAGCCCCCCCCCCCCCCCCCACCCCAGTGGAAATCATTCCACTGTCCGTTCCAAGGCGGTTCTTCTGTGGCGGTTTATTTATGGTGTTGTTTGTTACTTACTGTGTGTACCACTTGTGTCTTTTTATTTTGGATGGCCATATGGCCATTTTGTGGGAAAGTAACTGTCCTTATGGCCTTCCTTTGTTTAGGTTTCCATTATGGTCTGATCGCTTAATGTTTGTGTTTCTTACCCTTTGGTGTCTTTGATGGGTGGAGTAAGTTAATTGTATCGATTCCTGATCTTTGTTTTACTTCTACTTTGATATATCTGTCTTTTATAGAGTAAAGGTACGTTGTATGTTCCCCATAGAACAGGTATCAAGAGACATAACGGGAATGATATGTCTGTCTTCTATAAAATAAAGATGCGTTGTGGGTACACATTAGAACAGATATCAAAAGACATGATGGGGATGATATGTATGTCTTCTATAAAATATCAAGGAATTTGTTCCGAAAAGTAGCCATTTTGGAGATGTGAAAAAAGCACTATGTCGCACGGGCGATTTTGAAAAGCGATGTTATATGATTTAAAAAGTTACTCAACGTGTAGAAAACAGATGCAGAGAACCTTCAATAACTCATAGACAGGTATTTCTTGCACACCAGATAAAGAAATCCTGGAATAGAAATTCTGTACTAACCCCGTGGTTATAGCCTGGGATAGAAATTCTGTACTAACCCTGATAATCCTTCCCAGAGAAAGGGTAAATATCGAATAATCTCACGTCATATGCGCCGTCGTTAAGGTTATAGTCACAGCACGCTACGTGGCGTCAGAAAACATCACTGTAGTGTCATCACAATATGGTGGACGTCGGCAATCGAAATGACTATAGTATTAAACACCCATTATCAGAAATGGAAGCTATACAAGAAATAAAACCCTACATGCTTCTGATGGGTGGATAGAAAAAATCCGTTCCTCGGGATCACAGGCCCGATTCACTCAACAAGCCTCGAGATACCGGACATTGACCCGCGGGACAGAATGTTTCAATCCAACCCTCACACCCATATAAGATTCTTATATTCTCAAACATGTGACGCCAAAACAGAAGTAAATGCAATGATCGGAAATCGATACATTTATAATCCACGGCTACCATCAGAGACACCAAAGGGAAACACAAACTTGAAATAACTAGACCATAATGGAAACATCAATATCGGGTAGCCAAAAGGACAGTTACTTTCCCTCGAAATGGCCAACTGACTATAAAAAAAAACAATAAAATATAAGCGATACACACACTCAAAGCCAAACCATAACGAAAATACCCCACGACAGAAGAACCGCCTTGGAACGGTCAGTGAAACAATTTCCACTGTGTGTGTGTGTGGGGTGGGGGGGGGGGCTTAAATCGATTTTACGCGACCGTAACGAAGGTCTCCTAACTCATCAGTGCAACATCTCCGAGAACACAAAAATCAATCAACCACAGAGATGAACCGACGGTGAGGACTCGACAGCAACAAACCACTGAAATGGAGGAGCGAAAAAAAAAACAACAGTTATACTCCGATGACCCCGACTAGATACAGAGTATAAGGCACCACCAACCCTTACGACAAGTCTCGTGATGACGGACAGTGACCCTCGGGACGGAATTTTCTATCAACCCCTAACACACATATAAGATTTTTATATGGGGTATAGGGCTTCCCGATATTGATGTTTCCATTATGGTCAATTTATTTCATGTTTGCGTTTCCCTTTGGTGTCTCTGGCGGTAACTGTACACACAGGACAAGACAATCCCATTTATGGCAGTATGAGGTTGCTTTATCACACAATTGTTTCTCATGCAGTGGAATTCGTTTCACTGACCGTTCCAAGGCGTTTCTTCTGTCGCGGTTTATTTTTGTTATGGTTTGTCTTTGGGTGTTGGTGTCGCTTATATTATTTTGTCTTGGATAGCCAACTGGCTATTTCGTGGGTAAGTAACTGGTTTTCAGCTGTTGATGTTTCCATTGGGGTCTGTTGTTTTTGTTTGTGTTTCTTTCCCTTTGGTGTCTCTGATGAGAGCTGTTGGTCAATTGTATCGTTTCCTGATCATTACCCCACTTCTATTTTATTAGCCTCAAACTGCCAGTCATGTTTTGAAAATAGAGTTAGGCGAAGACAGCGGACACATACAATCGATTTTAGCCCCCACAATGGAATTCGTTTCACTGCCAGTTCCAAGGCAGTTCTTCTGTCGCGGTTTAATTTTGTTATGGCTTGTTAAAGTGTGTGTATCGCTTATTCTGTTTTGGATAGCCAATTGGCAATTACGTGGCTTTCCGCTATTGGTGTTTCCATTAGGGTCTAGATGCTTCATGTTTGTGTTTCTTTCCCTGTGGTGCCACTGATGGGAGCTGTGGGTTAATTGTATCGATTCCATATCACTGCCTTCACTTCTATTTTGGAACGGTCGGTGAAACAAATTCCACTGGTTGGGGAGGGGGTGTTAATCGATTTTACGCGGCCGCAATCATCGTCCTTACTTCCGTCGTGATTTATCAAGGCATCGATCACATAGAGGATCTTACATAAGTATTCATGTGTTATTTAATTTATGAAACGAGTGGAAGAAAATGGATAAAATGCGAGGCTTTGCTGATCATTTTAAGCCTTTTTCTCAACGAGTTTAATAAATTTAACAATGCAAGATTCTGACTATCATATGACATTTAAACTGCATTTTATTCACGATGCTTTTTTACAGAAATATCAATATTCCACCATTAGTAAAGTCCATGACGTTAAAGACGTCGTATATGTAACGTTACAGGGGCGCATTTTTCTAATTTGCACATTTATTCTACTAGTGGATTGCCGAATGTATAACATAGAGTTTATTTGGTTGTTTTGATCGATGACGGTGAAATGATTCACCAGTGTTCTAAGGCTTCCGAGTAAAAAAAACGAGTGAGCGATAGCGAACGAGTTTTTTTTGCAGGAAAGCCTTAGAACAAGAGTGAATTATTTCTCCGTAAACAAACAAAACAACACAATATACTACTTATCACATTTCCATTCGTGTTTTACGCAACACATCCCACAAATGTTCTATAGGAGAGAGATCTGGACTATACGGAGGCCAGTGCATCACGGCAACGTTGTTTTGCTGAAGAAACGCCATGCTGAGCCTTGCTACATGCGCCCGAGCGGTGTTATCCTGTTGAAACGTAGTGTTGTGCTGTCGTACATATGGAACAACTACCGGTCGTAAAATGACGTCAACATAACGCTGGTCCGTCAAAGATCCATTAATGAATACCATGGGCGTTCTATGGCCATAAGATATGCCAGCCCACACCATCAACCCACCGCCCCAAAATCGATCACGTACAACCAAAAAATTCTCACCATAGCGCTCTCCGTTACGCCTATACACACGCTGACGGCCGTCAGCTCTGTACAACAAGTACCTGGACTCGTCAGAAAACATTACCTTACGCCACTGATGAAGGGGAAACAGGTTTGGCCAATGTTGTGTGAGCCACGTCATTCTAACCTGACGTCGTCGTGGTGTTAATGGCATACCAGCGTACGGACGACGAGGACGTAAGCCAATAAGCCAAACTCTCGAAGGCGATTCCTGACAGTATCTGCACTTATTCGATTGTTGTGCGTTCCTGGTGTCACATGAGACGTCTCGACCGCTGTGCGGAACCGATTACGAAGGTTGGTTAGACGGATGTATCGGTCCTGTCGACGTGTCGTGACGCGTGGACGTCTACTTCTGGGCCTATCATTTGTCGTTCCCGTTTGACGTAGACGCTGGTACAAGCGAGTTATCGTCGATTTACTCACTTGGAAGTTCCTGGCGATGACAGCCTGAGACGTCCCACGTAGAAGCATTTGGACCGCTACGTTACGTTGATCTTGCGCCAAACGTACCATATTCCGTAGAGAAATTTTCACGGACTTTTGAAACCTAAACTCCAGGTAACACAATATGCCAATATGAAGAGGTTACTGTAAAAAATTAATGTACTGCACAAGGAAATGTTGACAACAACGAATTGCCAAGGGGAGCGTTAAACTGTACAGATATCGCCAAAATGTTTTCTGCATAAGAAAGTTTAAAAGAGTGAAAGTAAATCGCAAAATAATTTTCCAGTCAACCTGATGGTTGCATGGAAATCTTTTTGGTTAAAAAGTTGCGTTTCTTTTTCGGTTCAGTATTGATTTATAATTCACTGAGAAATCTCAGTAAATCACTACTGAAAATGTATAACATGGCGTTAATACATTTTCAGACACGACATGATCGACTTATTTACTTGATGCTGTGAGAATACTGACATAATTTTCTGTGTGTATTTTACGTAGTTACAACAATGAACAAGAATAGCTGTTTCTTTTTTAATGAATCTTAATATAATATCATTTATCCCAAGGTGAAAAAAATCAGACAAGATATCTCTAAAAGATAAACAGTTTTATTTTTTTAAATTTTATTCATGTTTGAAGGAAAACGATTGCTGTTCCGAATTTCGAGAAGTCTTGAATGTGTTTGTTTACATTACTAGAAAAGTACTAGAAAGTGCAGCGATGTTTCATCTTTTAGATCATTTCGGCTGGGTGCAGTATCCCATCTCTCTCAGGTCCGGCATTCCTCTTCGCACGCACAAAAGGAACACTGTCGCCACTGGGCCCTATTCTTCTCCCGACACCCCCTTGCCCGAAATGGTGTCGTCCATCCCACGCTGAAACATATTATAGCCATACAGTCGAACTTATTGTGTACGGAATAGAATCGTCCGCCAAAAAATACATGTATACAGAAAGAGTCAATTTCGAAATAATGTATGACAGGTTTAGCTATTGCTAAAGTATACCCTTGCAAACCCCATTTTAACTATATAGAAGTGGGGTTAAAGGGTCAAAATCATATGTATTAGGCTTGATTTCGTGATTGGGGTTTCCGTCTAAAGAAAGTGAGATAACAGAATAACACGCTGTTCTTGTTGTTGTTCTTCTTCATCGTTTTCTTCTTCGTTTACACATCATACCACATGGCTGCAAAGAGCAAGTGAAAACTGCTTTGATTTCACGCGGATGTGATTTTCTGTAAATTATATGATGAAATTTGGGCCTAATCCGTTCAGTCTGCTATGGTGATTGAATGTTTCAGTTGGATCAATCATATACACTCAAAATGCAAGTGAAGACGATGATCAGGAATCGATACAAGTAAGCCACGCCTCCCATCAGAGACATAAAATGGAAAGAAACACAAACATGGGTGGGGGGCTTTCTAACTCGTTTCAGGGATCCTGAATTAGTTTACAACTAATAACGGTTTGTTGTACAATCATTGCGGGAGTATATCAGCTTAAATATGAGCCAGCGCACGACCAAACCTACACTAAGGCATATGCGCCCAACGAAGACTCAGATCAGCCTGCGGATCCGCGCAGTCTGATCAGAGTCTTCGCTTGGCGCTATTAGAGCGCTACTGAGTTTCTCTAATGTATTGTTTCTCTTGAGACAGCCCAAAATCACAAGACTTGATTCTTCAGTGCTAATTACCTTAAAATCCATTCCCCGTGGAACCATATGCTTTATTTCACTACTATTCATTTTGTAACCAAAATGAAATTCACTTACAATATCTTCACAATAACTTGCAAATTCGAGCAAATGTGACAATCACAACTATAATTAGTATCTTGATATTGTAATCGAGGGATACAGATTTGAATAAGTTATATAAAAGGGTTATCCTTTGGAAGCAAGGAATACACTACAGAAGTGAAAAATATGAAGTGTACATGTTTTCTGGGCCAGATTAGCTAGTTTCTGCCAATTAGTGACACACTCAGTTATTTTCAAAATTCCACAATGGAATCAATGATCCCAAAGGACAAGAAAATATAATCTACACTATGATGTAGGGCAGGGAGACGTTTTACCGCCGCCACACATTCCCAAACACCAGCTGTAGTGAAGTTAAATATGTTCTATAAAAGGGTTATCCTTTGGAAGCAAGGAATACACTACGGAAGTGAAAAATATGAAGTGTACATGTTTTCTGGACCAGACTAGCTAGTTTCGGCCAATTTGGCCTCATCAGTCATTTGACTTTTTTCTGAATCCCTTTGTATGATACTTGTATTCTTTGTCAACATTATCTGTGTAAAAGATGTGTGTATTTTACAAATAAATAAAGTTTAAACCAACCTCAGCACTATAAAAGAAAAAACTAAATCATTTAATTGAAATGACATTTCATAGGGAAGACTCCGTCTATCTTGCATGTAATGTAAGAAATGCTGTGTTTATTTCTGAAGAGCATCAACATTATACTTTATGGTCATGTCTGAAAGTGTGCGAAGCTCTCACCTTTGTACTACACAATATTTAAATAAGATTTGGTAATAATATATTTAGACAAGGTGTGGGTACGCCGATGGGTACTAATTGCGCACCACTTGTCGCTGGTCTGGTTTTGTTTTGTTGAGAGAGACTTCATGATGTCCCTTTCTGCTGAAAACCAATCTGAAATCATTGAAGCTTTTAGCTCAACTTCTAGATATTTGAATGATTTTTTTAAGTATTGACAATAACTATTTCGATGGTTTAATCAGTCAGATTTACCATCAGAACTTCAGTTAAATAAAGCAAATGCTTCTGATACCGAGGCCCTGTTTTTTTTGGATTTTTTTCTATCTATTGTAGATGGGTTTGTTATTTGCAAAATTTATAATAAACGCGATGATTTTGATTTTGAGATCGTAAATTTTCCTTTTTTGGATGGTGATGATCCTCGTGTGCCATCATATGGCGTTTATATTTCGCAATTGATTCGATTTGCCAGAGTATGTAGTCATGTAACTAACATCAACGCTCGTTACAAATTGTTAACAGCTAAACTTCTTAATAAGGGTTATTATACCATAAACTACGCAAAGCCCTTTTCAAAATTTTATAGACGTCATTCTGATTTAATTTCAAACTTCAATATTGGACTGAAATTTCTTCTGCAACAAGGTCTATCGAAATCCGAATTTTACGGTGACTTAGTATATAAATTCAGAAAAATATATAACCGCAATGACTTTTGCATCCAATTTCGTAAAATCATTCTTCGATATAAAAAGTTTGGGTACAACATAAATTTTATTTGACAGAATGTATGTGTGGTAGTTAACCCAATCACGGTTGACAACTTTGCTTCCCTCTTAAATTGCACGCCGGTGGGTCAGGCCTCAGATTCTATGACAGTTCCAGCGTAAAGGCTTACTGAAAATGCCCAACTTTGATATTTTCTCGCTTCTGGACTGTAGAAAGCGAAACAGTAGATCGCACTGCTCCACAAGAAATGGTAATTATAAAAGTAAAGTACGTGCTTTTAAAAGAATTAATACCAGACTGAAGTTACTGCCCATAACATTATTGAATCATGTACGACACTCAATGCTTGCTTTTCAAAGTTCATTACCCATTTCTGTATTACGGATTCTGGATACCGAGGCGAATCAATTATACGATAGTTCTAAGCAGTCAAACGACACTGCTCTTTTAACTAGAGGTTATACTCAGCATGCTCTTCGTCCTTTCATTGATTCGGAAATCAATCACAAACGTCATTACATCAAAATATCCTCCATTAATTAGGCTTTGAATTTTACAGATTTACCTAGTATCTTCCGGGACAGTTCGGTTATTTCATCCATTCCTGCTTTTTTTTTTCAAAATATTGAAACACCCATAATTTGCTATAAATACAATCAATCTGTTAGATCCATCATTCTTAATTCCAATAAAAAGTAGAAGTAAAACAAAGATCAGGAATCGATACAATTAACTTACTCCACCCATCAAAGACACCAAAGGGAAAGAAACACAAACATGAAGCGACCAGACTGTTATGCATAAGAAATTATTTTTCTGATTCCCACCTTTACCCCACTGTGACCTTATAGTGCTATAAATATCTTGTTAATCTTTTTATAGAAGATTCTCGAAAACTGAGTCACAGATTAATTTCATTTATATAAACAACATGTTTACAAGGAAAAGTACTTCAGAACCTTCAAGAAAGTTCTGGGTTGCATTATTTTTAGAGAATTACCTCATCTTATTCCACAGCCCCTTGGAATGTTCTAGAGAAATCTTAGGGTCTATAAAAGAGCTTGATTTTTTAAATGCTATGCTCAATATTTTATTATTCTAAAAGCAAAAGAAAGCTCTATTACATAAATCTTTCTTTTCCTCGAAGAGGGGGAGTGTTATGCATAAGAATTTATTTTTCTGATTCCAACCTTTACCCCACTGTGACCTAATAGTGCTTTAAATATCTTGTTAATCTTTTTATAGAAGATTCTCGAAAACTGAGTCACAGATTAATTTCATTTTTGTAAACAACATGTTTACAAGGAAAAGTACTTCAGAACCTTCCAGAAAGTTCTGGGTTGCATTATTTTTAGAAAATTACCTCATCTTATTCCACAGCCCTCTGGAGTGTTCTAGAGAAATCTAAGGGTCTATAAAAGAGCTTGATTTTTCTCATTGAGTCAGACTTTTGAGTTTGATGTTTGGGCATTTAAGAAAAGTTATTTCTAAATTCTGTGTTGGATTGTTAAAAGGATATTACTTTTCATTTTGGACTGTGAATTCTGTGGGATCAAGGAAAATAGATTCATTCAGGATATTTCATAACAGAGCTAAGTACATTTATTTTTTTTACTTCTACAGGTTAAAGTTAACTTGTAAATAAATTTTGTTAAAATTTTCCAAAAGGCTTGTTTGCTTTTTCTTTCTGCTACGCCTGGCTCGTAACAAGACCATAATGGAAACCTAAACAAAGGAAGGCCATAAGGACAGTTACTTTCCCACAAAAAATGCCAAAATGGCGATCCAAAATAAAAAGACACAAGTGATACACACAGTAAGTAACAAACAACAACATAAATAAACCTCTCAGAAGAACCGCCTTGGAACTGTCAGTGGAAAGAATTCCACTGGGGGGCTTAAATCGATTTGATATTGACACTAACACTCCTGATACATGTGATTGTAAAAAATCAGTGTATTGCTTTCCTCCTGCTTGTCATATTATTACTGGCAATTTAAAAATTATTCCTGATTCTAGGATACGTAATATTAGTTCTAAAGAACCTACATATCGATTTCTTTCTAAAATTGATTTTAATAATAGTAGAGATGAAATCGCTGCTGCCTTGAATGAAATTGGTAATCGATGGTGTAAACGTGAGTATGGTGAGCACAAAGCTGTAAAAGAATGGAAACTAAGCATCTTGAAATTAGTGAACAAATGCATTTCTTTTCATTCGCAAAATACGAACTAATTACCTCCTAAACCTAAAATAGAAGTAGAGGCAATGATCAGGAATCGATACAATCAACCCATAGCTCCAATCAGAGACACTAAAGGGAAAGAAACACCAGCATGCAACAACAGACCTAATGGAAACAGCAACAGCAGAAAGCCAAAAGGACAGTTATTTTCCACAAAATGGCAAAAGGACTATCCAAAATAAAATAACACAAGTTACACAAATACCTAAAGACAAACCATAACAAAAATAAATCGCGACAGAAGAACAGCCTTGGCACGGTCAGTGGAAACGAAGTTCACTGGGGGTTTAAATCGATTTTACGTGGCCGAAATCCTCGCCCTTATTTCAATCGCGATTTAGACAAATAATTTGTTCAGTCCGCATGAAGGCCTCCTAACTCATCAGTTCAACATCTCCGTGAACACAAATAATCAAACAACCACAGAGATTTAAACAACGGTGAGGACTCGACAGCACGAAACCACTGAAATGCTTGAACAAAAGAAAATCAACAGTTAGACTCCGACCAGAGATAGAGCATCAGGCATGAGCCAACATTACCTTGAATTAGATCTCTCTAATTCTCAATAAGCCTTTGTCTCACCTCTGTGGTTCTTTGATTATTTGTGTTCACGGAGATGTTGCACTGATGAATTAGGAGGCCTTCATGCGGACTGAACAAATTATTTGTCTAAATCGCGACGGAAGTAAGGGCGCGGAGTGTGGCCACGTAAAATCGATTTACGCCCCCGCGTGGAATTCTTTCCACTGACCGTTCCAAGGCGGTTCGGATTACCCACAACTTGTCAAAATAACTTAGTACCAAATCTTATGTAAATATTGTCAAGTAGAAAGGCGAGAGCTTCACACACTTTCTGACATGACCATAAAGTATAGTTTTTTGCTCTTCAGAAGTGAAAAAAAAAACATTTCTTACATTACATGCAAGATAGAGCAAGTCTTCCCTATGAAATGTCGATTCAATTAAATCGTCTTTACGTCACCTAAGACGTCTTTACGTCACCTAAGACATCTTTACGTCACCGTAAACTAGGTATTCAAGAATTACATAGGAAAGTAGATGTAAAACAAAGATCAGGAATCGATACAATTACTTTATTCCATCCATCAAAGACACCAAAGAGAAAGAAACACAAACATGAAGCGACAAGACCATTATGGAAACCTAAACAAAGGAAGGCCATAAGGACAGTTACTTTCCAACAAAATGGTCAAATGGCCATCCCAAATAAAAAGACACAGGTGACACACACAGTAAGTAACAAACAACAACAAAATAAACAGCCACAGAAGAACCGCCTTGGAACGGTCAGTGGAAAGAATTCCACTGGGAAGTTTGTTTTGGCTCCAGCTGATAAGGCCGTTAACAATGTGGTCGTTGTTTGACGGTTTCACTATGTTGATACGCTTCAGCAAGAACTTGGTGGTACTAAGGCCTATGAAATCCAGCCTTTAGCTATAGAGAGACATTTACTTGCATGATGACCGATTTGTCATTCAGCCAACAAGTTTGCTGTCTGTGTTACAGAAGGCCTTCTACGTTATATTGGTTACCTAAACTTCATAAAAGACCTTACAAAGTAGAAGTAAAACAAAGATCAGGAATCGATACAATTAACTTACTCCACCCATCAAAGACACCAAAGGGAAAGAAACACAAACATGAAGCGAGCAGACCATAATGGAAAGTAGAAGTAAAACAAAGATCAGGAATAGATACAATTAACTTACTCCACCCATCAAAGACACCAAAGGGAAAGAAACACAAACATTAAGCGACCAGACCATAATGGAAACCTAAACAAAGGAAGGCCATAAGGACAGTTACTTTCCCACAAAATGGCCATATGGCCATCCAAAATAAAAAGACACAAGTGATACACACAGTAAGTAACAAACAACACCATAAATAAACCGCCACAGAAGAACCGCCTTGGAACGGTCAGTGGAATGATTTCCACTGGGGGCTTAAATCGATTTTACGTGGCCACAATCCTCGCCCTTACTTCCGTCGCGATTTAGACAAATAATTTGTTCAGTCCGCATGAAGGCCTCCTAACTCATCAGTGCAACATCTCCGTGAACACAAAAAATCAAAGAACCACAGAGGCGAGACAACGGTGAGGACTCGACAGCAAGAAACCACTGAAATGCTGGAGCAAAACGAAACCATCAGTTAGACTCCGATAGGCCCGACCAGAGACAGAGCATCAGGCACCAACCATCAATAACTTGAATTAGATCTCTCTAATTTTCAATAAGCCTTTACGTTGGAGCCGTCATAGAATCTGAGGCCTGACCCACCGGCGTGCAATTAAAGAGGGAAGCAAAGTTGCCAACCGTGATTGAGTTAACTACCATGCATGCAGTCTGTCGTATAACATCCATGTTGTACCCAATCTTTTTATATCGAAGAATGATTTTACGAAATTGGGTGCTGAAGTCATTGCGGTTATATATTTTTCTGAATTTATATACTAAGTGACCATAAAATTCGGGTTCCGATAGACCTTGTTGCAGAAGAGATTTAAGTCCAATATTGAATTTTGAAATTAAATCAGAATGGCATCTATAAAATTTTGAAAAGGCTTTGCGTAGTTTATGGTACCGATAACCCTGATTAAGGAGTTTAGCCGTTAATAATTTATTACGAGTGTTGAAGTCAGTAACATGACTACACACTCTAGGAAATCGAATCAATTGCGAAATATAAACGCCATAGGATGGCGCACGAGGAACATCACCATCCAAACAAGGAAAATTTACAATCTCAAAATCAAAGTCATCGCGTTTATCATAAATTTTGCACGAAACAAATCCATCTACAATAGATAGATGTAAATCCAAAAACGGGAAACCTAAACAAAGGAAGGCCATAAGGACAGTTACTTTCCCACAAAATGGCCATATGGCCATCCAAAATAAAAAGACACAAGTGATACACACAGTAAGTAACAAACAACAACATAAATAAACCTGTGGAACGGTCAGTTGGAAGAATTCCACTGGGGGGCTTAAATCGATTTTACATGGCCATAATCCTCGCCCTTACCTCTGTCGTGGTATACACTAAGGGAAAGGGTAAATATCGAATATTCTCACGTGTTTACTAAGCACTCCTTGTATCATATGCGCCGTCGTTAAGGTTGACGTCACAACACGTTACGTGACGTCAGTAAACATCACTATAGTGTCATCACAATATGGTGGACGTCGGCAACCGAAGTGACTACAGTATTTAACACCCACGCTCAGAAATGGAAGGTATGCAAAAAAAATTCTACATGCGTGTGAGGGGTTGATAGAAAAAAAATCCGTCCCTCGGGATCACAGTGACCCTCGGGACGGAATTTTCAATCCACCCCTTACACCAATATAAGATTTTTCTACATTCCTGCAGTGTCAACACAATATGGTGGACGTTGGTAACCGAAGTGACTGCAGCATTAAAGATCCGCTTTAAGAAATGGAAGGTATGCAAGAAAAAGAATCCAATATGGGTGTGAGGGGTGGATAGAAAAATCCGTCCCTCGGGATCACTGTCCGGCATCACTCGGCAAGCCTCGTGATGCCAGACAGTGTCCCTCGGGACGGATTTTTCCATCCACCCCCCACACCCATATAAGATTATTATATTCTCACACATGGGACAGGACAAACCCTTTGTATGACAGTATGAGGTTTCTTTGTCACACACTTGATTCTCATCCAGTGAAATTCGTTTCACTGACCGTTCAAAGGAGATTGTTCTGTCGCGGTTTATTTTTGTTACGTTTGTCCTTGGGTGTTTGTGTCGCTTATATTATTTTGTTTTGGATAGCCAATTGGTCCTTTCGTGGGAAAGTAGCTGTCCTATTGGCTTTCAGCTATTGATGTTTCCATTAGGGTCTGTTGTTTCATGTTTGTGCTTCTTTGCCTTTGGTGTCACTGATGGGAGCTGTTGGTCAATTGTATTGATTCCTGATCATTGCCTCCACTTCTATTTTATTAGCCTCAAACTGCCAGTCATTGCTTAATATAGGAAAATAAGTTCAGCTGAACTATTTCTTTAGCTATTTTCTGTTTCCTGTGTCTCCCTAGATATACTTTTTAACAGTCATACTTTCATATCACGTGAACAAGTCCGTGAAATAAAGACCCCCCTAAACTCACTTTATATAGAGAAAACTGGGGTATACGGGGGTACACATTATTTTCCGTATTTCTGCTCCAAGACATAGGTTGTGGGTACTCGTTAGAACCGCTTAAATGAGGCGGTTCGAAGAGCACCCAAAACTTATGTTTGGAGCAGGAATAAGGAAAATATCACAAAGTTTCTTCAGAAAAAAAAATACCTTTTTTGTGGTAAGAAAAATGCACTACATCACACGGATGTGTTATCGTAATGATGTCCTTGACCAACGTTCAATGAAATGAACATTCAGTATGTCAGCAAGAATCTTGAAATGTACATGCACTGTTGCAGTTTTCAGAAATCAACAACTGGTTTACATTTGACTGGTTTACGTTTACCAACAACTGGTTTACATTTGACTGGTTTACTTTTACCACATCATGTGCATGGTTTGAAAATAGATTTAGGCGACTACAGTGGACACGTAAAATCGATTTAAGCCCCCAAATGGAATTTGTTTCACGGCCATTTCCAAGGCGATTTATTTTTTGTTATGGCTTGTTAAAGCGTGTGTATCGCTTATTTTGTTCTGGATAGCCAATTGGCAGTTCTGTGGGAAATTAACTGTCCTTTTGGCTTTCCGCTATATTAGGGTCTAGATGCTTAATGTTTGTGTTTCTTTCCCTGTGGTGCCTCTGATGGCAGCTGTGGGTTAATTGTATCGATTCCAGACCAATGCCTTCACTTCTATTTTGGAACAATCAGTGACATGAAGTCCACTGGTTGGGGGGGGGGGGGCTTAAATCGATTTTACGCGGCCGCAATCACCGCCCTTACTTCCGTCGTCATTGATCAAGGCATCCATTACATAGAGGATCTTACATAAGTATTCATGTGTTATTTAATTTATGAAACGAGTTGAAGAAAATGGATAAAATGCGAGGCTTTGTCGGGCATGTTAAGGTTTTTTTTTTCAACGAGTTTAATAAATTTAATAATGCAAGATTCTGTTTATCATATGGCATTTAAAATGCATTTTATTCACGATGTTTTTAACAGAAGTATCAATATTCCACCACTAATAAAGTCCACGTTAAAGACGTCGTATGTGTAACGTTAAAGGCGCGTATATTACTAATTTGCACATTTATTCCACTAGTGGATTACCGAATGTATAACATGGCGTTAAAATGTATAACATGGCGTTATCTTGCATGTAATATCAGAAATGCATTTTTCACTTCTATGGAGCATAAGAATTATACACTATGGTCATGTCAGAAAGTGTGGGATGCCCTCACCTTTCTACTTGACAATATTTATATTAGATTCGGTACTAAGTTATTTAGACAAATTATGGGTATTCCGATGGGTACTAATTGCGCACCTCTTGTGGCTGATCTGTTCTTGTATTGTTATGAAAGAGACTTCATTTTGTCCGCTTTCCATTGATAACCAATCTGACATTATTGAAGCTTTTAGCTCCACTTCTAGATATTTAGATGATTTATTAAATATTGATGATACCTATTTTGGTGGTTTGATCAGTCAGATTTACCCCCCAGAACTTCAGTTAAGTAAAGCAACTTCTTCTGATTCCGAGGCACCGTTTTTGGATTTACATCTATCTATTGTAGATGGATTTGTTTCGTGCAAAATTTATGATAAACGCGATGACTTTGATTTTGAGATTGTAAATTTTCCTTGTTTGGATGGTGATGTTCCTCGTGCGCCATCCTATGGCGTTTATATTTCGCAATTGATTCGATTTGCTAGAGTGTGTAGTTATGTAACTGACTTCAACACTCGTAATAAATTATTAACGGCTAAACTCCTTAATCAGGGTTATCGGTACCATAAACTACGCAAATAAAAATAAAAAAAATGAGTTCTTTTAAGAGCAATGAAAACATTCATAAGAAAGAAGATGGGTCATACTACGTAGTTTCGGCTAATAAAGCCTCATCAGTGACCCTGTAATGATCCGGCAAAGAAAGCCAGAGGAAACATACTGCGATTTTGCGATTTTCGAATAGGCAGTTGATACAAAGACTGATAAAAATCAAAATGGGGTCCAAATAATTAAAAACCTGTCTAGAATATGAGTCTAAACCAATAATTTATTTCTGATTTCTCAGAATATTCACGCTGATCTCAAAGGACCAAAAGTGAAATATAAACTGCAAAGCCTTTTCAAAATTTTATAGACGCCATTCTGATTTAATTTCAAAATTCAATATTGGACTTAAATCTCTTCTACAACAATGTCTATCGGAACCCGAATTTTATGGTGACTTAGTAAAGGCTTATTGAGTATAAGAGAGATCTAATTCAAGGTAATGTTGGTTGGTGCCGGATGTTCTGTCTCTGGTCGGGCCCATCGGAGTCTAACTGTTGGTTTTCCTTTGCTCCAGCATGCCAGTGGTTTCTTGCTGTCGAGTCCTCACCGTTGTCTCACCTCTGTGGTTCTTTGATTTTTGTGTTCACGGAGATGTTGCACTGATGAGTTAGGGGGCCTTCATGCGGACTGAACAAATTATTTGTCTAAATCGTGACGGAAGTAAGGGCGAGGATTGTGGCCACGTAAAATCGATTTAAGCCCCCCCAGGGGAAATCATTCCACTGACCGTTCCAAGGCGGTTCTTCTGTGGCGGTTTATTTATGGTGTTGTTTGTTACTTACTCTGTGTATCACTTGTGTCTTTTTATTTTGGATGGCCATATGGCCATTTTGTGGGAAAGTAACTGTCCTTATGGCCTTCCTTTGTTTAGGTTTCCATTATGGCCTGGTCGCATAATGTTTGTGTTTCTTTCCCTTTGTTGTCTTTGATGGGTGGGGTAAATTAATTGTATCGATTCCTGATCTTTGTTTTACTTCTACTTTTTTATACATTTTCAGACGCGACATGATCGTCTTATTAACTGGATGCTGTGAGAATACTGCTTGTTTGTATTTTAGTTACAACAATGAACAAGAATAACTGTTTATTTTTAATCAATCTTAAAATAATACCATTTACCTCAAGGTGAAAACAAGCAGACAAGCAAGATGTCTTTAAAACGATAAAACAGTTTCTTTGAATTTTATTCATGTTTGAAGGCAGAAGATTACTGTTCTGAATTTCGAATATTATGGATTATGTTTGTTTACATTACTAGAAAAGTATTAGAAAGAGCAGTGGTGTTTCAAATTTTAGATCATTTCGGCGTATCCAGCTCCTCTTCCTCTGGGTGCAGTATCCCAACACTCTCAGCACTGGCATTCCTCTTCGCCCGCACAAAAGGAACACTGTCGACACTGGGGCCTATTATTTTTCCAGCACGCCCTTTTTCTCTTAAATCCAAGGAATGGAATTGTCCATCCGACACTGAAATATATTATAGCCATACAGTCTAACTTATTTTGTACGGAATAGAATCGTCCGCCAAAAATACATGTATATAGAAAGAGACTATTTCGAAATGAAGGCGTGATAGGTTAACCTATTTTTCTGTCGCGGTTTATGTTTATAATGGTTTGTCTTTGAGTGTTTGTGTGGCTTATATTATTTTATTTTGGATAGCATATTGGCCATTTTGTGGGAAAGTAACTGTCTTTTTGGCTTTCCGCTATTGATGTTTCCATTAGAGTATGTTGCTTCATGTTTGTGTTTCTTTCCCTTTGGTGTCTCTGAACGGAGCTGTGGGTTAATTGTATCGATTCCTGATCATTGCCTCTATTTCTATTTTATCTATTTTTAAAGTATACCGTTGCAAACCCCATTTTAACTATATAGAAATGGGGTTAAAGGGTCAAAATCATACAGGCGTGTTTTCGTGATTGGGTTTTCCGTCTAAAGAAAGTGAGTTAACAGAATAACACAATGTTCTTGTTGTCGTTCTTCTTCTTCGTTTTCTTCTTCGTTTACACATCATACCGCGTGGCTGCAAAGAGCAAGTGAAAACTGCTTTGATTTCACGCGGATGTGATTTTCTGTAAATTATATGATGAAATTTGGGTCTAATCCGTTCAGTCTGCTATCGTTATTGAATGTTTCAGTTGGATCAATCATATACACTCAAAATGCAAGTGAAGACGATGATCAGGAATCGATACAAGTAAGTCACGCCTCCACTCAGAGACATAAAATGGAAAGAAACACAAACATGGGGGGGGGGGGGGGCTTTCTAACTCGTTTCAGGGATCCTGAATTAGTGTACAACTAATAACGGTTTGTTGTACAATCATTGCGGGAGTATATCAGCTTAAATATGAGCCAGCGCACGACCAAACCTACACTAAGGCATATGCGCCCAACGAAGACTCAGATCAGCCTGCGCATCCGCGCAGTCTGATCAGAGTCTTCGCTTGGCGCTATTAGAGCGCTACTGAGTTTTTCTAATGTATTGTTTCTATTGAGACAGCCCAAAATCACAAGACTTGATTCTTCAGTGCTAATTACCTTAAAATCCATTCCCCGTGGAACCATATGCTTTATTTCACTACTATTCATTTTGTAACCAAAATGAAATTCACTTACAATATCTTCACAATAACTTGCAAATTCGAGCAAATGTGACAATCACAACTATAATTAGTATCTTGATATTGTAATCGAGGGATACAGATTTGAATAAGTTCTATAAAAGGGTTATCCTTTGGAAGCAAGGAATACACAACAGAAGTGAAAAATATGAAGTGTACATGTTTTCTGGGCCAGATTAGCTAGTTTCTGCCAATTAGTGACACACTCAGTTATTTTCAAAATTCCACAATGGAATCAATGATCCCAAAGGACAAGAAAATATAATCTACACTATGATGTAGGGCAGGGAGACGTTTTACCGCCGCCACACATTCCCAAACACCAGCTGTAGGGAAGTTAAATATGTTCTATAAAAGGGTTATCCTTTGGAAGCAAGGAATACACTACGGAAGTGAAAAATATGAAGTGTACATGTTTTCTGGACCAGACTAGCTAGTTTCGGCCAATTTGGCCTCATCAGTCATTTGACTTTTTTCTGAATCCCTTTGTATGATACTTGTATTCTTTGTCAAAATTATCTGTGTAAAAGATGTGTGTATTTTACAAATAAATAAAGTTTAAACCAACCTCAGCACTATAAAAGAAAAAACTAAATGATTTAATTGAAATGACATTTCATAGGGAAGACTCCGTCTATCTTGCATGTAATGTAAGAAATGCTGTGTTTATTTCTGAAGAGCATCAACATTATACTTTATGGTCATGTCTGAAAGTGTGCGAAGCTCTCACCTTTGTACTTCACAATATTTAAATAAGATTTGGTAATAATATATTTAGACAAGGTGTGGGTACGCCGATGGGTACTAATTGCGCACCACTTGTCGCTGGTCTGGTTTTGTTTTGTTGAGAGAGACTTCATGATGTCCCTTTCTGCTGAAAACCAATCTGAAATCATTGAAGCTTTTAGCTCAACTTCTAGATATTTGAATGATTTTTTAAGTATTGACAATAACTATTTCGATGGTTTAATCAGTCAGATTTACCATCAGAACTTCAGTTAAATAAAGCAAATGCTTCTGATACCGAGGCCCTGTTTTTTGGATTTTCTTCTATCTATTGTAGATGGGTTTGTTATTTGCAAAATTTATGATAAACGCGATGATTTTGATTTTGAGATCGTAAATTTTCCTTTTTTGGATGGTGATGATCCTCGTGTGCCATCATATGGCGTTTATATTTCGCAATTGATTCGATTTGCCAGAGTATGTAGTCATGTAACTAACATCAACGCTCGTTACAAATTGTTAACAGCTAAACTTCTTAATAAGGGTTATTATACCATAAACTACGCAAAGCCCTTTTCAAAATTTTATAGACATCATTCTGATTTAATTTCAAACTTCAATATTGGACTGAAATTTCTTCTGCAACAAGGTCTATCGAAATCCGAATTTTACGGTGACTTTGTATATAAATTCAGAAAAATATATAACCGCAATGACTTTTGCATCCAATTTCGTAAAATCATTCTTCGATATAAAAAGTTTGGGTACAACAAAAATTTTATTTGACAGAATGTATGTATGGTAGTTAACCCAATCACGGTTGACAACTTTGCTTCCCTCTTAAATTGCACGCCGGTGGGTCAGGCCTCAGATTCTATGACAGTTCCAGCGTATAGGCTTACTGAAAATGCCCAACTTTGATATTTTCTCGCTTCTGGACTGTAGAAAGCGAAACAGTAGATCGCACTGCTCCACAAGAAATGGTAATTATAAAAGTAAAGTACGTGCTTTTAAAAGAATTAATACCAGACTGAAGTTACTGCCCATAACATTATTGAATCATGTACGACACTCAATGCTTGCTTTTCAAAGTTCATTACCCATTTCTGTATTACGGATTCTGGATACCGAGGCGAATCAATTATACGATAGTTCTAAGCAGTCAAACGACGCTGCTCTTTTAACTAGAGGTTATACTCAGCATGCTCTTCGTCCTTTCATTGATTCGGAAATCAATCACAAACGTCATTACATCAAAATATCCTCCATTAATTAGGCTTTGGATTTTACAGATTTACCTAGTATCTTCCGGGACAGTTCGGTGATTTCATCCATTCCTGCTTTTTTTTTCAAAATATTGAAACACCCATAATTTGCTATAAATACAATCAATCTGTTAGATCCATCATTCTTAATTCCAATAAAAAGTAGAAGTAAAACAAAGATCAGGAATCGATACAATTAACTTACTCCACCCATCAAAGACACCAAAGGGAAAGAAACACAAACATGAAGCGACCAGACTGTTATGCATAAGAAATTATTTTTCTGATTCCCACCTTTACCCCACTGTGACCTTATAGTGCTATAAATATCTTGTTAATCTTTTTATAGAAGATTCTCGAAAACTGAGTCACAGATTAATTTCATTTATGTAAACAACATGTTTACAAGGAAAAGTACTTCAGAACCTGCCAGAAAGTTCTGGGTTGCATTATTTTTAGAAAATTACCTCATCTTATTCCACAGCCCCTTGGAATGTTCTAGAGAAATCTTAGGGTCTATAAAAGAGCTTGATTTTTTATATGCTATGCTCAATATTTTAATATTCTAAAAGCAAAAGAAAGCTCTATTACATAAATCTTTCTTTTCCTCGAAGAGGGGGAGTGTTATGCATAAGAATTTATTTTTCTGAATCCAACCTTTACCCCACTGTGACCTAATAGTGCTTTAAATATCTTGTTAATCTTTTTATAGAAGATTCTCGAAAACTGAGTCACAGATTAATTTCATTTTTGTAAACAACATGTTTACAAGGAAAAGTACTTCAGAACCTTCCAGAAAGTTCTGGGTTGCATTATTTTTAGAAAATTACCTCATCTTATTCCACAGCCCTCTGGAGTGTTCTAGAGAAATCTAAGGGTCTATAAAAGAGCTTGATTTTTCTCATTGAGTCAGACTTTTGAGTTTGATGTTTGGGCATTTAAGAAAAGTTATTTCTAAATTCTGTGTTGGATTGTTAAAAGGATATTACTTTTCATTTTGGACTGTGAATTCTGTGGGATCAAGGAAAATAGATTCATTCAGGATATTTCATAACAGAGCTAAGTACATTTAATTTTCTTACTTCTACAGGTTAAAGTTAACTTGTAAATAAATTTTGTTAAAATTTTCCAAAAGGCTTGTTTGCTTTTTCTTTCTGCTACGCCTGGCTCGTAACAAGACCATAATGGAAACCTAAACAAAGGAAGGCCATGAGGACAGTTACTTTCCCACAAAAAATGCCAAAATGGCCATCCAAAATAAAAAGACACAAGTGATACACACAGTAAGTAACAAACAACAACATAAATAAACCTCTCAGAAGAACCACCTTGGAACTGTCAGTGGAAAGAATTCCACTGGGGGGCTTAAATCGATTTGATCTTGATATTGACACTAACACTCCTGAAACATGTGATTGTAAAAAATCAGTGTATTGCTTTCCTCCTGCTTGTCATATTATTACTGGCAATTTAAAAATTATTCCTGATTCTAGGATACGTAATATTAGTTCTAAAGAACCTACATATCGATTTCTTTCTAAAATTGATTTTAATAATAGTAGAGATGAAATCGCTGCTGCCTTGAATGAAATTGGTAATCGATGGTGTAAACGTGAGTATGGTGAGCACAAAGCTGTAAAAGAATGGAAACTAAGCATCTTGAAATTAGTCAACACATGTATTTCTTTTCATTCGCAAAATACGAACTAATTACCTCCTAAACCTAAAATAGAAGTAGAGGCAATGATCAGGAATCGATACAATCAACCCATAGCTCCAATCAGAGACACTAAAGGGAAAGAAACACCAACATGCAACAACAGACCTAATGGAAACAGCAACAGCAGAAAGCCAAAAGGACAGTTATTTTCCACAAAATGGCAAAAGGACTATCCAAAATAAAATAACACAAGTTACCCAAATACCTAAAGACAAACCATAACAAAAATAAATCGCGACAGAAGAACAGCCTTGGCACGGTCAGTGGAAACGAAGTTCACTGGGGGTTTAAATCGATTTTACGTGGCCGAAATCCTCGCCCTTATTTCAATCGCGATTTAGACAAATAATTTGTTCAGTCCGCATGAAGGCCTCCTAACTCATCAGTTCAACATCTCCGTGAACACAAATAATCAAACAACCACAGAGATTTAAACAACGGTGAGGACTCGACAGCACGAAACCACTGAAATGCTTGAACAAAAGAAAATCAACGGTTAGACTCCGACCAGAGATAGAGCATCAGGCATGAGCCAACATTACCTTGAATTAGATCTCTCTAATTCTCAATAAGCCTTTGTCTCACCTCTGTGGTTCTTTGATTATTTGTGTTCACGGAGATGTTGCACTGATGAATTAGGAGGCCTTCATGCGGTCTGAACAAATTATTTGTCTAAATCGCGAGGGAAGTAAGGGCGCGGAGTGTGGCCACGTAAAATCGATTTACGCCCCCGCGTGGAATTCTTTCCACTGACCGTTCCAAGGTGGTTCGGATTACCCACAACTTGTCAAAATAACTTAGTACCAAATCTTATGTAAATATTGTCAAGTATAAAGGCGAGAGCTTCACACACTTTCTGACATGACCATAAAGTATAGTTTTTTGCTCTTCAGAAGTGAAAAAACATTTCTTACATTACATGCAAGATAGAGCAAGTCTTCCCTATGAAATGTCGATTCAATAAAATCGTCTTTACGTCACCTAAGACGTCTTTACGTCACCTAAGACATCTTTACGTCACCGTAAACTAGGTATTCAAGAATTACATAGGAAAGTAGATGTAAAACAAAGATCAGGAATCGATACAATTACTTTATTCCATCCATCAAAGACACCAAAGAGAAAGAAACACAAACATGAAGCGACAAGACCATTATGGAAACCTAAACAAAGGAAGGCCATAAGGACAGTTACTTTCCAACAAAATGGTCAAATTGCCATCCCAAATAAAAAGACACAAGTGACACACACAGTGAGTAACAAACAACAACAAAATAAACAGCCACAGAAGAACCGCCTTGGAACGGTCAGTGGAAAGAATTCCACTGGGAAGTTTGTTCTGGCTCCAGCTGATAAGGCCGTTAACAATGTGGTCGTTGTTTGACGGCTTCACTATGTTGATACGCTTCAGCAAGAACTTGGTGGTACTAAGGCCTATGAAATCCAGCCTTTAGCTATAGAGAGACATTTACTTGCATGATGACCGATTTGTCATTCAGCCAACAAGTTTGCTGTCTGTGTTACAGAAGGCCTTCTACGTTATATTGGTTACCTAAACTTCATAAAAGACCTTACAAAGTAGAAGTAAAACAAAGATCAGGAATCGATACAATTAACTTACTCCACCCATCAAAGACACCAAAGGGAAAGAAACACAAACATGAAGCGAGCAGACCATAATGGAAAGTAGAAGTAAAACAAAGATCAGGAATAGATACAATTAACTTACTCCACCCATCAAAGACACCAAAGGGAAAGAAATACAAACATTAAGCGACCAGACCATAATGGAAACCTAAACAAAGGAAGGCCATAAGGACAGTTACTTTCCCACAAAATGGCCATATGGCCATCCAAAATAAAAAGACACAAGTGATACACACAGTAAGTAACAAACAACACCATAAATAAACCGCCACAGAAGAACCGCCTTGGAACGGTCAGTGAAATGATTTCCACTGGGGGCTTAAATCGATTTTACGTGGCCACAATCCTCGCCCTTACTTCCGTCGCGATTTAGACAAATAATTTGTTCAGTCCGCATGAAGGCCTCCTAACTCATCAGTGCAACATCTCCGTGAACACAAAAAATCAAAGAACCACAGAGGCGAGACAACGGTGAGGACTCGACAGCAAGAAACCACTGAAATGCTGGAGCAAAAGAAAACCATCAGTTAGACTCCGATGGGCCCGACCAGAGACAGAGCATCAGGCACCAACCAACATTACCTTGAATTAGATCTCTCTAATTTTCAATAAGCCTTTACGTTGGAGCCGTCATAGAATCTGAGGCCTGACCCACCGGCGTGCAATTAAAGAGGGAAGCAAAGTTGCCAACCGTGATTGAGTTAACTACCATGCATGCAGTCTGTCGTATAACATCCATGTTGTACCCAATCTTTTTATATCGAAGAATGATTTTACGAAATTGGGTGCTGAAGTCATTGCGGTTATATATTTTTCTGAATTTATATACTAAGTGACCATAAAATTCGGGTTCCGATAGACTTTGTTGCAGAAGAGATTTAAGTCCAATATTGAATTTTGAAAATTAAATCAAAATGGCGTCTTTAAAATTTTGAAAAGGCTTTGCGTAGTTTATGGTACCGATAACCCTGATTAAGGAGTTTAGCCGTTAATAATTTATTACGAGTGTTGAAGTCAGTAACATGACTACACACTCTAGGAAATCGGATTAATTGCGAAATATAAACGCCATAGGATGGCCACGAGGAACATCACCATCCAAACAAGGAAAATTTACAATCTCAAAATCAAAGTCATCGCGTTTATCATAAATTTTGCACGAAACAAATCCATCTACAATAGATAGATGTAAATCCAAAAACGGGAAACCTAAACAAAGGAAGGCCATAAGGACAGTTACTTTCCCACAAAATGGCCAAATGGCCATCCAAAATAAAAAGACACAAGTGATACACACAGTAAGTCACAAACAACAACATAAATAAACCGCCACAGAAGAACCGCCTTGGAACGGTCAGTTGGAAGAATTCCACTGGGGGCTTAAATCGATTTTACATGGCCATAATCCTCGCCCTTACCTCTGTCGTGGTATACACTAAGGGAAAGGGTAAATATCGAATATTCTCACGTGTTTACTAAGCACTCCTTGTATCATATGCGCCGTCGTTAAGGTTGACGTCACAACACGTTACGTGACGTCAGTAAACATCACTGTAGTGTCATCACAATATGGTGGACGTCGGCAACCGAAGTGACTACAGTATTTAACACCCACGCTCAGAAATGGAAGGTATGCAAAAAAAAAATTCTACATGCGTGTGAGGGGTTGATAGAAAAAAAATCCGTCCCTCGGGATCACAGTGACCCTCGGGACGGAATTTTCAATCCACCCCTCACACCAATATAAGATTTTTCTACATTCCTGCAGTGTCAACACAATATGGTGGACGTTGGTAACCGAAGTGACTGCAGCATTAAAGATCCGCTTTAAGAAATGGAAGGTATGCAAGAAAAAGAATCCAATATGAGTGTGAGGGGTGGATAGAAAAATCCGTCCCTCGGGATCACTGTCCGGCATCACTCGGCAAGCCTCGTGATGCCAGACAGTGTCCCTCGGGACGGATTTTTCCATCCACCCCCCACACCCATATAAGATTATTATATTCTCACACATGGGACAGGACAAACCCTTTGTATGACAGTATGAGGTTTCTTTGTCACACACTTGATTCTCATCCAGTGAAATTCGTTTCACTGACCGTTCAAAGGAGATTGTTCTGTCGCGGTTTATTTTTGTTACGTTTGTCCTTGGGTGTTTGTGTCGCTTATATTATTTTGTTTTGGATAGCCAATTGGTCCTTTCGTGGGAAAGTAGCTGTCCTATTGGCTTTCAGCTATTGATGTTTCCATTAGGGTCTGTTGTTTCATGTTTGTGCTTCTTTTCCTTTGGTGTCTCTGATGGGAGCTGTTGGTCAATTGTATTGATTCCTGATCATTGCCTCCACTTCTATTTTATTAGCCTCAAACTGCCAGCCATTGCTTAATATAGGAAAATAAGTTCAGTTGAACTATTGCTTTAGCTATTTTCTGTTGCACATGTTGTTACCCTTGGAAACAAGGAAGCTTCTTTCCTGTGTCTCCCTAGATATACTTTTTAACAGTCATACTTTCATATCACGTGAACAAGTCCGTGAAATAAAGACCCCCCCTAAACTCACTTTATATAGAGAAAACTGGGGTATACGGGGGTACACATTATTTTCCGTATTTCTGCTCCAAGACATAGGTTGTTGGTACTCGTTAGAACCGCTTAAATGAGGCGGTTCGAAGAGCACCCAAAACTTATGTTTGGAGCAGGAATAAGGAAAATATCACAATGTTTCTTCAGAAAAAAATACCTTTTTTTGTGGTAAGAAAAATGCACTACATCACACGGATGTGTTATCGTAATGATGTCCTTGACCAACGTTCAATGAAATGAACATTCAGTATGTCAGCAAGAATCTTGAAATGTACATGCACTGTTGCAGTTTTCAGAAATCAACAACTGGTTTACATTTGACTGGTTTACGTTTACCAACAACTGGTTTACATTTGACTGGTTTACTTTTACCACATCATGTGCATGGTTTGAAAATAGATTTAGGCGATTACAGTAGACACGTAAAATCGATTTAAGCCCCCAAATGGAATTTGTTTCACGGCCAGTTCCAAGGCGATTTATTTTTTGTTATGGCTTGTTAAAGTGTGTGTATCGCTTATTTTGTTCTGGATAGCCAATTGGCAGTTCTGTGGGAAATTAACTGTCCTTTTGGCTTTCCGCATATTTTGGGGTCTAGATGCTTAATGTTTGTGTTTCTTTCCCTGTGGTGCCTCTGATGGGAGCTGTGGGTTAATTGTATCGATTCCAGACCAATGCCTTCACTTCTATTTTGGAACAATCAGTGACATGAAGTCCACTGGTTGGGGGGGGGGGGGGGGCTTTAATCGATTTTACGCGGCCGCAATCACCGCCCTTACTTCCGTCGTCATTGATCAAGGCATCCATTACATAGAGGATCTTACATAAGTATTCATGTGTTATTTAATTTATGAAACGAGTTGAAGAAAATGGATAAAATGCGAGGCTTTGTCGGGCATGTTAAGGTTTTTTTTTTCAACGAGTTTAATAAATTTAATAATGCAAGATTCATATGGCATTTAAAATGCATTTTATTCACGATGTTTTTAACAGAAGTATCAATATTCCACCACTAATAAAGTCCACGTCGTTAAAGACGTCGTATGTGTAACGTTAAAGGCGCGTATATTACTAATTTGCACATTTATTCCACTAGTGGATTACCGAATGTATAACATGGCGTTAAAATGTATAACATGGCGTTATCTTGCATGTAATGTCAGAAATGCATTTTTCACTTCTATGGAGCATAAGAATTATACACTATGGTCATGTTAGAAAGTGTGGGATGCCCTCACCTTTCTACTTGACAATATTTATATTAGATTCGGTACTAAGTTATTTAGACAAATTATGGGTATTCCGATGGGTACTAATTGCGCACCTCTTGTGGCTGATCTGTTCTTGTATTGTTATGAAGGAGACTTCATTTTGTCCGCTTTCCATTGATAACCAATCTGACATTATTGAAGCTTTTAGCTCCACTTCTAGATATTTAGATGATTTATTAAATATTGATGATACCTATTTTGGTGGTTTGATCAGACAGATTTACCCCCCAGAACTTCAGTTAAGTAAAGCAACTTCTTCTGATTCCGAGGCACCGTTTTTGGATTTACATCTATCTATTGTAGATGGATTTGTTTCGTGCAAAATTTATGATAAACGCGATGACTTTGATTTTGAGATTGTAAATTTTCCTTGTTTGGATGGTGATGTTCCTCGTGCGCCATCCTATGGCGTTTATATTTCGCAATTGATTCGATTTGCTAGAGTGTGTAGTTATGTAACTGACTTCAACACTCGTAATAAATTATTAACGGCTAAACTCCTTAATCAGGGTTATCGGTACCATAAACTACGCAAATAAAAATCAAAAAATGAGTTCTTTTAAGAGCAATGAAAACATTCATAAGAAAGAAGATGGGTCATACTACGTAGTTTCGGCTAATAAAGCCTCATCAGTGACCCTGTAACGATCCGGCAAAGAAAGCCAGAGGAAACATACTGCGATTTAGCGATTTTCGAATAGGCAGTTGATACACAGACTGATAAAAATCAAAATGGGGTCCAAATAATTAAAAACCTGTCTAGAATATGAGTCTAAACCAATAATTTATTTCTGATTTCTCAGAATATTCACGCTGATCTCAAAGGACCAAAAGTGAAATATAAACTGCAAAGCCTTTTCAAAATTTTATAGACGCCATTCTGATTTAATTTCAAAATTCAATATTGGACTTAAATCTCTTCTACAACAATGTCTATCGGAACCCGAATTTTATGGTGACTTAGTATATAAATTCAGAAAAATATATAACCGCAATGACTTCAGCACCCAATTTCGTAAAATCATTCTTCGATATAAAAAGATTGGGTACAACATGGATGTTATACGACAGACTGCATGCATGGTAGTTAACCCAATCACGGTTGGCAACTTTGCTTCCCTCTTTAATTGCACGCCGGTGGGTCAGCCTCAGATTCTATGACGGCTCCAACGTAAAGGCTTATTGATAATTAGAGATAATGTTGGTTGGTGCCTGATGCTCTGTCTCTGGTCGGGCCCATCGGAGTCTAACTGTTGGTTTTCTTTTGCTCCAGCATGCCAGTGGTTTCTTGCTGTCGAGTCCTCACCGTTGTCTCACCTCTGTGGTTCTTTGATTTTTGTGTTCACGAAGATGTTGCACTGATGAGTTAGGGGGCCTTCATGCGGACTGAACAAATTATTTGTCTAAATCGTGACGGAAGTAAGGGCGAGGATTGTGGCCACGTAAAATCGATTTAAGCCCCCCCCCCCCAGGGGAAATCAATCCACTGACCGTTCCAAGGCGGTTCTTCTGTGGCGGTTTATTTATGGTGTTGTTTGTTACTTACTCTGTGTATCACTTGTGTCTTTTTATTTTGGATGGCCATATGGCCATTTTGTGGGAAAGTAACTGTCCTTATGGCCTTCCTTTGTTTAGGTTTCCATTATGGCCTGGTCGCATAATGTTTGTGTTTCTTTCCCTTTGTTGTCTTTGATGGGTGGGGTAAATTAATTGTATCGATTCCTGATCTTTGTTTTACTTCTACTTAATACATTTTCAGACGCGACATGATCGTCTTATTAACTGGATGCTGTGAGAATACTGCTTGTTTGTATTTTAGTTACAACAATGAACAAGAATAACTGTTTATTTTTAATCAATCTTAAAATAATACCATTTACCTCAAGTTGAAAACAAGCAGACAAGCAAGATGTCTTTAAAACGATAAAACAGTTTCTTTGAATTTTATTCATGTTTGAAGGCAGAAGATTACTGTTCTGAATTTCGAATATTATGGATTATGTTTGTTTACATTACTAGAAAAGTATTAGAAAGAGCAGTGGTGTTTCAAATTTTAGATCATTTCGGCATATCCAGCTCCTCTTCCTCTGGGTGCAGTATCCCAACACTCTCAGCATTGGCATTCCTCTTCGCCCGCACAAAAGGAACACTGTCGACACTGGGGCCTATTATTTTTCCAGCACGCCCTTTTTCTCTTAAATCCAAGGAATGTAATTGTCCATCCGACACTGAAATATATTATAGCCATACAGTCTAACTTATTTTGTACGAAATAGAATCGTCCGCCAAAAATACATGTATATAGAAAGAGACTATTTCGAAATGAAGGCGTGATAGGTTAACCTATTTTTCTGTCGCGGTTTATGTTTATAATGGTTTGTCTTTGAGTGTTTGTGTGGCTTATATTATTTTATTTTGGATAGCATATTGGCCATTTTGTGGGAAAGTAACTGTCTTTTTGGCTTTCCGCTATTGATGTTTCCATTAGAGTATATTGCTTCATGTTTGTGTTTCTTTCCCTTTGGTGTCTCTGAACGGAGCTGTGGGTTAATTGTATCGATTCCTGATCATTGCCTCTATTTCTATTTTATCTATTTTTAAAGTATACCCTTGCAAACCCCATTTTAACTATATAGAAATGGGGTTAAAGGGTCAAAATCATACAGGCGTGTTTTCGTGATTGGGTTTTCCGTCTAAAGAAAGTGAGTTAACAGAATAACACAATGTTCTTGTTGTCGTTCTTCTTCTTCGTTTTCTTCTTCGTTTACACATCATACCGCGTGGCTGCAAAGAGCAAGTGAAAACTGCTTTGATTTCACGCGGATGTGATTTTCTGTAAATTATATGATGAAATTTGGGCCTAATCCGTTCAGTCTGCTATCGTTATTGAATGTTTCAGTTGGATCAATCATATACACTCAAAATGCAAGTGAAGACGATGATCAGGAATCGATACAAGTAAGTCACGCCTCCCATCAGAGACATAAAATGGAAAGAAACACAAACATAGGGTGGGGGGGGGCTTTCTAACTCGTTTCAGGGATCCTGAATTAGTGTACAACTAATAACGGTTTGTTGTACAATCATTGCGGGAGTATATCAGCTTAAATATGAGCCAGCGCACGACCAAACCTACACTAAGGCATATGCGCCCAACGAAGACTCAGATCAGCCTGCGCATCCGCGCAGTCTGATCAGAGTCTTCGCTTGGCGCTATTAGAGCGCTACTGAGTTTCTCTAATGTATTGTTTCTATTGAGAAAGCCCAAAATCACAAGACTTGATTCTTCAGTGCTAATTACCTTAATCCATTCCCCGTGGAACCATATGCTTTATTTCACTACTATTCATTTTGTAACCAAAATGAAATTCACTTACAATATCTTCACAATAATTTGCAAATTTGAGCTAATGTGACAATCACAACTATAATTAGTATCTTGATATTGTAATCGAGGGATACAGATTTGAATAAGTTCTATAAAAGAGTTATCCTTTGGAAGCAAGGAATACACTACAGAAGTGAAAAATATGAAGTGTACATGTTTTCTGGGCCAGATTAGCTAGTTTCTGCCAATTAGTGACACACTCAGTTATTTTCAAAATTCCACAATGGAATCAATGATCCCAAAGGACAAGAAAATATAATCTACACTATGATGTAGGGCAGGGAGACGTTTTACCGCCGCCACACATTCCCAAACACCAGCTGTAGTGAAGTTAAATATGTTCTATAAAAGGGTTATCCTTTGGAAGCAAGGAATACACTACGGAAGTGAAAAATATGAAGTGTACATGTTTTCTGGACCAGACTAGCTAGTTTCGGCCAATTTGGCCTCATCAGTCATTTGACTTTTTTCTGAATCCCTTTGTATGATACTTGTATTCTTTGTCAACATTATCTGTGTAAAAGATGTGTGTATTTTACAAATAAATAAAGTTTAAACCAACCTCAGCACTATAAAAGAAAAAACTAAATGATTTAATTGAAATGACATTTCATAGGGAAGACTCCGTCTATCTTGCATGTAATGTAAGAAATGCTGTGTTTATTTCTGAAGAGCATCAACATTATACTTTATGGTCATGTCTGAAAGTGTGCGAAGCTCTCACCTTTGTACTTCACAATATTTAAATAAGATTTGGTAATAATATATTTAGACAAGGTGTGGGTACGCCGATGGGTACTAATTGCGCACCACTTGTCGCTGGTCTGGTTTTGTTTTGTTGAGAGAGACTTCATGATGTCCCTTTCTGCTGAAAACCAATCTGAAATCATTGAAGCTTTTAGCTCAACTTCTAGATATTTGAATGATTTTTTAAGTATTGACAATAACTATTTCGATGGTTTAATCAGTCAGATTTACCATCAGAACTTCAGTTAAATAAAGCAAATGCTTCTGATACCGAGGCCCTGTTTTTCGGATTTTCTTCTATCTATTGTAGATGGGTTTGTTATTTGCAAAATTTATGATAAACGCGATGATTTTGATTTTGAGATCGTAAATTTTCCTTTTTTGGATGGTGATGATCCTCGTGTGCCATCATATGGCGTTTATATTTCGCAATTGATTCGATTTGCCAGAGTATGTAGTCATGTAACTAACATCAACGCTCGTTACAAATTGTTAACAGCTAAACTTCTTAATAAGGGTTATTATACCATAAACTACGCAAAGCCCTTTTCAAAATTTTATAGACGTCATTCTGATTTAATTTCAAACTTCAATATTGGTCTGAAATTTCTTCTGCAACAAGGTCTATCGAAATCCGAATTTTACGGTGACTTAGTATATAAATTCAGAAAAATATATAACCGCAATGACTTTTGCATCCAATTTCGTAAAATCATTCTTCGATATAAAAAGTTTGGGTACAACATAAATTTTATTTGACAGAATGTATGTATGGTAGTTAACCCAATCACGGTTGACAACTTTGTTTCCCTCTTAAATTGCACGCCGGTGGGTCAGGCCTCAGATTCTATGACAGTTCCAGCGTAAAGGCTTACTGAAAATGCCCAACTTTGATATTTTCTCGCTTCTGGGCTGTAGAAAGCGAAACAGTAGATCGCACTGCTCCACAAGAAATGGTAATTATAAAAGTAAAGTACGTGCTTTTAAAAGAATTAATACCAGACTGAAGTTACTGCCCATAACATTATTGAATCATGTACGACACTCAATGCTTGCTTTTCAAAGTTCATTACCCATTTCTGTATTACGGATTCTGGATACCGAGGCGAATCAATTATACGATAGTTCTAAGCAGTCAAACGACGCTGCTCTTTTAACTAGAGGTTATACTCAGCATGCTCTTCGTCCTTTCATTGATTCGGAAATCAATCACAAACGTCATTACATCAAAATATCCTCCATTAATTAGGCTTTGGATTTTACAGATTTACCTAGTATCTTCCGGGACAGTTCGGTTATTTCATCCATTCCTGTTTTTTTTTTTTTTTCAAAATATTGAAACACCCATAATTTGCTATAAATACAATCAATCTGTTAGATCCATCATTCTTAATTCCAATAAAAAGTAGAAGTAAAACAAAGATCAGGAATCGATACAATTAACTTACTCCACCCATCAAAGACACCAAAGGGAAAGAAACACAAACATGAAGCGACCAGACTGTTATGCATAAGAAATTATTTTTCTGATTCCCACCTTTACCCCACTGTGACCTTATAGTGCTATAAATATCTTGTTAATCTTTTTATAGAAGATTCTCGAAAACTGAGTCACAGATTAATTTCATTTATGTAAACAACATGTTTACAAGGAAAAGTACTTCAGAACCTTCCAGAAAGTTCTGGGTTGCATTATTTTTAGAAAATTACCTCATCTTATTCCACAGCCCCTTGGAATGTTCTAGAGAAATCTTAGGGTCTATAAAAGAGCTTGATTTTTTATATGCTATGCTCAATATTTTATTATTCTAAAAGCAAAAGAAAGCTCTATTACATAAATCTTTCTTTTCCTCGAAGAGGGGGAGTGTTATGCATAAGAATTTATTTTTCTGATTCCAACCTTTACCCCACTGTGACCTAATAGTGCTTTAAATATCTTGTTAATCTTTTTATAGAAGATTCTCGAAAACTGAGTCACAGATTAATTTCATTTTTGTAAACAACATGTTTACAAGGAAAAGTACTTCAGAACCTTCCAGAAAGTTCTGGGTTGCATTATTTTTAGAAAATTACCTCATCTTATTCCACAGCCCTCTGGAGTGTTCTAGAGAAATCTAAGGGTCTATAAAAGAGCTTGATTTTTCTCATTGAGTCAGACTTTTGAGTTTGATGTTTGGGCATTTAAGAAAAGTTATTTCTAAATTCTGTGTTGGATTGTTAAAAGGATATTACTTTTCATTTTGGACTGTGAATTCTCTGGGATCAAGGAAAATAGATTCATTCAGGATATTTCATAACAGAGCTAAGTACATTTAATTTTCTTACTTCTACAGGTTAAAGTTAACTTGTAAATAAATTTTGTTAAAATTTTCCAAAAGGCTTGTTTGCTTTTTCTTTCTGCTACGCCTGGCTCGTAACAAGACCATAATGGAAACCTAAACAAAGGAAGGCCATAAGGACAGTTACTTTCCCACAAAAAATGCCAAAATGGCCATCCAAAATAAAAAGACACAAGTGATACACACAGTAAGTAACAAACAACAACATAAATAAACCTCTCAGAAGAACCGCCTTGGAACTGTCAGTGGAAAGAATTCCACTGGGGGGCTTAAATCGATTTGATCTTGATATTGACACTAACACTCCTGAAACATGTGATTGTAAAAAATCAGTGTATTGCTTTCCTCCTGCTTGTCATATTATTACTGGCAATTTAAAAATTATTCCTGATTCTAGGATACGTAATATTTGTTCTAAAGAACCTACATATCGATTTCTTTCTAAAATTGATTTTAATAATAGTAGAGATGAAATCGCTGCTGCCTTGAATGAAATTGGTAATCGATGGTGTAAACGTGAGTATGGTGAGCACAAAGCTGTAAAAGAATGGAAACTAAGCATCTTGAAATTAGTCAACAAATGTATTTCTTTTCATTCGCAAAATACGAACTAATTACCTCCTAAACCTAAAATAGAAGTAGAGGCAATGATCAGGAATCGATACAATCAACCCATAGCTCCAATCAGAGACACTAAAGGGAAAGAAACACCAACATGCAACAACAGACCTAATGGAAACAGCAACAGCAGAAAGCCAAAAGGACAGTTATTTTCCACAAAATGGCAAAAGGACTATCCAAAATAAAATAACACAAGTTACACAAATACCTAAAGACAAACCATAACAAAAATAAATCGCGACAGAAGAACAGCCTTGGCACGGTCAGTGGAAACGAAGTTCACTGGGGGTTTAAATCGATTTTACGTGGCCGAAATCCTCGCCCTTATTTCAATCGCGATTTAGACAAATAATTTGTTCAGTCCGCATGAAGGCCTCCTAACTCATCAGTTCAACATCTCCGTGAACACAAATAATCAAACAACCACAGAGATTTAAACAACGGTGAGGACTCGACAGCACGAAACCACTGAAATGCTTGAACAAAAGAAAATCAACGGTTAGACTCCGACCAGAAATAGAGCATCAGGCATGAGCCAACATTACCTTGAATTAGATCTCTCTAATTCTCAATAAGCCTTTGTCTCACCTCTGTGGTTCTTTGATTATTTGTGTTCACGGAGATGTTGCACTGATGAATTAGGAGGCCTTCATGCGGACTGAACAAATTATTTGTCTAAATCGCGACGGAAGTAAGGGCGCGGAGTGTGGCCACGTAAAATCGATTTACGCCCCCGCGTGGAATTCTTTCCACTGACCGTTCCAAGGCGGTTCGGATTACCCACAACTTGTCAAAAATAACTTATTACCAAATCTTATGTAAATATTGTCAAGTAGAAAGGCGAGAGCTTCACACACTTTCTGACATGACCATAAAGTATAGTTTTTTGCTCTTCAGAAGTGAAAAAAAAAACATTTCTTACATTACATGCAAGATAGAGCAAGTCTTCCCTATGAAATGTCGATTCAATTAAATCGTCTTTACGTCACCTAAGACGTCTTTACGTCACCTAAGACATCTTTACGTCACCGTAAACTAGGTATTCAAGAATTACATAGGAAAGTAGATGTAAAACAAAGATCAGGAATCGATACAATTACTTTATTCCATCCATCAAAGACACCAAAGAGAAAGAAACACAAACATGAAGCGACAAGACCATTATGGAAACCTAAACAAAGGAAGGCCATAAGGACAGTTACTTTCCAAGAAAATGGTCAAATTGCCATCCCAAATAAAAAGACACAAGTGACACACACAGTAAGTAACAAACAACAACAAAATAAACAGCCACAGAAGAACCGCCTTGGAACGGTCAGTGGAAAGAATTCCACTGGGAAGTTTGTTTTGGCTCCAGCTGATAAGGCCGTTAACAATGTGGTCGTTGTTTGACGGCTTCACTATGTTGATACGCTTCAGCAAGAACTTGGTGGTACTAAGGTCTATGAAATCCAGCCTTTAGCTATAGAGAGACATTTACTTGCATGATGACCGATTTGTCATTCAGCCAACAAGTTTGCTGTCTGTGTTACAGAAGGCCTTCTACGTTATATTGGTTACCTAAACTTCATAAAAGACCTTACAAAGTAGAAGTAAAACAAAGATCAGGAATCGATACAATTAACTTACTCCACCCATCAAAGACACCAAAGGGAAAGAAACACAAACATGAAGCGAGCAGACCATAATGGAAAGTAGAAGTAAAACAAAGATCAGGAATAGATACAATTAACTTACTCCACCCATCAAAGACACCAAAGGGAAAGAAACACATACATTAAGCGACCAGGCCATAATGGAAACCTAAACAAAGGAAGGTCATAAGGACAGTTACTTTCCCACAAAATGGCCATATGGCCATCCAAAATAAAAAGACACAAGTGATACACACAGTAAGTAACAAACAACACCATAAATAAACCGCCACAGAAGAACCGCCTTGGAACGGTCAGTGAAATGATTTCCACTGGGGGCTTAAATCGATTTTACGTGGCCACAATCCTCGCCCTTACTTGCGTCGCGATTTAGACAAATAATTTGTTCAGTCCGCATGAAGGCCTCCTAACTCATCAGTGCAACATCTCCGTGAACACAAAAAAATCAAAGAACCACAGAGGCGAGACAACGGTGAGGACTCGACAGCAAGAAACAACTGAAATGCTGGAGCAAAAGAAAACCATCAGTTAGACTCCGATGGGCCCGACCAGAGACAGAGCATCAGGCACCAACCAACATTACCTTGAATTAGATCTCTCTAATTTTCAATAAGCCTTTACGTTGGAGCCGTCATAGAATCTGAGGCCTGACCCACCGGCGTGCAATTAAAGAGGGAAGCAAAGTTGCCAACCGTGATTGAGTTAACTACCATGCATGCAGTCTGTCGTATAACATCCATGTTGTACCCAATCTTTTTATATCGAAGAATGGTTTTACGAAATTGGGTGCTGAAGTCATTGCGGTTATATATTTTTCTGAATTTATATACTAAGTGACCATAAAATTCGGGTTCCGATAGACTTTGTTGCAAAAGAGATTTAAGTCCAATATTGAATTTTGAAATTAAATCAGAATGGCGTCTATAAAATTTTGAAAAGGCTTTGCGTAGTTTATGGTACCGATAACCCTGATTAAGGAGTTTAGCCGTTAATAATTTATTACGAGTGTTGAAGTCAGTAACATGACTACACACTCTAGGAAATCGGATTAATTGCGAAATATAAACGCCATAGGATGGCGCACGAGGAACATCACCATCCAAACAAGGAAAATTTACAATCTCAAAATCAAAGTCATCGCGTTTATCATAAATTTTGCACGAAACAAATCCATCTACAATAGATAGATGTAAATCCAAAAACGGAAAACCTAAACAAAGGAAGGCCATAAGGACAGTTACTTTCCCACAAAATGGCCAAATGGCCATCCAAAATAAAAAGACACAAGTGATACACACAGTAAGTAACAAACAACAACATAAATAAACCGCCACAGAAGAACCGCCTTGGAACGGTCAGTTGGAAGAATTCCACTGGGGGGCTTAAATCGATTTTACATGGCCATAATCCTCGCCCTTACCTCTGTCGTGGTATACACTTAGGGAAAGGGTAAATATCGAATATTCTCACGTGTTTACTAAGCACTCCTTGTATCATATGCGCCGTCGTTAAGGTTGACGTCACAACACGTTACGTGACGTCAGTAAACATCACTGTAGTGTCATCACAATATGGTGGACGTCGGCAACCGAAGTGACTACAGTATTTAACACCCACGCTCAGAAATGGAAGGTATGCAAAAAAGAAATTCTACATGCGTGTGAGGGGTTGATAGAAAAAAAATCCGTCCCTCGGGATCACAGTGACCCTCGGGACGGAATTTTCAATCCACCCCTCACACCAATATAAGATTTTTCTACATTCCTGCAGTGTCAACACAATATGGTGGACGTTGGTAACCGAAGTGACTGCAGCATTAAAGATCCGCTTTAAGAAATGGAAGGTATGCAAGAAAAAGAATCCAATATGGGTGTGAGGGGTGGATAGAAAAATCCGTCCCTCGGGATCACTGTCCGGCATCACTCGGCAAGCCTCGTGATGCCAGACAGTGTCCCTCGGGAGGGATTTTTCCATCCACCCCCCACACCCATATAAGATTATTATATTCTCACACATGGGACAGGACAAACCCTTTGTATGACAGTATGAGGTTTCTTTGTCACACACTTGATACTCATCCAGTGAAATTCGTTTCACTGACCGTTCAAAGGAGATTGTTCTGTCGCGGTTTATTTTTGTTACGTTTGTCCTTGGGTGTTTGTGTCGCTTATATTATTTTGTTTTGGATAGCCAATTGGTCCTTTCGTGGGAAAGTAGCTGTCCTATTGGCTTTCAGCTATTGATGTTTCCATTAGGGTCTGTTGTTTCATGTTTGTGCTTCTTTTCCTTTGGTGTCTCTGATGGGAGCTGTTGGTCAATTGTATTGATTCCTGATCATTGCCTCCACTTCTATTTTATTAGCCTCAAACTGCCAGTCATTGCTTAATATAGGAAAATAAGTTCAGCTGAACTATTTCTTTAGCTATTTTCTGTTTCCTGTGTCTCCCTAGATATACTTTTTAACAGTCATACTTTCATATCACGTGAACAAGTCCGTGAAATAAAGACCCCCCTAAATCCACTTTATATAGAGAAAACTGGGGTATACGGGGGTACACATTATTTTCCGTATTTCTGCTCCAAGACATAGGTTGTGGGTACTCATTAGAACCGCTTAAATAAGGCGGCTGGAAGAGCACCCAAAACTTATGTTTGGAGCAGGAATAAGGAAAATATCACAAAGTTTCTTCAGAAAAAAATACCTTTTTTGAGGTAAGAAAAATGCACTACATCACACGGATGTGTTATCGTAATGATGTCTTTGACCAACGTTCAATGAAATGAACATTCAGTATGTCAGCAAGAATCTTGAAATGTACATGCACTGTTGCAGTTTTCAGAAATCAACAACTGGTTTACATTTGACTGGTTTACGTTTACCAACAACTGGTTTACATTTGACTGGTTTACGTTTACCACACCATGTACATGGTTTGAAAATAGATTTAGGCGAGTACAGTGGACACGTAAAATCGATTTAAGCCCCCAAATGGAATTTGTTTCACGGCCAGTTCCAAGGCGGTTTATTTTTTGTTATGGCTTGTTAAAGTGTGTTAATCGCTTATTTTGTTTTGGATAGCCAATTGGCAGTTCTGTGGGAAATTAACTGTCCTTTTGGCTTTCCGCTATATTGGGGTCTAGATGCTTAATGTCTGTGTTTCTTTCCCTGTGGTGCCTCTGATGGGAGCTGTGGGTTAATTGTATCGATTCCAGACCATTGCCTTCATTTCTATTTTGGAACAACCAGTACCATGAATTCCACTGGTTAGGTGGTGGTGGGGGGGGGGGGGGGGCTTTAATCGATTTTACGCGGCCGCAATCACCGTCCTTACTTCCGTCGTGATTTATCAAGGCATTCATTACATAGAGGATCTTACATAAGTATTCATGTGTTATTTAATTTATGAAACGAGTTGAAGAAAATGGATAAAATGCGAGCATGTCGAGCATGTTATGTTTTTTTTTTCTCAACGAGTTTAATAAATTTAATAATGCAAGATTCTGTTTATCATATGGCATTTAAAATGCATTTTATTCACGATGTTTTTAACAGAAGTATCAATATTCCACCATTAGTAAAGTCCACGTCGTTAAAGACGTCGTATGTGTAACGTTAAAGGCGCGTATATTACTAATTTGCACATTTATTCCACTAGTGGATTACCGAATGTATAACATAGCGTTAAAATGTATAACATGGCGTTATCTTGCATGTAATGTCAGAAATGCATTTTTCACTTCTAAAGAGCATAAGAATTATACACTATGGTCATGTCAGAAAGTGTGGGATGCCCTCACCTTTCTACTTGACAATATTTATATTAGATTCGGTACTAAGTTATTTAGACAAATTGTGGGTATTCCGATGGGTACTAATTGCGCACCTCTTGTGGCTGATCTGTTCCTGTATTGTTATGAAAGAGACTTCATTTTGTCCGCTTTCCATTGATAACCAATCTGAAATTATTGAAGCTTTTAGCTCCACTTCCACTTTTAGATGATTTATTAAATATTGATGATACCTATTTTGGTGGTTTGATCAGTCAGATTTACCCCCCAGAACTTCAGTTAAGTAAAGCAAATTCTTCTGATACCGAGGCCCCGTTTTTGGATTTACATCTATCTACTGTAGATGGATTTGTTTCGTGCAAAATTTATGATAAACGCGATGACTTTGATTTTGAGATTGTAAATTTTCCTTGTGTGGATGGTGATGTTCCTCGTGCGCCATCCTATGGCGTTTATATTTCGCAATTGATTCGATTTGCTAGAGTGTGTAGTCATGTAACTGACTTCAACACTCGTAATAAATTATTAACGGCTAAACTTCTTAATCAGGGTTATCGGTACCATAAACTACGCAAAGCCTTTTCAAAATTTTATAGACGCCATTCTGATTTAATTTCAAAATTCAATATTGGACTTAAATCTCTTCTACAACCAGGTCTATCGGAACCCGAATTTTATGGTGACTTAGTATATCAATTCAGAAAAATATATAACCGCAATGACTTCAGCACCCAATTTCGTAAAATCATTCTTCGATATAAAAAGATTGGGTACAACATGGATGTTATACGACAGACTGCATGCATGGTAGTTAACCCAATCACGGTTGGCAACTTTGCTTCCCTCTTTAATTGCACGCCGGTGGGTCAGGCCTCAGATTCTATGAAGGTTCCATTGTAAAGGCTTATTGAGAATTAGAGAGATCTAATTCAAGGTAATGTTGGTTGGTGCCTGATGTTCTGTCTCTGGTCGGGCCCATCGGAGTCTAACTGTTGGTTTTCTTTTGCTCCAGCATGTCAGTGGTTTCTTGCTGTCGAGTCCTCACCGTTGTCTCACCTCTGTGGTTCTTTGATTTTTGTGTTCACGGAGATGTTGCACTGATGAGTTAGGAGGCCGTCATGCGGACTGAACAAATTAATTGTCTAAATCGTGACGGAAGTAAGGGCGAGGATTGTGGCCACGTAAAATCGATTTAAGCCCCCCAGTGGAAATCATTCCACTGACCGTTCCAAGGCGGTTCTTCTGTGGCGGTTTATTTATGATGTTGTTTGTTACTTATTGTGTGTATCACTTGTGTCTTTTTATTTTCGATGGCTATATGGTCATTTTGTGGGAAAGTAACTGTCCTTATGGCCTTCCTTTGATTAGGTTTCCATAATGGCCTGGTCGCTTAATGTTTGTGTTTCTTTCCCTTTGGTGTCTTTGATGGGTGGAGTAAATTAATTGTATCGATTCCTGTTCTTTGTTTTACTTCTACTTAATACATTTTCAGACGCGACATGATCGTATTATTAACTTGATGCTGTGAGAATACTGCTTGTTTGTATTTTAGTTACAACAACGAACAAGAATAACTGTTTCTTTTTAATCAATCTTAAAATAATACCATTTATCTCAAGGTGAAAACAAGCAGACAAGCAAGATCTCTTTAAACGATGAAACAGTTTCTTTGAATTTTATTCATGTTTGAAGGCAGAAGATTACTGTTCTGAATTTCGAATATTATGGATTGTGTTTGTTTACATTACTAGAAAAGTATTAGAAAGAGCAGTGGTGTTTCAAATTTTAGATCATTTCGGCGTATCCAGCTCCTGTTCCTCTGGGTGCAGTATCCCAACACTCTCAGCAATGGCATTCCTCTTCGCCCGCGCAAAAGGAACACCGTCGCCACTGAGGCCTATTCTTTTTCCAGCACGCCCTTTATCTCTGAATCCGAAGGAATGGAATTGTCCATCCGACACTGAAACATATTATAGCCATACAGTCTAACTTATTTTGAACGGAATAGAATCGTCCGCCAAAAATACATGTATATAGAAAGAGACAATTTCGAAATGAAGGTGTGATAGGTTAACCTATTTTTCTGTCGCGGTTTATTTTTGTTACGGGTTGTCTTTGGGTGTTTGTGTGGCTTATATTATTTTATTTTGGATAGCATATTGGCCATTTTGTGGGAAAGTAACTGTCTTTTTGGCTTTCCGCTATTGATGTTTCCATTAGAGTATATTGCTTCATGTTTGTGTTTCTTTCCCTTTGGTGTCTCTGAACGGAGCTGTGGGTTAATTGTATCGATTCCTGATCATTGCCTCTATTTCTATTTTATCTATTTTTAAAGTATACCCTTGCAAACCCCATTTTAACTATATAGAAATGGGGTTAAAGGGTCAAAATCATACAGGCGTGTTTTCGTGATTGGGTTTTCCGTCTAAAGAAAGTGAGTTAACAGAATAACACAATGTTCTTGTTGTCGTTCTTCTTCTTCGTTTTCTTCTTCGTTTACACATCATACCGCGTGGCTGCAAAGAGCAAGTGAAAACTGCTTTGATTTCACGCGGATGTGATTTTCTGTAAATTATATGATGAAATTTGGGCCTAATCCGTTCAGTCTGCTATCGTTATTGAATGTTTCATGACGGTTCCAACGTAAAGGCTAATGTTGGTTGGTACCTGATGCTCTGTCTCTGGTCGGGCCCATTGGAGTCTAACTGTTGGTTTCTTTTGCTCCAGCATTTCTGTTGTTTCTTGCTGTTGAGTCCTCGCCGTTGTTTCATCCCTCTTGTTGTTTGGCTTTTCTGTTCACGGAGATGTTGCATTGATGAGTAAGGAGGCCTTTATTTGTCTTAATCGCGAGGGAAGTAAGGGCGAGGATTGTGGCCACGTGAAATCGATTTAAGCCCCCAAGTGGAATTTGTTCCGCTGACCGTTCCAAGCCGGTTCTTCTGTCGCGGTTTTTGTTTGTTATGGTTTGTATTTGGGTGTTTGTGTCTCTTTTATCATTTTATTTTGGATAGCCTTTTTGCCATTGTGTGGGAATGTAACTGTCATTTTGGCTTATCGCTATTGATGTTTCCACTAGGTCTGTTGCTTCATGTTTGTGTTTCTTTCCCTTTGGTGTCTCTGACGGGAGCTCCGGGTTAATTGTATCGATTCCTGATCATTGCCTCTACTTCTATTTTTCTAACTCATCAGTGATTCTGCTCGGTAATCAAAGAACTCACAATTAAAACCAAGTTGACTCAAGGATGAGGACTCGACTGTATACGGGATGAGCCATCCGATGCTGAACACAACGCCACAGGAACCTTGGAGCAAATGAAAACCCGTTGGACCAAGCAACAGACATACAAGCTCAGGCTCCGATCAACTAATAAATAGCTTTAAGCGAAAACCATAATGGAGCCTGAACCCCGATCCACCGGCGTGCAATTAAAGAGCAAAGGATAATGTCTGACCTTGATTGGGTCAAACACAGTGCATACAGATTGTTGAATGGAATTTATACCATAACCAATGCGTTTGTAACGTGTAATAATTTTCTAAAATTGAGCCGAAAAGTTTTGCTTGCCTCGACTTTTTCTTAATTTATATATAATGTCGCCAAATGCTCAGGCTGTGACATCCCCTGCAGCAAAAGTCTATTAAATCCAACATTAAATTTATAAATTAATTGATCGTGTCGGCGATAAAACTTAGAAAATGCTTTCCGAAGTTTATGATATGGATATCCCTTATGTAGCAGTTTAGCAGTTAGACTGCTCTTAAAGGAACTCATTTTTTATTTTTATTTGCCTTCACTGCAGCTGGTGTTGTGCCGTGTGACGGCCGTAAAACGTCTCCCCGTACATCAACCATAGTGCAGTTTATATTTTACTTTTGGTCCTTTGAGATCAGCGTGAATATTCTGAGAAATCGGAAATATATTATTGGTTTAGACTCATATTCTAGACAGGTTTTTAATTATTTGGACCCCATTTTGATTTATATCAGTCTTAGAATCGACTGCCTATTCGAAACTCGCAAAATTGCAGTATGTTTCCTCTGGCTTTCTATGCCGGATCATTACAGGGTCACTGATGAGGCTTTATTAGCCGAAACTACGTAGTGTGACCCATCTTCTTTCTTATAAATGTTTCCATTGCTCTTAAAGGAACTCATTTTTTATTTTTATTTGAATCGACTGCCTATTCGAAATTCGCAAAATTGCAGTATGTTTCCTCTGGCTTTCTTTGCCGGATCATAACAGGGTCAATGATGAGGCTTTATTAGCCGAAACTACGTAGTATGACCCACCTTCTTTCTTATGAATGTTTTCATTGCTCTTAAAGGAACTCATTTTTGATTTTTATTCTATTACGAGTATTAAACTCAACGAAATGACTTGATACTCTGGCGAAGCGAATAAACTGCGAAATATAAACACCCTTAGCTGGCGAACGAGGAATATCACCATTTAAAAGTTGGAAGTTTACCATATTAAAATCAAAATCATCCCGTTATTCAAAAGTTTTGGTTGAAACAAAACCATTTGAAATGTTCAAATGCAAATCCAAAACGTGGCTTCGATATCAGAATTATTGGCTTTGTTCAAATGCAGCTCAGATAAATTGAACATTCCTTCAGATTAAGGGTTTTCAATATTTTAAAGATCATTTAAATATCATGAGGTAGCGTTAAAGGCTTCGTTCTTTGATATACATCTATCTATTGTAGACTTTGTTAAAAACTTTGCTTCCCTTTTTAATTGCACGCCCGTGGGTCAGGCCTCACATTCTATGACGGTTCCAGCGTAAAGGCTTATTTAGAATTAAAGAGATCTAATTCAAGGTAATGATGGTTGGTACCTGATGCTCTATCTCTGGTCTGGCCGATCGGAGTCTAACTGATGGTTTTCTTTTGCTCCAGCATTTCAGTGGTTTCTTGCTGTCGTGTCCACACCGTTGTTTCATCCCTGTGATTGTTTGATTATTTGTGTTCAAGGAGATGTTGCACTGATGATTTAGGAGGCCTTCATGCGGACTTAACAAATTATTTGTCTAAATCGCGAGGGAAGTAAGGGCAAGGATTGTGGCCACGTAAAATCGATTTAAGACCCGCAGTGGAATTCGTTTCCACTGACCGTTCAATGGCGGTTCTTCTGTTGCGGTATATTTTTTATGGTTTGTCTTTGCGTGTTTGTGTCGCTTATATAATTTTATTTTGGATAGCCTATTGGCCATTTTGTGGGAAAGTAGCTGTCCTTTTGGCTTTCCGCTATTGATGTTTCCATTAGATCTGGTTTTTCATGTTTGTGTTTCTTTCCCTTTGGTGTCTCTGATGGGAGCTGTGGGTTGATTGTATTGTTTTCTGATCATTGCCCCCACTTCTATTTTGTTTCTTGCAAAATTTATGATAAACGCGATGATATTGATTTTGAGATTGTATTTTTTTCTTTTTTGGATGGTTAATATAACTATATCCTATAGCGTTTATGTTCGCAATTAATTCGATTTGCCACACTGTTTTGTCTTGTAACTGACTCCAACACTCGTAATACATTGTTAACGACTAATCTTGTTAATCAGGCTTATCGGTACCATAAACTACGCAAATACTTTTCAAAATTTTATAAACGTCATTCTGTTTTAATTTCAAAATTCAATTTTTGACTTAAATCTCTTCCGCAACAAGGTCTATCGGAGCCTGAATTTTATGGTGCCTTAGTATATAAATTCAGAAACAACCAGTGCTTCAGCTGAAGTGCACGACCCGCCGGATGCTATTAGCTTTATGAGTGTTACCATATATGGGTATGGCGGCCATTTTGGTCATGTGACCTGGACATAAAACGGTTCCCCCAATAAATGCGCCTTATCGTAAGGAGCAAAACTATATCTTATACTTTAGTACTGTATTCTGAATCGTTTGCAGGATAAAATCCAACACAAAAGCATATGTGTCAAAGTTTGACCTAGGCACAAAGAAGGCCAAGGTCAACCCAGGGTCACCATTTTAGCAATGTATGATGGGCCTACGTTCCAGATGCTATTTATCAAGTTTCGTGGAAATCTGCACAGTGGTTCTGGAGAAGACTATTTTTGAAGGGTTTTTACCAAATATTGCTTGGCGGCCATTTTGGTCATGTGACCTGGACCCCATAAGGAAATTTTGGTTTCCCCCATCCCGTAGAGGCTCCATATGAAATTTGACTTCAATCGGCCCAACGATTTCCGAGGAGAAGCAGTTCGAAAATTTTCACATTTGTCGCCTCGGCGAGGCTGTACTAAATGGATTGTAATATTTCGCAAGTTCATTGATAAGATCTCATTGATATTTATCAGTATGCCAAAAATTGTTTAAATATTCCAAGCGGTTAAGTCACTATCACCAATTTTCACAAACGGGTTACGGATGGACAGACAGACAAACCATATATGGCTTGGCGGCCATTTTGATCATGTGACCTTGACCCCATGAGCAAATTTTGGTCTCCCCCATCCCATAGAGGCTCCATATGAAATTTGACTTCAATCGGCCCAATGGTTTCCGAGGAGAAGCAGTTCAAAAATGTTCGAAAATTTTCACATTTTTCGCCTCGGCGAGGCTATACTAAATGGAATGTGATATTTCATAAGTTCATTAGTTAGATCTCATTGACATCTATCAGTATGCCAAAAATTGTTTAAATATTCCAAGCGGTTAAGTCACTATCACCAATTTTCACAAACGGGTTACGGACGGACCCAAAGAAGGTCAAGGTCAACCCAGGGTCACCATTTTAGCAATTTATGATAGGCCTACATCCCAGATGCTATTTATCAAGTTTCGTGGAAATCTGCCCAGTGGTTCTGGAGAAGACTATTTTTGAAGGGTTTTTACCATATATGGCTTGGCGGCCATTTTGGTCATGTGACCTGGACCCCATGAGCAAATTTTGGTTTCCCTATCCCATAGAGGCTCCATATGAAATTTGACTTCAATCGGCCCAACGGTTTCCAAGGAGAAGCAGTTCGAAAATTTTCACATTTTTCGCCTCGGCAAGGCTATACTAAATGGAATGTAATCTTTCGCAAGTTCATTGGTTAGATCTTATTGATATCTATCAGTATGCCAAAAATTGTTTAAATATTCCAAGCGGTTAAGTCACTATCACCAATTTTCACTTACGGGTTACGGACGGACAGACAGACAAACCATATATGGCTTGGCGGCCATTTTGGTCATGTGACCTTGACCCCATGAGCAAATTTTGGTTTCCCCCATCCAATAGAGGCTCCATATGAAATTTGACTTCAATCGGCCCAACGGTTTCCGAGGAGAAGCAGTTCAAAAATGTTCGAAAATTTTCACATTTTTCGCCTCGGCGAGGCTATACTAAATGGAATGTGATATTTCGTAAGTTCATTGGTTAGATATTATTGATATCTATCAGTATGCCAAAAATTGTTTAAATATTCCAAGCGGTTAAGTCACTATCACCAATTTTCACAAACGGGTTACGGACGGATCTAAAGAAGGTCAAGGTCAACCCAGGGTCACCGTTTTAGCAATTTATGATAGGCCTACATCCCAGTTGCTATTTATCAAGTTTCGTGGAAATCTGCCCAGTGGTTCTGGAGAAGACTATTTTTGAAGGGTTTTTACCATATATGGCTTGGCGGCCAGTTTGGTCATGTGACCTAGACCCCATGAGCAAATTTTGGTTTCCCTATCCCATAGAGGCTCCACATGAAATTTGACTTCAATCGGCCCAACGGTTTCCGAGGAGAAGCAGTTCGAAAATTTTCACATTTTTCGCCTCGGCGAGGCTATACTAAATGGAATGTAATATTTCGCAAGTTCATTGGTTAGATCTCATTGATATCTATCAGTATACCAAAAATTGTTTAGATATTCCAAGCGGTTTAATCACTATCACCAATGATCACTTACGGGTTACGGACGGACAGACAGACAAACCATATATGACTTGGCGGCCATTTTGGTCATGTGACCTTGACCCCATGAGCAAATTTTGGTTTCCCCCATCCCATAGAGGCTCCATATGAAATTTGACTTCAATCGGCCCAACGGTTTCCGAGAAGAAGCAGTTCAAAAATGTTCGAAAATTTTCAAATTTTTCGCCTCGGCGAGGCTATACTAAATGGAATGTAATATTTCGTAAGTTCATTGGTTAGATCTCATTGATATCTATCAGTATGCCAAAAATTGTTTAAATATTCCAAGCGGTTAAGTCACTATCACCAATTTTCACAAACGGGTTACGGACGGACAGACAGAATGACAGAATGACAGACTGACAGAATGACATGGTGATTTTAGGGCACTCTTAGAAAAAACCGACTTCAGTCGGTTGCTTTTTCTGCGGGTCGTGCAATATATAACCGGAATGACTTCAGCACCAATTTTCCTAAAATCATTCCTTGATATAAAAAGTTTGGGTACAACATAAATGTTATACGACAGACTGCATGCATGGTAGTCAACCCAATCACGGTTGCCAACTTTGCTTCCCTGTTTAATTGCACGCCGGTGGATCAGACCTCAAACCCTATGACGGTTCCAGCGTAAAGGCTTATGTTGGTTGGTAGCTGATGCTCATCGGAGTCTAACCGTTAGTTTTCTTTTGCTCCAGCATTTCAGTGGTTTCTTGCTCACCGATGTTTCATCTCTGTGGTTGTTTGATTATTTGTGTTCACGGAGATATTGCACTGATGAGTTAGGGGGCCTTCATGCGGACTGAACAAATTATTTGTTATCACGAAAGCACGCCTATATAGTTTTGACCCCCTTGAACCCCACTTTCATATAGTAAAACTGGGGTTTCCGGGGGTATACCTTATTTTTCTTATTTCTGCTCTAAAATATAGATTGTGAGTACTCGTTAGAACCGCCTCAATGAAGCGGTTCTAACGAGTGCCCACAATCTATATTTGAAGCAGAAACCAGAAAAATATCACAATTTTTCATCATAAAATTTTCATTTTTTTTTTTTTTTTTTTTTTTTTTTTTTGGCGATAAAGGTGGCAATGTATTTGTATAGGCGTGTTTGTGTAATGCTTAATCGCGACGGAAGTAAGAGCGAGGATTGTGGCCACGTACAATCGATTTAAGCTCCCAGTGGAATTCGTTTCCGCTGACCATTCCAAGGCGGTTCTTCTGTCGCGGTTTATTTTTGTAAATGGTTTGTCTTTGGCTGTTTGTGTCGCTTATATTTTTTTTAATTTTGGATAGCCATTTAGGCCTTATCAGTGACCCTCAAATATTCCACAATGGAATCAATAATCCCAAAGGAAAAGAAAATATTAACTACACTATGATGTAGGGCGGGGAGACTTTTACGGCCGCCACACATTCACAGACACTAGCTGTAGTGACGTTAAATATGTTCGATGAAAGGGTTTTCCTTTGGAAGCAAGTAATACACCACACACTGGAAAATATGAAGTGTACAGGTTTTCTGTGCCAGACTAGCTAGTTTCAGCCATTTAGGCCTCATCAGTGACCCTCAAATACTTTCAAAATTCCACAATGGAATCAATGATCCCAAAGGACAAGAAAATACAAACTTCACTATGATGTAGGACAGTGAGACAATTTTTAGGCCGCCACACCTGACCAGATACCAGCTGTTGTGACGTTAAATATGTTCTATGAAAGGGTTATCATTTGAAAGCAAGGAATATACCACACAACTGGAAAATATGAAGAGTACATTCTTTCTGGGCCAGACTTTCATAATGTTAACTGACCTTTATAGTTTCGGCCATTTAGGCCTCATCAGTGACTCAAATATTTTCAAAATTCCACAAGAGAATCAATGATCCCAAAGGACAAGAAAATATAAACTACACTATCATGTAGGGCCGGGAGACTTTTCTCGGCCGCCACACATTCTCAGACACCAGCTGTAGTGACGTTAAATATGATCTATGAAAGGGTTATCCTTGGAAGCATGGAATACACCACAGAACTGGAAAGTATGAAGTGTACATGCACATAAAATCTCGTTCAAAACAAAACAAAAAATAATCAGCTACAAGGAGAGCATAGTTTGTACCCATTGAAATACCTACTATTTGTCTATGCAACGTTTTTCCAATGTTAATATTATCTAAAAGATATGATAAAGCGTCACACATTCGCGCAGTCTGATCAGACTCTTAACTGATCGCATGTACCTCATATAGGCCAATATCTATGCCAAGAGGCTAATATCTATGCAAAGAGGCATAAGCAAAAGGTCTTGTCATAGTGGATTGGTGCGCAGGTTGAAGTGAGTCTCTGCTGGTCGCACCTGTCTTATTGCAGGTTTTGTCATGCGCCGGCTCATTTTCGGAGAACGTCCCTTGTGCCAATGTACTCAACGAGATATGAAAAACATTTTGTTTCTAATATGTACCGACAATATATATAATAGAACAGAAAAATATCACATCTTTTCATCTTATTCTTTTTTTTTGTGTGTGTGTGTGTGTGTGTGTGTGTGTGCGCGTGTGTGTGTGTGTGTGTGTGTGTGTGTGTGTGTGTGTGTGTGTGTGTGTGTGTGTGTGTGTGTGTGTGTGTGTGTGTGTGTGTGTGTGTGTGTGTGTGTGTGTGTGTGTGTGTGTGTGTCCGGGGTAAAATTTATAGTGTATTTGTATAGGCGTGTTTTCTAAAGGACCTTAAAAGACATCTACTTACCCATAACCATACTCAGAACAAGTATCGCGATACAAACAACAAGTTTTCCTTTCATGTTGGATTGCTTCAGTTTTCTTTCCAACGTGTGTCTCTTTCCACCAACTGTCGCACAATGTGCCAGAGAACAATTAGTAATTATAATTTATGATTTCACAAATGATACATATGGAAAAAGATTACAAAATAAACATCTCGAAATCGTTTCTTAACTTGATTCTAAAACACTTAAATTTTAAGCAATATATCCTTAGCGTCTCTTTCTTGGGACATAGGCAAACAGGGTAGATCCAGATCTGACGCCACAGAAAATTTATTTTGGTACAATTTAATGCAAAGAAAAACATGGCCTTTTAACTGGAAATGACAAAACATGACCTTTTAAACGTGAAATGGACTCCAAAATTATAATGTGGATGATTCCATTACATCACGAAAACACGCCTATATAATTTTGACCCCCTCGAACCCCACTTTTATATAGTAAAACTGAAGTTAACAGGGGTAAACCTATTTTTTCTTATTTCTTCTATAAAATATTGATTGTGGGTACTCGTTAGAACCGCCTCGATAAGGCGGTTCTAACGAGTATTCACAATCTATACTTTGAGCAGAAATAAGAAAAATATCACAATTTTTCATCATAAAATTTTCATTTTTCTTTCGGCGCTGAGGTGGCAATGTATTTGTATAGGCGTGTTTGCGTAATGATATGAGTTCACACATACATTCCTATTTTGGAAACCAATCTAACTCATCAACAAGAGAGTAGACCGTGTTGATCCTAATGAGACAGCTCCTTATAAGTAAATTGTATTGAATTTTTTATTAGACGGGTCAGTGATCTAGTTCTACACTATTCCCCAGTTATCGGTATCGGTCAAAATGCGTGAAAGGGTGACATGGCATGCTGCTGTCAGAGAATCTTTACTGCTCTGTGCACTGATTAAGTAGACAAAAATTATGTAGAAGATTCCATTGTCGTTATAGAGGGTCTTACATGAGTGTTTATGTATTATTGAATTTATTAAACGAGTTGAGGAAAAGGCATAAAAAGCTAGTCTATGCCGAGCATTTTATGCCTTTTCCTCGACGAGTTAAATAAATTCAATAATACATGAGCACGAATGCAAGATTTATTCATCATATGACATTTAAAACGCATTTTATTCACATTTGTTTCACAAAAATGCCGATATTCCGCCAATAGTAAACGCGATGTCGTTAAGAACGCCGTACATGTAACGTTACGGAGCGTATCTAACTAATTTGCAATAGTTAATCCAGTAGTGGATTATCGAATTTATTACATGGCATTATTACATTCTCAGCCGCAACGTCATATGATAAATTTGGCTGATTATTTCTGATGTGTTTGCGAATGGAAAGTCATAGGAAGACATCCAAAATCTCGGACATACCCTTCTCGGCATTCACTCCTTTCCTTCCTTCAGGTCGATAGGCATGGTGGGCGAAGCTTGCTTACCAAGTAATGCTTACTATCCTAGGACGCCTGATTTCACTCTTCTGGAGTCCATGATTGTTGATCTGAACATTGATTTTTGCCATTTGTCTATGGATTAATGATTTTGGATTAACGATTTGGTACTACGACCTAAACAACTTAACAGGTACATTCTGGTTTTGGAAACTAATTTAACTCATCAACAAGAGAGCAGACCGTGTTGATTTTGATCAGACGGGTCAATGATCTGGTTCTACACTGGTTCCGCAGCTATATGCTTGGAAGGGTGACATGGCATAAAATATGTTAAACATTTACATACAAGTTTTTAAAAACGTGAAATTTTCAAAACCATATTATTGATTTGGTTTTCATTTGGTATTCAATTAGGCATCGCAACAAAGATTTATTCAGCATTATCGCCGCACCCGCCCTTGTTCTCAAGTTAAAAAACAGGAAGATTTTTTTTTCAGATTCTTTGCAGTTTCACTTTAAAATTCTAGACAGTTGTTCGGTATGCTGATAGGTATAATTCTTAAGTTTAAGTCATCAATTGTTATATTCTTCCTACTTCCATGCTCTTGATTGTTAACAGTACGATACCACGCCTATACAAATACATTGTAAATTTTAAAATCGAAAAACGAAGATGTGAAGATGAAAAAATGTGATATTTTTCTTATTTGCTACAAAAATTAATTGTTGAGCAGAAATAAGAAAAATAATGTTTGCCCCTGTAAAATTGGCCATTGAATTGGCCATTATGTGGGAAAGTGACTGTCCTTTTGACTTTTCGCTGTTGGTGTTTCCATTAGGGACTAGTTAATTCATGCTTGTGTTTCTTTCCATTTGGTCTCTCTGATTGGAGCTGTGGGTTAATTGTATAGATTCCTGATAATTGCCATCACTTCCTATGTACTATGTAAAAGTGGGATCCAAGGGGGGTCAAAATAATATAGGTGTGTAATTGTTTATTATTTTGCAGCTTTTCTTTTTCGGGTTTTAAACAGACCATATATAGCAAACCGTGTAATCGATTTGGATACATGTATATTTAGTATAAAACAGATATTGGTGCAGTTTCGTTATTATTATTATGCATTTATCAAATTAAGCATAAATATACCTGTCTACCATATGGAGCTCTAAGCTATCAAGTAACATACACATATAAAACTATAACAGTACGTGTACTCGCAATGAAATAGTTTAACGGGTCCGTTACAAATATTAGTGAAGGCAATGACCAGCAATCGATACAATTAACCCACACATCCCATCAGAGACAAAAAAAAAAAACACCTACACTAAATAACTAGGCCCTATTGGAAACATCAACAGTGGAAAGCAAAAAGGACAGTTACATTCCCCAAACATGACCAATTGGCTATCCTAAACAAAACGATATAAGCGATACACGCACTCAAAGTCAAACCATTACAAAAATAAACCGCGGCAAAAGAACCGCCTGGGAAAGGTCAATGACAGGCCTCAAATCGATTTTAAAAATAGAAGACAAGGCAATGATCAGGAATCGATACAATTAACCCACAGCTTCCATCAGAGACACCAAAAGGAAATAAGCACAAACATGAAACAACTGGGCCCTCAATGGCGTATAGCCAAAAGGACAGTTACTTTACCACAAAATGACCAATTGACCATCCCAAACAAAATAATACACTCGATACTAACACTCAAAGACAAACCATAACAAAAATAAACCGCGACAGACGGACCGCTTTGGAACAGTCATTGAAACAAATTTCGCTGGGGTGGGGATGGGGCTTAAAACGATTTCACGTGGCGACAATCCTCGCCCTTACATCCGTCGCGGTTTAGATATTAAATAATTTGTTCAGTCCACATGAAGGCCTCCTAACTTATCAGTGCAACATCTCCGTGAACACAAAAATCAATCAACCACAGAGATGAAACAACGGTGAGGACTCGACAGCAAGAAGCAGTTAGATTTAGATGGGCCCGACCAGAGACAGAGCATCAGGCACCAACCAACAGTACAGAAAATTAGAAACTCTAATTCTCAGTAAGCGTTTACGCTGAGACCGTCATAAAATCTGAGGTCTGACCCACCGGCGTGCAATTAAAGAGGGAAGCAAAGTTGTCAACCGTAATTGGGTTAACCATCATGCATGCAGTCTGTCGTATATGTTGTACCATATCTTTTTGTATCGAAGTAGAAGTAAAACAAAGATCAGGAATCGATACAATTAACTTACTCCACCCATAAAAGACACCAAAGGGAAAGAAACACAAACATTAAGTGACCAGACCATAATGGAAACCTAAAGAAAGGAAGGCCATAAAAACAGTTACATTCCCACAAAATGGCCATATGGCCATCCAAAATAAAAAGACACAAGTGATACACGCAGTAAGTAACAAAACACACCATAAATAAACCGCCACAGAAGAACCGCCTTGGAACGGTCAGTGGAATGATTTCCACAGGGGGCCTTAAATCGATTTTACATGGCCACAATCCTCGCCCTTACTTCCGTCGCGATTTAGACAAATAATTTGTTATTTGAATCAGTACCTGATGAAGACTGTTTTTACGCAACTGGGTTCTAAAGTCATTGCATTTGTATATTTTTCTTAAGTTATATACTAAATTACCGTAAAATTCGGGTTCCGATAGACCTTGTTGCAGAAGAGAAAAAGTTAAACATTGAATTTTGAGATTAAATCGGAATGACGTCTATAAAAAATTGAAAAGGCTTGGCGTAGTTTATGATACCGATAACCCTGATTAAGAGTTTTAGCAGTTAACAATTTATTTGGAGTGTTGAAGCCAGTTACATAACTAGACACTCTGGCAAATCGAATTGACTGTATTTATAGCAAACTATGGATGTTTCAGTATTTTGAAATAAGCAGAAATAGATTAAATCACCGAACTGTCCCAGAAGACACCTAGCAAACGCACAGAACTCAAACTCTTATTAAGGAAGGATATTTTGATGTAATGCCGTTTGTGATTACTTTCAGAATCGATGAAAAGACGCAGAGCATACCGAGTGTTACCTCTTGTTAAAAGGGAAGCATCGTATAACTGATTAAAAATATCGTAGAATTTATTCGTTTCGGTGTCCAGAATACGTATTACAGAAATGCAGAAATTGGTAATGAACTTAGACATCTAAGCATTGAGTGGCGTCCAGGATTCAATAATATTATTGACAGTCACTTCAGCCTGGTATGGTTTCTTTTGAAAGCACGTAATTGACGTTTATAATTGCCATTTTTCTGGTGCCGTGCGATTATGTTTTACGCTTTCAACAATTCCAGAAGGTACTTATTAAAATAACTATATTGTATCTTTATTTTTTAAGGTATAAAATTCTAATTTTTCTAAAACTAAGACTGACTTGTCAGGCGAGACGTGTATCTTAGCGGATTTGGTTGCCACGTTTTGTTATAATTTAAATTTTTCAAGTCTCGCTACTTTGGACATCTCCTTCCTGATGCCCGGGGTTTCCGTAGAGTTTTGGCCATGTTTGCCGATGTTGGCTTGGTGCGGGGGTGCCTATAAGTCCTGGGGTAGGCGTCTCTTGCCTGATGCCTCCAGATGACCTGTCTCATGGGCTACGTTGGTCGGTGTGTGCTCGGAGGGGGTGTGCTTTGTTTACCGGGTCTTGTATATCATCAGTTTTGGTTTCAGAAATTTGGAGTTGAAACACACTGATGAAGATTAAATTTCAGAAAGGCCTATGTGTCACTAAATTTGGTATAGTTACGCCTAAATTGCAACCACTGGAACGGTATCTCTGCTGGTGGATGATTCGTTCGTCCCCGAGGGTATCATCAGCTCAGTATCAGTTCCTTAGTGCTGCGGTGTTTACGTCAATACTCAGGTACTGATTTAAATAACTATAGTATATCTTTATTTTTTGCAGTATAAAATTCTAATTTTTCTAAAACTAAGACTGACTTGTCAGGTGAGACATGTTTCTTCGCGGATTGGGTTGCAACTTTTTAATATTTTAAATTTTTGTAAGTCTCGCTACTTTCTCTTACAAGAGCCTGTCGGGTTATCCGTGATGATGAACCGTGATGAATTTGATTTTAAAAGCATGTTCATGTTGAGTAGAAATAATTTTGTTCAAGAAGAATTACGAGTTCATTTTGTAATAATGCCGTTTTTGTTTGAGAACTCGGTTTGTGCATGTAAGTACATCGGTCGCCACACGTTATAACGGCCTGAGCGGCGTGGATGACGTCAGCTGCGTCATCAGCGTCACGAGGGCGGTTGTGACGTGGTGCCTACCAAATACAGAAAGAATTTACGGCAAACAGTGTTGGTCCTTATGAGACACTAACAAATGTTGTGGAGAATAGATCAAAATCTTCATGTTTTTAAATTCTAGCTGTTATTAATTTAATGAATTTGTGAATAGCTATATTTGTGAGCCGTGTCGCGGAGAAGGGTATGAAATAGTTTGTTATGTTTCCTGCAATTGGCGGGTGACCAGGTAGCGCAAAGGCGTGTTCTGTTCAATTGCCTCTCACCTGTGATAATGTAGTGAGCACGAATTTGATGGGTATTATGCTCAGTAGTAGTGAGCATTAATTGATTTCTGAAGTGCTCAGTAAGAAAATATAACATTTGAGTATTATTGTGTCAAGCGCTGGGTGCTGATAATTTGATGCACAGTCAAGTTGAGTTCTGCTGTACGGTTATTTGTCGCATGCACTAATCAGCCTGTGTCTTGTCGGCGCATTTGCAATAACGGTATATGCATGAACATTTTCTTACTTCTCCGGGAGGGGGTCATGATATAGCATGTATGTTTTGTGAACTGTATCTTAGTCGAATTATCGTTATTTGCAGGCACGACAATGTGTGGTGACCTGCTGCTCCCTGCCACATAGGAGCAGGTACTGGTACGACGCTGTCGGTTCAGTGTCCAGCAAGGGCGGACAGACCCAATAACAGACCGTCGGGACCAGAATAAACAGATTCTAGAAAACCACCTAGAATCGATTTTACGAAGAAGTTACCGGGACTTTAAGTTCAGATGGATATGAATCCATTAATAATGTTAATCAACTTGTGGTCGACAACAAGGTCGACAAACTAATTTTTAGGTCGACAAACTAGTTTTCAGCAGTGCGCGCTAAGTGGTTCACCCTAAGTGAACGTTTAATCTGGCCAGTCGCGTTTTGTGTTTCTTTTTTTTTATTTTATTGTTGTTTTTGTTATTTGCTTTTGTAGACATTCCGTTCCAAGCACAGAACATCGTTTTGCCTTCGGGGCGGACGTCGTGAGTGGGCTACAGAAGCAAATGAATGTGATGTTTTGTGTAAGTATTGTTGTATATAGATACTGTAAATAATTCATGTCATTCATTTGATATCTTTCTTGTGCCTTACCCCACAGCTGCCCGTGCATCTGTCAGAGATCACGCTCGGTTGTCTTGTCAGGGTTTGCGGGACGCCATAAACCCACATGGAACAATGGTTACGCCTTTATTGCAACCACTGGGTCGGTATCTCTGCTGGTCGATTATTCGTTCGTCCCCGAGGGTATCATCAGCTCAGTATCAGTTCCTTAGTGCTGAGGTTGATACGGCGGTTTTTATATCAATACTCAGGTACTAATTAAAATAACTATATTATATCTTTTTTTTGCAGTATAAAATTCTAATTCTTCTAAAACTAAGCCTTACTTGTCAGGTGATACATTTATCTTAGCGGATTTGATTGCCACTTTTTGTTATATTTTATATTTTGCAAGTCTCGCTGCTTTGGACATCTCCTTCCTGATGCCCGGGGCATCCGTGTATTGTGGGCCATGTTTGCTGATGTTGGCTCGGTTGGGGCCGCCTATAAGTCCTGAGTAGGCGTCTCTTGCCTGATGCCTCCAGCTGATCTGTCTCATGGGCTACGTCGGTCGGTGTGTACTCGGAGGGGGATGTGCTTTGTTTGCCGGGTCTTGTCCATCATCCGTTTCGGTTTCAGAACTTTGGGGGTTGAGACACTCTGATGAAGATTAAATATCAGAAAGGCCTCTGTGCCACTCAATTTTGTACATATTCGCCATAATTTCAACCACGGATCGATAGTTCTCCGAGGGTATCATCCGCTCAGTGTCAGTTCCTTAGAGCTGGGGTTGATACTGTGGTGTATAAGTCAGTACTCAGGTACTGATGAAAATAACAGTATTATATCTTTATTTTTTGCAGTATAAAATTCTATTTTTTTCTAAAACTAAGAGTGACTTATCAGTTGAGACATGTATCTTAGCGGATTTGGTTGCCACTTTTTTGTTATATTTTAAATTGTGCAAGTCTCGCAACTTTGGACATCTTCTTACTGATGCCCGGGCTGCGGTGGAGTGTGGGTCATGTTTGCTCGGTGGGGGCGCCTATAAGTCCTGGGGTAGGCGTTTCTTGCCTGATGCCTCCAGGTGACCTGTCGCATGGGCTACGTCGGTCGGTGTGTGCTCCGAGGACGATGTGCTTTGTTTGCCGGGTCTTGTCCATCATCCGTTTCGGTTTCAGAACTTTGGGGTTGAGACACACGGATGAATATTTAATATCTAAAAGACCTCTATGTCACTAAATGTGGTATAGTTACGCCTTAATTGCAACCACTAGGTCGGTATATCTGCTGGTGGATGATTCGTTCGTCCCCGAGGGTATCATCAGCTCAGTACCAGTTCCTTAATACTGAGGTTGATACTGCGGTGTTGACGTCAGCACTCAGATACTGATTAAAATAACTATATTATATCTTTATTCTTTGCAGTATATAAAATTCTAATTTTTCTAAAACTAAGACGGACTTCTCAGGTGGGACATGTATCTCAGCGGATTTGGTTGCAACTTTTTGTTATATTTTAAATTTTGCAAGCCTCGCTACTTTGGACATCTCCTTCCTGATGCCCGGGGCTTCGGTGGAGTGTTGGCCATGTTTGCTGATGTTGGCTCGGTGCCATAACGATGAAAGAGCTCGCAGGTAGCACTGCTGAGTGCGTGTCCGACAAACGGGTCGCCCTCGAGGTCAGCAATAAGACCGGGTTGGTTTTCGGCCGGTATCAGGAGAAACATAGATGCCAGCCCCGCATAAAGCTGGAGCGCTGTAGACCCCAGCGTCTTCGTCATCGCTGCCCCAAGCCTTGTTTCATAATGGGCGTAAAGCTTTTCGATTTCGCTATTGTCCAGAGCGTCGATCTGTTCTGCGGTGAGGACCTTCCCATGGACCACTAGTCCATATTGCTTGGCTTGGCCTCCCACTACCAATGCGGCGAGCCTTTCACGGTATTTTTTGCACCCGGTCCTCGAGGAGCGGCTCCTCGTGGCCGTCTGATGTCGCTGTCGTTCCTTCCGCGGTTGGGGCTTCAGCGTTCTGCCTTTGCTCTGTCGTTCCTATCAGCTCATCGATCAGTTCGTCACAGTCCATAGCTATTGCTTTGCGTTTCATTGCGAGTTAGCGGACCAGTCTAATATGGTGTCGAAAGTGCTGGCAGAAGCGTGCGTGTGTGTTAACACACATCCGAGTAATGTAAACATACTGCCAAGGAATAAAGACAGCAGTACCAGATGCAAGCCAAGCACTATGATTAGCAGTCCTTCAGTTACTGCGTACATTACTTAACACCATATAAGCAGCTGGTTGGTCTGTCTTTAATAAAAGCTTAGCATGCTTTGTCTCGGCTAACTGCTGCCTCACCGACGCTCGCTTATCTCGTGTGGAGATCACATCATTCTCGCGCAAGCAGTCTTCGAATGAATCACGATCCTTGCAGTGAAACAAACAGACCCAGCGCATCTGATCGCGCAAGTCCTTCAAGACGGAGTTGTACTTTTGGGTGAGGACCCAGACGCTCTGGTCGGCGTGGTGGCCCGAGAACGCTAGCTCTGACAGCATGTCTTTCTTTTTCGTCAAAGCCTTCGTGGCCGAGCAGTCATCGATGATATATAAGGTAGGCTCGCCCATAAACACCTGGTAAAACGCTCGCAGGTAATTGTGAAGGCGCTGGTATGTTTTATTATACTTTATGGTGGGGCAGAGGACCACGATGTGCCGAAAGAACTCCCGGTAGGGGCGTTCGAGCAGATCGAGGATAAAAACGGTTTTTCCGCGTCCCGTTTGCCCGCATATTGTCGCCGAATGGGCCGTGCGCGGTAGGAGATTTATTAATCGTTCCTCAGGAACATTAATAGACCGCTGAGACGAACCGGCCATCTTCGATGTTAAGCTGTGCATCCATAGTGACGTAGAGATAGTTGTTCAATGGCCAGCCCCTCTGCTGTTTTTGTGATCTGGATTGTCACGCCTTCGCTGGCGTTCTCTATGCGGCGGCCACTGTCATGAAGCCGGTCGTCGTCGGTTGTCCTGAGGTCAAGCCACAGGGAGTATTTGCTTGTCAGAAATTCCCCCCAGGGAGACGTCTGCCAGTGCCAGGTCTTTCGCCAACATTGCCACTTCAGGGTGACGCTGACTGCCAGGCGACGATGCAAATAACTTCTTCGCCTCGTCCCACATCTGGTAGGCACGCATTCCCTGGCTGAATAACTGGTTGGGGACCCCCTCGATAGTGACCTCCACTTTGGTTAATTTCGGATTATAGAAGGCCTCAGTGTTGCGAGCGAAGGGCTGCCGCGCGGCCGCATCCTCGAACAGCATCAGGATGCCCTTCATGCTTCGGGCAGGCACGTTGATATTGATATTCCAGAGGGCGTCGCTTTTGTCTTTGCTGATTTTCGGTGCCGCAGTACCCGGTCGTACAGGATCGCGAGGCGGCCTTTGTACTGGTTGCTGATCATGCGGGCCAGCTCTGGCAGGGTGATCATGTCATACTCGAGACTGATGTATTCAATGCTGTAAGAGGTGTTATTATCGCCCGTGGCATGCACCACGCTGCTGTAGTCGTTAAAGGTGAGTTCATACTCGAGGCTGTCTCCCAGCGCGCTCTGGTAAAATGGCATGTGTCTTTCCAACAGCTCGAAATCGAGCGGAATGTAGAAGCGGTTGCCGAAAGTATGGGCGATGGCTTTGTCAACCGCAACAGACACATTTTTATCTCCAGCGCTGTGTTTCGGTTATCAGACGTATCAATGCCTTGATAGTGGTAATTTTTCCTCTCTGAGGCCGTCTTCCAGAGATCGTTGTAACAGTGGTAGACGTCACTGTCGTCGATGCTAAGGACCTCGTTCCCCGAGATCTTGACGGCCGTCTTTTTCACTATCGCGCGGCCAAGGTTCTGGGCATCATCGCTGTGCAGCGTGATCGTGAACGCTAACCTCGCGGTCCCGGGGACAATATCATCGTTTGTTCCAAGGTTGGGAAATCGGACAAGCAGCTGTTGGTTCTGGTCAATTGTGCTCGGGTTGTGGGAAATGACGATGCTTCGGCGCTCGCCTTTTACGCCCAGTGGCTCGCGGAGGCGCCTATAAGGATCAAGCTTGCGTCCGAATTGGCTTGAAGCCATAATGTCATTTTTTATTAAACTTGTGCGATATCTTTAAATATAAGTTTACATTATGGCTGACTATGATTTCGCAATCCCAACGTTCGACCCAGACGGGCCTGGAATAGATTATGATTATGGTTTCGACCTCCCCGACCCCGCTATGGAGCCACCACTGCCCGTCCAGCAAGATCTAAACACATCCGGGGACAATTTGCAGAATCTGCAGGGCGAGTTGAAACAGGCAGAACTTGAGGCTCAGAAAAAGCGCCTTGTTGACACTTTCTACAAAGAAGTGAACCGTGCCTATGGGTTGCGCCCCGAAGGCAGGATCGACTATAGCCAGTTTGGGATTGATGCCGACGGCAAAACACTCTACTGGACCCCAGGCGACAAAAAGATCCCTATCACTGCGACGAGGGGACAATTCCGGTTTCTGGCCCTATCAACACTGGCCACAAGGTACGGAGGAGGCGGCACACATGCACTGCGAAGTTCACTGGGGTTCCCTGAATACACATCTAATACGCAGCGTCTAAGTAGCTCTGCTGTGAAAGCTCTCCAGCAGGCAAATAAAGCCCTCCCGAGCGGTGCGAATCTTGAAAATATCGAACTTCAGGACCTCCCCGGCATAGCCGATAGCGCGCGCCGCAGCGCAGAAGACGTTGAGGCCGTATTGAAGACAATGGATGATCAGCCTATCGACACCTCGTGGGTCACCCAGGCCAAAAGAGAGCTCGCTGGGCTTGAAAAGGCCATGACTCGAACCCGAGATGAGTTGGCGAACAAACTGGCGAAGCTGTCAAAGGTCGACGAGGGAAAATCCCAAGTTGAAAAACGCTTGGCCAGGGAGCGGCGGAAACTGACGAAAACGGACGACCCCGAAATCCATCAGGTAATTCGGGACCGGATCAGAAACCTCGAGAGTGAGCTTTCTGACATAGAAATCGAAAGGCAGTCGAGGCTCGAAGCCCTTTCTGCGAACAGAGAAGCTCTCCGGTCCCAGATATCCCGAATCCGTGAGACGTTCAGGCGGCTCCTTCATGAAGACAAAACGCTGGCTGAGCGCATTCGCACCCTCTTCCGCGAGCAGGGAATTACCATCGTGAGCATCCTTACAACGATTGGGATGGCAATCTCGACCCTAGTGCTTGCGCTAACCGGCGGTGGGTGGGGGGGTGTACCGGCTCAGGCTCCAAAGCCACCCGGCAAGGGCAGGGTCAAGGAGTGGGTAAAAATGCACTTACAGTCCCTCGGGCGTGCCCTGGCCAATTTGGCAGGCAAGGCCGCGGCTGCCCTGCCCGGAATCATCGGGTCCATCGTCTCTTGGCTCTTGAGCACGCTAGGGAAGGCCGCTTCGTGGCCGGCAGATAATTTTTGGGCCTTGGTCATCGGCGTGGGGCCCTTCTTCTCGTGGCTGCACGGGACTGGCTAGCGCTCAACCAACCAAAGCGCCACTAGGCCGAGCGCAATCCCTGCGACTATGAGAGCTGTTTTTTCTTCTTCATAGTCGAGACCGGATTTCCGGTCCGGAGCAACAGCGGCAGACGTAGACAACCCTTCGGGCGGTGGCCCTGCGAGTACTCGCGGATCGGTCCCGGCTGGTGCGGCAGTTTTCCCCTGGAATGTCCTTTCGACTTTAGAGGCAGGTTGAATCAGTGCCGCTTTGTTTATTCCTGGGTTGTGGCCGATGACAGCGTCTGACCCCGCTATTTGGATTTGATTATTATAACCTTGGACATTGCCGGGATGGAGTGCCATGTCCCTCGGCATCAAGTAGAGCGCTCTCCGGCAGACGTAATCCAGTGGTGTGGATGCATATTGCAACGTCTTTTGATAGCGATCGATGCTACTGGGGATGTCGACGGGTGAGGCGACGGCGTATTCGAGATTCGCCGTAAACTGCTTTTGGGCGTCGAACCCCGTCCCGACTTTGAGAATGTTGGAACGGGTCTGAGCTTGCGCTCCCAAGATTGCCCAAACGTAAGTCCGAATCGAGTCGTTGAGGCGCTCGACACCAGCTTGCGTGAAGCCATCTGATTTATCGAGAATGAACATCGTCCACGCCTTTGAAATATCCGCATTATGGCGTATGGCATCCTTCGGGTGAAAGAAGGGGCCATCGGAGCTGTGATCACTGCGGTATTTACCCGAAGGGGTCATAAATGTACTAAAAGATCCGAGGCCTTGACACCCGTAGTCCAGCTTTTGCCTTCAATCTGTAGAAGGCGAAACGGCGAACTCCTCGCAAAGCCGCTTGTAGGCCCTGGAGCCATATTGGTTATCGTACCATGAATTGGACCTGTCCCCATGGAGGGCGACGCCTCGTCGTATAATAGACATGAAAACAATACAGGCTTGCAAGAAGGGACTCCTCCGCTTGGAGATGGTCCTGGAATGAAACACCACATCCGGCGCTTGCGCACCAAACCGCAAAGTTCAGCTGGCACTGCCACAAGCTGAAGGGGGCGTGCTGCCAGCTGTCCCACGCCTTGTTTGCCTTAGTGACGTCCCCGGTAAGCGGAGGGTTTTGATAATGCTGCCAGGTGTCCCACGGCTTGTTTTCCTTTTGTTTGCGTGTAAGCGGATGATTTTGATAATCGAAGATGTTCGGGTACTTGGCAAGGAAGTGACTTCCCTTATCGTCGACCATTATGACTAGGGTGGGCGCACCTGCCGCTGACTCTTTATATTTGAAATGGCCGCCTGCCCGATATTTTGCCGAGCTATTAATCATAAATGCCTTTGTATTCATATCCATTTTGGTGATTATCATGTACATCACACTCACTGACGTTCAAAACGATGTGCCAATCAATCTTACCAGGACCCTGTCTGCGGGTGAGGGAGAGATTGCTCTCTGCGAGTTGACGTATTATCACTGGTGGTACAACATATGCACGATGAAAAGGAACAATAAGGTCTCAAATAAAAAGACAGAAAAAAAAATACCTGACGGGTATTATAACGTCTGTGAGTTGAACGAAAAGGTGTTTCAGCGGTTGAACGCCGGACTCACTCTAGATGAACCCTCTGGTCTACTGCAATTTACGGTAAAGCCCGGAGAAGTTATAACAATGAATCGCGAATTAGCTAATATCTTAGGCTTTTCCGACAATACTTTCAAACCCCTCCTGTGGCCATTACTTGGAAGGAGGCCGCACCAAGGCGTTCACTGCAAATGAGCCACACAAGCTGGCCGTCCATCGTGAGGTCTACTTTCATCTTGCTGAATTAAGTACTTCAGACAATGTGCATAACGGTCGACCCTCTACACTGCTTAGATCTGTCCCCGTCGAGAACGAAAAGTGTGGATCTGGTAGAACTGAATCATTTCCCGTCTTACAGTACAAAAGGTTGTCGTCGGGGCCTATTTCACAGCTAACCATCTCACTTAGAGATAGCAACGGGGAAATGTTACCATTCAAGTATATGAGCGCGACCCTACATATAAGGAATGGTTGACGCAAGTGGCCCCGATGGGGTCAGAAAATACCCTGGGGTGGCTTTGGCCGATCTTGGTGACACTGAGGGGTTCGATAAGGACGGAAAGGAAGATCGATTGTACGCCTTCCAGCTCTCTGATGGGGTCTACAAAAGAAAAGAGGTCGCCCAAGCGGGGTCATTAGCATTCGGTGATCTCAGCGACGTAGATACCACATATGCCGTTCCAAAGCGGGTTCATACGCTGGCCTTCACTGGGAGCAAGTGGGTTGCTTTTGCAGACCCCATCCAACAAACGGGGTGGCTTATTGACATACAAATCTCGTCTCCGTATGTTGTGACTGGAAAAGAGCACAAAGTTAAGAAGGTAGTGAATAGTGGCACTCGACTGTGCTCGTTTATCCCCGGGACGAAGAACATTGTCGTTTCCGAAGATAACGTGCTAAAGACAAGCAACAACCGGCAGGGAATCCTGAACTTAGTCTTCGAATTCCACCCCCCCCCCCCCAGTGGGAATCATTGGTATGAACATGCCAACATCATCGATCATCCTTGATCTTATTCTCGGAGATAGACCCGACGACTTAGGTCTCTCACCGCCGTAGGTTCGAGCCTCGCCCGGGCCACGTGTGAGACGCCAAGTTCTGCAACGGAAGGCCAGGTGGTTTTTCTCCGGGTACTCCGGTTTTCGCCCACCTCTGATTAACGATCGGCTCGATATGAGTGAAATAATCTTGAAAGGGCCGTAAAACCCAAACCAAAAAAAATATATATATATATACCCGACGACTTTGTTGATGTGTTACCCGGCTTCAAGCAAGTGGAGTGAAGCAAATGCTAATAAAGAAGTTGGGATTTATATACAAGTTCAAGAACGCCTCGAGAGCAGTACACTCTTGAAGGAATCCAACACCAAGTTGATTACCGTCATTTAGACCTACATAATATTTGTATAGGCCCAGCGTCTCTCAAAAGGCTGCGATTTACGCCCGGTGCGCTCACACCAGACCAAGCTATAGTCATTATTAGCCAGTAAGTCTATTTAAACCCACCCAGCTCGAGGGGTAGTACACGATGGGCCTCTACCCAGGACTTGAAACCAGAGACAAACATGGCCTTCAGCACGTGGCCGAGGTCAAATTCCGTCTCGAAAAAGAACGAGACTTCAGAGCCTCGCTGTACAAGAAATACAGACGCGGGGCTAATGTTGTTCATGGGATTGATACCGCGCTTACTGCGACTAGCGTAGGGCTGGCTGCTTCTGGCGTCGGGCTCTTGTCAACTATCATCGCGATGCCTGTCGCCATTGGCCTTGGAGCTGGGGCGATTGTGTGTGGGTTGCTGGGCGTTGGCATGTATGTATTGGACGAAAACTCCAAACAAAATCCAAAAAACACGACGAGATTCGTATCTTGGCTGAGTCGAAGCTAAACTCAATCGCCGACCGCATATCTATCGCGCTGAACGACGATAATATATCTGAAACGGAATATCGCCTGATTCTGTGTGAAATCGACAAGTTCGATCAGATGAAAGAATAAATTCGTCAGCGCCAGAAACATACTGTTGGTTTGTCGGAGGAGGAAAAAAAGAAGTTGTTTCAACGTGCGAGAGACGAGGCGTTAATGACGGCCCGTACCAAGCTGTTGGAAGAGTTGGACAGAGCTGGTCACAGTGGCACCTGAATATTTCTTGCTGGCGAGCTTAAAAGAGTGCAGGCTGCCAAGACAAGTAGTTGTTTCCGTTAGAGACTTAATGCAACAATAAATACATGGATCGGCGCCTTGCGGATATTTATTACAGCCCTAAGGGTTACTGGAGGGGTCTTGAGGCCAAAAAGAAGCTAGCTTCTGCGGCTAAGACCTCAGAAGATGTGGCCCGAGCTTGGTTGAAGAAGCAGGCCATCTGGCTGATCTACCTCGCCGCCCCGCAGCACGTTCCACGACCCAAAGTCGACATCACCAAGCCGAACGAGGTCCATCAAGCTGACCTGCTCTTTCTGTTGCACGACCGTGTTCGCAAGCGCACGTACAAATACGCCCTTACCGTGGTCGATGTAGCCTCACGCTTCAAAGAAGCTGAGCCTCTGGCCACTATAGAAGCCAAGGAGGTTGCTGAAGCTTTGTCTCGCATCTATAGGCGAGGCCCGTTGATGTGGTCCAAATTGCTGCAGGTCGACCCCGGTCGTGAGTTCATGGGCTCTGTCAGCCAGCTGTTGGCAAAGCACTCTGTCCGGATTCGGCGCGGTCGGGTTGACATCCATCGGGACCAGGGCATTGTTGAGCGCTTCAATCGTACCTTGGCTGAGCAGCTCTTTGGGCACCAGTAGGCTCAGGAGATGCGACTCACTTCTGGTCAGCGGTCTACAGAGTGGGTGAAAAGGTTGCCTGCCGTTGGGACAGCCTTGAATGGTGAGGTCACCCGACTGACCGGCAAAAAGCCCTCTGAGGCCATAAGGGCGCGATCGGTGGCACTAAAACCCTCCTCTGTAGTTCCTGGTCGTCCTGTTGGTCTCGAGGAGACAATAATCCCCTCCGGCGTCGGCGTTCGTTATTTATACCAGCCTGGCGAACTTGAAGGGGGGCGCCGGCGAGCGACTGATCCCATATGGTCCCTCGATGTGCACCGGCTCGGGCGCACAGTCACCAAGCCCGACGAGCCCGTGGTGTATTACTTGCAGGATGGACCTCAGCGCTGTTTTGTGCGCGAAGAACTTCTTGTTGTGCCTCGCGACACTCAGCTTCCTCCGGATGGGGTCCTTAGGCGCTGAGGACCGCACAACCTCTTTTTCTATTGCACTCCAGGCACGTCAGGCAAACATTGTCACGGGTGTGGCCTTGGGTATTGTCCAGCCGGTTAACACTGAACTGCTGGGTGTCCTTCGGTTGGTAAGCCCATAGAAGCTCAATATCGCACGCGGCACCGTGATTGTTCTGTGCCTCCTTTAGTTCTAGGATTTGACCAACCTTCAGGTTAAAACTTAGCCCCTTGGCTTGGTCCTGTCGCTTGTGAGCCACAAGCTTCTGCGCAATAACCTTGCAGAGCCGCTGCTCGGTGAGTATGGGTGGCCCCTCAGGACCCTGCTCTGGGGGACAGACCAACCTTTCCAGCTGGTGCATGTACTCCACCCTTGACACTGCCAAATATGCGAGATTGGACCACTGCAAGAAGTCATCAATAATCCAGACTTTTTGGGGGTCTGCGATGGTGAGACCTTGGCTTGAGTGGACTGTGATGGCATAGCCAAGAGCCCAGTCCTGGCCCCATATACCGTTGAGGACTCCACGGGCGGTTTGCAAGGAAACCTCGACAACGTCGTTCAGAACGAGCTCCTGCTGGTCTCGCTCACCATCCAGCACCAAGGGCCCAGGGATGGTCACCATTATGTTTTGCCGCCAAATATCCTTGGGACGATATAGCAGGGGAACGGGGAGTTCAGGAAAATTCTTCTCATGACTCTCGAACAGCTGAATCTGGGCCCGGTCGCGAAGCTTCTGCCTCGAGGTCAGGATCAAGTTCCCCCGGCTTCCAAGCTTCCACGAATCTATCCCATCCAAGGCAGGCCGGTAATGCTTGTCTCATAGCCCGACACTTTACTCGGTCTGGTTGGAGACTGATCTCCCTTTTAAGAGCTTTCAGAGCCGGTTCTTTTGCCCTGTGGTCGGTCAGGACCTATTCATAGTAATCGGCTCTCCGCCGCAGTCAGTTGTGCGGCGTTTCTCCGGCGATTGAGGGCGGCTGCCCCTGGTCGCCATAACAGACGACCTGGACGCCCCGACAATCGAGCCAGTCGTGGAAGGTTTCCAGAGTGGGGCGGGGCACTGTACAAATCTCATCCCAGATTATCACGCGGAGAATGAACTTCTGTCCCATCCTTTCGGGTGTCCAGTCGGTATGGCCACTCCAGCGGAAGACGCTGTGATAGGTCTGGGCCTGGACGCCCCTGGCCCGCATCTCTTTGGCCAGGCGATTGGTCGGGGTGAAGACGAGGGGTTTCCAGTCGCGGAAGAGCTCAATCGCCCGGGTGGTCTTGCCGCTGCCCCCGCCACCGTTTAGGTAGCTCAACTGATGTCGGGTCAGGGGATCGTCATAAAGTGGCGCGGACGAATCGGGCAGGTTTTTGACGTTTGCTATATATTCAGGGTCGGGGCGTAGACCACGTGCCACAATGGCATGTAGAGTTGTTCACCCTTGTCAAGCCACTGGGCTGGGGCAATCACGTCTCGTGGTGGCATCAGTGTCTCCTCCTCGTGGCGGGTGTAACAGATACGACATTTTCCTTTTGGGTGGATTTCATGAGGTTTGAAGACACCAACACCGTCTAGTTTGTAGAGTGCCGTTTTCTTTACATAAATAGAATCGGTTGCCACTCGGACCACCTCATCGGGTTCAAACCTCGAAAGCATGGAGAGGAGGTTGATGTGGGCGTAGGCCAGCATGCTCGTCCTTAGATGGGTGTACTGCCGTTGGGAGCCGTCGTAGTACGTGAGAATATAACCCAGGGGACATCTTTCGGGAGCTCCGACCAAGGTGCCGCTTTCGCGGGTATCTCGATCGATGAAGTCGAGTTCTCCCTGGTCGGTCACACGCCTTCGTGTCAGTCTTTTGCCACCAGTTTCGTCGGCTTTTGCACCCTGGGTGAATTTACCGATGACACTACAACCTTGGGTGCGGCCTTCTGGGAACCACATATCAGTTTGTTTCTTAAAGGAGATGATGGCTTCCCGAGCCTTGAGACTCTTCAACAAACCAGACTCTGTGAGATAGGCAAGGAGCTGTGTCGGGGGCCAACCATCGGAGGAGAACTGCTTCCCGAGCCAGGCAGGGATGACAGGATGGCAGGTTGCATCAAACTCCCATTCTTGAATCTCGGCGAAGCCTGAACCTATGTCTTTGGGGAGAGCGCCATTGATGGCTACACGGACCATCCGGTGGGTTGGGTGTCCGAACCGCTCGAAATAGGGTTTGGCTTCACCCATGCGCTGGAAGGATGCCGGATAGCAGGCCTTCATGTCGATGCTGACGACTTCCCTCGTGTCATAATTAATAGAGTTCCAGAGGCCGCCGTGACCGTGCTCCACACAGGCCTTCTCGACGTCTGGAAGGAGGTTGGCTGGGGTTGGCTTCCAACCGTTCCTTTCCTTTGCTACAATACTGGCCGCGTGATTTTCGCCGAAGGCTCTTTCAGCGAGTTCAGGGTTGCCCAGTTTGGCGCAGATTGCTTGTAGTCGCTCTTGGGCCTCCCGCGTCCTGTAGGTGCGGCCGTCCTATAGCACGAACTGGTCTACTGAGAGTTGTCGGCCTACATTCATGTCTTGGCCGCCCAGGAGCCAGACCGCAATCTGCACCCCACGGGTTGCTTTCCGAATAGCCTGCCAGACGTCGCCCTCGTAGATGTGGACCTCTCTACTCTGGGGGGAAGTGGAGGTCTTTGGACCAAGCGTGGCCGTTGTGGCAGATGAGTTCTACGGATCTATGGCCGCCATTCCCACCTCTACCATATTTGCCACTGTTGAAAATGTCCTCACCAGCAATATCCCTCAGGATGATTGCTCTTTTGAGTATCTTTTCCAGTTCGGCCACGTCGCGAACAGTCGCTCCACCTCTGTGGACTCTCATCTCCCATTCTTGTATTTTTGGCGACGCGTTGGTGTCAAACCCTGACCCCTCAGGGCGCCTTCAAAGTGCTCAACAACTCTCTGGGCCACACAGTTGAGGTCGCCATCTCTTAGTGGGGCGAGGTTGACCGGATCTGGGTCTCTGATTGCGTAGAGGCCGTAGGCAACTGCATTATTAAATATTGATAATACCTATTTTGATGGTTTGATCAGTCAGATTTACCCCCTAGAACTTCAGTTAAATAAAGCAAATTCTTCTGATATCGAGGCCCCGTTTTTGGATTTACATCTATCTATTGTAGATGGATTTGTTTCGTGCAAAATTTATGATAAACTCGATGACTTTGATTTTGAGATTGTAAATTTTCCTTTTTTGGATGGTGATGTTCCTCGTGCGCCATCCTATGGCGTTTATCTTTCGCAATTAATTCGATTTGCTAGAGTGTGTAGTCATGTAACTGACTTCAACACTCGTAATAAATTATTAACGGCTAAACTCCTTAATCAGGGTTATCGGTACCATAAACTACGCAAAGCCTTTTCAAAATTTTATAGACGCCATTCTGATTTAATTTCAAAATTCAATATTGGACTTAAATCTCTTCTGCAACAAGGTCTATCGGAACCCGAATTTTATGGTGACTTAGTATATAAATTCAGAAAAATATATAACCGCAATGACTTCAGCACCCAATTTCGTAAAATCATTCTTCGATATAAAAAGATTGGGTACAACATGGATATTATACGACAGACTGCATGCATGGTAGTTAACCCAATCACGGTTGGCAACTTTGCTTCCCTCTTTAATTGCACGCCGGTGGGTCAGGCCTCAGATTCTATGACGGCTCCAACGTAAAGGCTTATTGAAAATTAAAGAGATAATGTTGGTTGGTGCCTGATGCTCTGTCTCTGGTCGGGCTCATCGGAGTCTAACTGTTGGTTTTCTTTTGCTCCAGCATTTCAGTGGTTTCTTGCTATCGAGTCCACACCGTTGTCTCACCTCTGTGGTTCTTTGATTTCTGTGTTCACGGAGATGTTGCACTGATGAGTTAGGAGGCCTTCATGCGGACTGAACAAATTATTTGTCTAAATCGCGACGGAAGTAAGGGCGAGGATTGTGGCCACGTAAAATCGATTTAAGCCCCCCAGTGAAAATCTTCCACTGACCGTTCCAAGGCGGCTCTTCTGTGGCGATTTATTTGTGTTGTTGTTTGTTACTTACTATGTGTATCACTTGTGTCTTTTAATTTTGGATGGCCATATGGCCATTTTGTGGGAAAGTAACTGTCCTTATGGCCTTCCTTTGTTTAGGTTTCCATTATGGTCTGGTCACTTAATGTTTGTATTTCTTTCCCTTTGGTGTCTATTATGGGTGGAGTAAGTTAATTGTATCAATTCCTGATCTTTGTTTTACTTCTACTTTAATGATAAGTGCATTGACTGGAATCTACCACATTCACAAAGTGAAGTGGGAAATAAACTTTCTAATGTTTTCATGCAAAATAATTTATATCAGATTATAAATGAGCCGACTCGGTATTTTAGTAATGAGCCGGTGATATTGGACATAATCATAACTGACTGTCCCCACCTTGTTTTTAGTTCAGGAGTAAGCCCCCCTCTTGCGAATTTGGATCACTGCACAGTTCATTGTGACTTTAATGTTCAAACATACCGTCCAAAATCTTTTAGGCGAACAGTTAGGGATTACAAAACGGCCGACAAAAATGCCCTGAACGAGGCCTTGGCCTCTGCTCCATGGGGAGTCCCGTACACACTTCACGATAACTTAGATGATATAGTTAACTTCAATAACTCGATTATTTTGTCAACATGCGAAGAACATATTATTAATAAAAATGTAACTATACATACCAATGATAAATCTTGGATGTGTAATGAGGTTCGGTTGCTCATACGTAAAAGAGATCGTTGCTTTAAGCGTTATAAAAGAACGTTATTAGCTCAAGACAAGTTAAATTTTTACGTCGCCCGGCGAGAAGCGAATAGGGCTAAAAGAAATGCCAAAAAGCGTTTTCAATAAAAAATTGTTAACTCCCTTAGTAATCATAACTTAGATATCAGAACTTTTTGGAAACTCCCGAAACGCATCCTAGACGCTAAATCTGAACGCACGATACCACCGTTATTAAATAATGATATATTGGTGCCCGACGACTCTGGCAAGGCTGAAATATTCAATGACTACTTTGCCTCTATTGCCTCACATGACCATACTGTACCTTTACCCAGTCTGCCCGACTTTCAGTTTCAAACGGATATGCGTATTAGCAATATTGAAACTACGGAGTTGGAGGTAAATCGCTTATTATCCCAGCTAAACGTTCATAAATCAACCGGCCCGGATGGAATAGGAAATTGGATCCTTAAAAACTGTTCTGATTCACTTTGCACGCCTTTGACAACCTTATATAATAAATCTCTGAATGAAGGCGTGTTTCCCAGGATATGGAAGCAGGCAAATGTTTGTCCCGTATATAAAAAGGAAAACAAATCTGACAAGACAAACTATCGTCCGATATCTCTGTTATCAAACATGTCAAAAGTCCTTGACAAAATAGTTTATAAACGTCTATATGAATACTTAATTGAAAATAGATTACTTACTGAAAAGAACTCCGGTTTTAAGAAAAATGATTCCACCATAAACCAATTACTAAAAATGGTTCACCAAATTTATCAAGATATAAATGATGGAAACGATACTTGCATGGTATTTCTAGACGTGTCGAAAGCTTTCGACAAAGTATGGCACGATGGGCTAGCTTTCAAAATACAACAAATGGGTGTCGTTGGCAATCTTTTAAATTGGCTCAAGGACTATACATCTGAACGTTATCAGAAATAAAAATCAAAACTGAGTTCCTTTAAGAGCAATAAAAACAATTATAAGAAAGAAGATGGGTCATACTACGTAGTTTCGGCTAATAAAGCCTCATCAGTGACCCTGTAATGATCCGGCAAAGAAAGCCAGAGGCAACATACTGCAATTTTGCGAATTTCGAATAGGCAGTCGATTCAAAGACTGATATAAATCAAAATTGGGTCCCGATAATTAAAAACCTGTCTCGAATATGTGTCTAAACCAATAATTTGTTTCTGATTTCTCAGAATATTCACGCTGATCTAAAAGGACCAAAAGTAAAATATAATCTGCACTATGGTTGATGTACGGGGAGACGTTTTACGGCCGCCACACGGCACAACGCCAGCTGCAGTGAAGGCAAATAAAAATCAAAAATGAGTTCCTTTAAGAGCAATGAAAACATTCATAAGAAAGAGGATGGGTCATACTACGTAGTTTTGGCTAATAAAGCCTCATCAGTGACCCTGTAATGATCCGGCATAGAAAGCCAGAGGAAACATACTGCAATTTTGCGAATTTCGAATAGGCAGTCGATTCAAAGACTGATATAAATCAAAATGGGGTCCAGATAATTAAAAACCTGTCTAGAATATGTGTCTAAACCAATAATTTATTTCTGATTTCTCAGAATATTCACGCTGATCTAAAAGGACCAAAAGTAAAATATAAACTGCACTATGGTTGATGTACGGGGAGACGTTTTACGGCCGCCACACGGCACAACACCAGCTGCAGTGAAGGCAAATAAAAATCAAAAATGAGTTCCTTTAAGAGCAATGAAAACATTCATAAGAAAGAAGATGGGTCATACTACGTAGTTTCGGCTAATAAAGCCTCATCAGTGACCCTGTAATGATCCGGCAAAGAAAGCCAGAGGAAACATACTGCAATTTTGCGAATTTCGAATAGGCAGTCGATTCAAAGACTGATATAAATCAAAATGGGGTCCCGATAATTAAAAACCTGTCTAGAATATGTGTCTAAACCAATAATTTATTTCTGATTTCTCAGAATATTCACGCTGATCTAAAAGGACCAAAAGTAAAATATAAGTCGTATTAAATGGGGTGGACTCAAGCATATGCCATCTAGAAGCTGGTGTCCCTCAGGGATCCATACTGGGACCCCTTCTATTTTTAATTTATATCGATGACATTGTCGATGATATGGAATGTTTTATTGATCTCTTCGCTGATGACACTTCCGTTCAGCAAAAAATAACCGATATCTCGTCTTACGATAAAGTGAATAGAGATCTCCAGCGATTGAGTGTTTTCGGGAAACAATGGCTTATTAAGTTCAACGCAACGAAGACAGAGTATTTGATCATATCAAGGAAACGTATATTCCCAAATCATCCAGACCTATTTTTGAACGGTGAAAAAATATTGAAATCTAATCATCATACTCATCTTGGGGTCACCATCAGTGATACTCTCTCCTGGTCAGGTCACATCAATGGAGCCATTGCTAAAGCTGATAGACGACTAAATATAATTCGCAGATGCCACAGACTGCTGCCAAGAAATTGCAAAGAAACACTATATAAAACAACAATCCGCCCAGTCTTCGATTATGGCGATATAATTTACGATGCTTGTCTAAAATCTGAATCAGATGCTTTCGAAAAATTCCAACGTAAAGCAGCGCTTGTGTGCACGGGTGCATTTAGAATCACGAGAAATGACCGTCTCTTAAATGAACTAGGGTGGGAAAAAATGGAAAATCGTAGAAAGGTGCATAGGCTTACCCTGCTTTATAAAATTATTAACTTGTTAACTCCGCTGTATTTGAGAGAAACCTGTAATCTTATACCACATAACACTGATGCGTATACCCTCCGAAGAAATAATGCACTTCTCGTACCCTTTATAAGGAAAGAAATATTCTCTAAATCTTTTTTTCCAAAAACCATACGCGAATGGAATAATTTATCTATTGAAATTGAAACATCTGATAGCATACACATCTTTAAAGAAAAGTTGGAGAGAGTACATGGACCGAATAAAACCAATAAACTATACTCATACGGACATGGTTGGCCCACCATAAATCACTGCATGATGCGCCTTGGTCTTAGCCACCTAAAAGGTCAGCTTTTTAACTAATATCTTATAAACGCGCCCTCTTGTGAAAATGTTGATTGTAGTGACGTAGTAGAAACGGTGTCGCATTTCTTTCTTTTTGTCCTAGGTATGCAGATCACCGGCACACAATGCTTTCAGGAATTTCTGAAATAATTTTTCCAGGTACCAACTATAACACTATTATAACTTTAATGGCAGAACATCTTTGCAATATTCTCCTACAAGGATCAAACGAATTAAGTGTGGAAGAAAACAAAAAGATTTTTGACCATGTTTTTAAATTCATTGAAGAATCTGGCCGTTTCGATCACAATGAGACCGTTGCACTTGACGATAGCCCGTAATACTTTGCAAATAATGTATCACTATGTTAGCTCTCTCTCTCTCTCTCTCTCTCTCTCTCTCTGTATCATAACGCTACACCGTGTGTTTGTCCTACCATAAAACCTTTCATCGGATGTGAATATGTACATTTTTTATATGTTATATGTTATTTCTTGTCATTGTGTTTGAATATGTATTGTCCTTTGTAAATGTATGTATATGTTGTATGTGAGGAGACCTACTAGTGGCCCCTGGGCTGTTAGGAATCCTCGTTAAATAAATAAAGCATTAAATGAATATAAATATTGTCAAGTAGAAAGGTGAGGGCATCACACACCATGAAGTTCACCATTGAAGTTCACTATGATCGGCCGCGACCAGACCACGGCGACCGTGCTGGCAGGATCTGTCCCCACCCCTGCCTCCGACAAGACGCGAGCCCACAGGGCCGCAACAAAAACGCCGTCTGAGAAGTCGGAGCAAACGACCCCTGGAACTTGTACGCGCCCCGTCGTTTGGAAAGGTTTGACGGCGTAATACTTTCCGGGAATCTCTTCGAGGAGGGTTCTGACCAGGGCGGGGGGCGCATCCTCGAGGCCGGGGACGATCGTCGGCTCGAGGGCGCAGTTGAAGCAGGTCGCGTCGCCCTGGGCCGGGGCCTTCAAGAACTGCTCAAAGCCGGTGGCGCAGAAGTGGCCATAGTTGCTGTTTAAGGCCTTGACGGCCCCTCCCAGGCCCGCGGCAATCCGAGACCCGAGGATGTCCGTAGGCTCGTTGTAGGGGCGGCCGATGTTGCTGATCAGGGCTTCGAAGGTGCACGTGAACATCGTCAGGGGTGAGATGGGCTCGGTGGGCCGCCCCGGGGAGCGGGCACCGCTGGGGCAGAGATGGGCCATCGTTTAGTGCACGGCTTCGACGCCTTAAGTTTGCGCCTAATTTAAGTGTATGTCTTTTGCAACTACTTGTCTAAATAGGTTACTTCCTTATCCCGGACCCGATCCCCAAAGTAGAAGTAAAACAAAGATCAGGAATTGATACAATTAACTTACATCATCCATAAAAGACACCAAAGGGAAAGAAATACAAACATTAAGCGACCAGACCATAATGGAAACCTTAACAAAGGAAGGCCATATGGACAGTTACTTTCCCACAAAATGGCCATATGGCCATCCAAAATTAAAAGACACAAGTGATACACACAGTCAGTAACAAACAACAACATAAATAAATCGCCACAGAAGAGCCGCCTTGGAACGGTCAGTGGAAGATTTCCACTGGGAGGCTTAAATCGATTTTACGTGGCCACAATCCTCGCCCTTACTTCCGTCGCGATTTAGACAAATAATTTGTTCAGTCCGCATGAAGGCCTCCTAACTCATCAGTGCAACATCTCCGTTAACACAGAAATCAAAGAACCACAGAGGTGAGACAACGGTGAGGACTCGACAACAAGAAACCACTGAAATGCTGGAGCAAAAGAAAACCAACAGTTAGACTCCGATGAGCCCGACCAGAGACAGAGCATCAGGCACCAACCAACATTATCTCTTTAATTTTCAATAAGCCTTTACGTTGGAGCCGTCATAGAATCTGAGGCCTGACCCACCGGCGTGCAATTAAAGAGGGAAGCAAAGTTGCCAACCGTGATTGGGTTAACTACCATGCATGCAGTCTGTCGTATAATATCCATGTTGTACCCAATCTTTTTATATCGAAGAATGATTTTACGAAATTGGGTGCTGAAGTCATTGCGGTTATATATTTTTCTGAATTTATATACTAAGTCACCATAAAATTCGGGTTCCGATAGACCTTGTTGCAGAAGAGATTTAAGTCCAATATTGAATTTTGAAATTAAATCAGAATGGCGTCTATAAAATTTTGAAAAGGCTGACCAGGGCGGGGGGCGCATCCTCGAGGCCGGGGACAATCGTCGGCTCGAGGGCGCAGTTGAAGCAGGTCGCGTCGCCCTGGGGTTTCCGTTGGCGGCCGCTGCCACCGGCGAGGGTGGTGGGCCGCACCCTGGGGCTCTGGGGTTTTGCCTATACGAGGCACTCGCCGAGTGCCCTTGGTATGTCTAAGCCAGTTGGGATGGAATTTCTTTTGGGGTTGGGAGGCCCAACTTGCCAAATGGAAAATATTGATGTCTGGGTAGTGAGGCTTTATTTACCAAAAAGAGAATATATTTGGGTCTAAATGAGGTGGGAAGCTTAATGGGTTAAATGGGGCTTTCATGGGTGAAACAAAAAGTCCATCCCCCCCCCCCCCCTGCTGCTAATAATGGTCACGTGGACAACTGCATGAATTCCGTTTTGACATTAAGTTAATTTGAGTCGATCGTTAAGGATCAAATTTGGATCGAAAGTAAACGATCGACCCAATAAACCGCGAAGAAGAACCGCTTTGGAACGGTCAGTACAACAAATTCCATTGGACGGCTTAAATCGATTTTACGTAGCTGCAATCCTCGCCCTTACTTCCGTCGCGATTAAAAAAATAAGGTGTTCAGTCCGCATGAAGTCCTCCTAACTCATCAGTGCAACATCTCCGAGTTCAAAAAACTACCACAGAGATGAAACAACTGTGATGATTCGGCAGCAACAAACCACTGGAATGCTGGAGCAAAAGAAAACCAATAGTTAGACTCCAATGGGCCCGATCAGAGACAGAGCATCAGACAGCAACCAACATTAAAAGTAGAAGTAAAACAAAGATCAGGAATCGATACAATTAACTTACTCCACCCATCAAAGACACCAAAGGGAAAGAAACACAAACATTAAGCGACAAGACCATAATAAAAACCTTAACAAAGGAAGGCCATAAGGACAGTTACTTTCCCACAAAATGGCCATGTGGCGATCCAAAATAAAAAGACACAAGTGATACACACAGTAAGTAACAAACAACACCAAAAATAAACCGCCACAGAAGAACCGCCTTGGAACGGTCAGTGGAAAGATTTCCACTATTAAAGTCTATTTCATAACAATACAAGAACAGATCAGCCACAAGGGATGCGTAATTTATACCCGTCGGAATACCCACAACGTGTATAAATAACTTAGTACCAAATCGTATGTAAATATTATCAAGTCGAGAGCTTCACACACTTTCTGACATGACCATAAAGTATAATTCTTATGCTCTTCAGAAGTGAAAAAGCAGTTCTTACTAGAGGCCTGCAAATGTCATCATACCGAAGATAAACCAAATCCGCCGTCAAATTAAAAAAATATGAATATTGAAGCGTTAACCTAATTTAATTTGGATGTCGTTGGGAGTAGTCGCAATGAGTGAAACATACTTAAAATTATCAGCGGTATGTAATTCCACCGTTTCAACATGAATACAATTATCCGAAGCCTTCCATCCAAGACGCCAAGGGAACGAACTTTGAACATGGAATAACTTCACTATAATGAAAAAATCACAAGCGAAAAGCCAAAAGGACAGACAGTTTTCAACTTGGCCAAACGGCTATTCAAAATAGGAATATTTTAAGAAAATAGATACATTTTTTACAACCAGTGTAGAACTAGATTAGACGGCTGAATTCATTATTCTCCCATAACAGGGCGTCTCGTTACAATTGATACTTACTACCATCCTGTGAAAGAGTTTAACTAAGTCCTGCATTATCTCGAAAGGACGTTGCCATATTTAAATCATCACTCAAACACGCCCATTATTCCTGTTCCAAATCATTGATTATGGTACTCGATAGAACCGCCTCGCCGAGGTAGTTCTAACGAGCTCCAACATTCTATGTTTTGAACAAGAATATGAAAAATATCGGATTTTTTATCTGAAACATTTCAATTTTTGTTGGAAAAAAATCAATATATTTGAAAAGGTTATTTTCTTGATGTAAAGGTTAGTTTAAACTTATTTTTTTCACAATGTAAATATGTTCTATAAAAGTGTTATCCTTTGGAAGCAAGGAATACACCACAGAAGTGAAGAATATGGAATGGTCATGTTTTCTGGGCCAGACCAGCTAGTTTCGGCCAATTAGGACTCATCAGTGACCCTCAGATATTTTCAAAATTCCACAATTGAATCAATGATCCCAAAGGACAAGAAAATATAAACTACACTATGATGATATAAAGGTTGAACGACCCACTTCAGACACTCAGAAATAAGAGAGTTCAAACTAACAAAAATCTTAAACTTAATAAATTTAGCGAAAAGGGGTCCAGGACTGCTAAGTGTTTTGTAACTTTATTCAATGTGTATAATTACTAAAACCAGGTATCGAAATAACTGATTATACCTCCTCCGGCACATTGAGCGACAGTTGGTATGAAGAGGAAGACATTTAAAGGAAAAGTTGAAACAACTGAGCATGAAAGGAAAACTGATGCTTTGTACTGTGATACTTGTTCTGAGTATGGTTACGGGTGAGTAGATTATTTGACTCTTATATGGGTGTGAGGGTGGATGGAAAAATCCGTCCCGAGGGTCACTCTCCGGCATCACGAGGCTTGCCGAGTGATGCCGGACAGTGCCCCCGAGGGACGGATTTTTCTATCCACCCCTCATGGCAAAATCCGTCCCGAGGGACACTGTCCGACATCGCGAGGCCCGCCGAGTGATGCCGGACAGTGACCCCGAGGGACGGATTTTTCTATCCACCCCTCAAACCCATATAGGATTCTTTTTCTTGCATACCTTCTATTTCTTAACGCAGATTTTTATTGTTGCAGTCACTTCGGTTAGGTCCTACCGACGTCCGCCATATTGTGATGTTTAGTGACGTCAGGTAACGTCCATGACGTCAACCTTAACGACGGCGCATATGAGGTCGTATTCAACCAGTACATTTATAAAACGCGCGAGAATATTCGATTTAGGGTAAGAACACCAGGGTTAGACCAGAATTTCTATCCCCGGCTAAAAGCACGGATTTCCTTATCTAGTGTGCCAGAATAACCCTTACCTGAATGAATAAATGTAGCCACACCCACTACTGATCATTACCGAAACACGCCCATACAGATACATAGTAAATGTTACCGCCAAAAAAAAAAAACACACAAAAAATGACTATTTTAATATGAAAATTGTATTTGTTTTCTTATTTCTGCTCGAAATATATAGATTGTGGATACTCGCTATAACCGCCTCGTCAGTTTTAAGATGAAAAATTGTATTTGTTTTCTTATTTCTGCTCGAAAATATAGATTGTGGATACTCGCTAAAACCGCCTCGTCGAGGGGGTTCTTACGAATACCTACAATCTGTATTTTAGAGCATTAATAACAATAAGGTTTTCCTCTGTAAATCCCAGTTTTACCATATAAAATGGGGTTCCAGGTGGTCAAAATTATAAAGGCGCGTTTTCGTGATGACACCCACTACAGATTATCAACTTACCAAATTATTTGATATAATTTAAACATTCTATGAATAACAAATACGGTAGAGGCTTCATCTGATCTGGAGCTACACTATTTACAAACATAGGGTCGCCGTGTTCAGATGGTTAAGTTTTCGAGGTAGGCATAGATGACTTTATTCCCGTGGTCATTTCAGGTGAAACTTACTTTAGAAACATACCCAAGATATATAAATGCTTAATCAGTTATTCCAGAGAAATATCCATTAATCCGACTTTTACTGCCTGTCCTGCTGAGGCCCTAATTTATGTTGTTGTACTGGTCAGCTGTAAGGCTTATCAGTTTATTGGTTTCTTTCACGTAAAATAGAGGCCAAATAGAAGTGGAGGCAATGATCAGGTATCGATACAATTAACCCACAGCTCCCATCAGAGACACCAAAGGGAAAGATATACAAACATGAAACAACATACCCTAATGGAAATATCAATAGCGGAAAGCCAAAAGGACAGTTACTTTCCCATAAAATGGCCAATAGGCTATCCAAAATAGAATAATATAAGCAACACATCCAAAGACAAATCATAACAAAAATTGACCGCGACAGAAGAAGCCGTGACTGATCTGAATGGTTTGTTTTGAAACTAAATTAGCCTGGTCGAAACAAAACAAATACATATTTTGGACATATATGTCTGCCAAAACAATGCAGATTAAGACCCTGGAGGAGCAGTATGATAAGGGTCTGTATTCTTTACCATTCCCCATACAACTTTGGACCAAATCTTAGAATTGATACCACTAGTGCTGAACAAGTAGAGTTTTTTTATAACTCAGGCACTGGCAGGTAAACTATGACCAGAGGGCAATACATGAGTCTCAGGGGAGGTGTGCAGATAGTTCATCATCACGAAAACACGCCTATATAATTTTATCCCCCTTCAAAATAGAAGTTGAGGCAATGATCAGGAATCGACACAATCAATCCCATTTTTTTATAATAAAACTGACGCTTATAGTGGTAAACTTTATTTTCTTTTATTTTTGCTCTAAAATAGATTTAGGGTACTCGTTAGAACTGTCTTGATAAGGCGGTTGTAACGAGCATCCACAGTGTATATTGAGCTTTCTGCTAGTGATGATTCCATTAGGGTCTAGTTGTTCCAGGTCTGCGTTTCTGTCCCGTGGTGTCTCCGACGGTAGCTGTGGGCTAATTGCATCGATTCCTGATCACTGCCTTCAATTCTATTATTTAGAACCAATGTTGCTGTTTTAGCGATTTTGAGACATATTAATACGTTTGTTCATCAAACATAAAATTTGAAAAACACTGGGTACATGTATTTATATTACTCATTTATTAATGTGTTTTGTCTAGATTCTAAAGAACCATATAACCCGTTTTCGTCTCACACTAGCATCTCAAAGCATTGTCAGAACACAAATGCATACACGTATGTCAAATGATGTATTTTGCTCTCTCTCTCTCTCTCTCTCTCTCTCTCTCTCTCTCTCTCTCTCTCTCTCTCTCTCTCTCTCTCTCTCAATATTTATTCTCTTATGTCTGCATATCAGTGCCGGATACGCATAGACAGAGCTTACATTTTGTTCTTTGATGCATATAAATGTACTGTGCATGCATATTGTTTTGATGGTTTATTTTGAGGTTGAACGTCCCCGTCAACACTGTAAAGGCCCTTTTGGAGACGTTGCTTCCAATTTTGGGGAACTTTTACCCGACCTTGAGATGAAATGACATCTCAAGCCCTGTCACCCAATGAAACCAATAGGGTTTATTAGCATGGACGGTCCGCCTTGCACCGCGGTTCCTGGACAGGCTTATATCCTCTAAGCAGTTTACCAGTACTAGTATGCGGACCTGATTCAGCTCTGTGTTAAAGCATCATGCGGCCCATATATTTCTTCAAGGCCCTGTGGGCGGGGGCATATACTAATATGTTATGAACATTATTGAAAACCAGGAAATAGAAAATACAAACGAGCCATTTACATAGGTGTAGTGACGCAGTTGTGCCTAAGTAGCATGTAAACAGCACTAGAATCATTGATTCCACTATGGAATTTTGAAAACGACTGAGGGTCTGATGCGGAAACAATTTTCTGTCTCTGGTCGGGCCCATCGTAGTCAAACTGTTGGTTTTCTTTTGCTCATGCATTTCAGTGGTTTCTTGCTGTCGAGACCTCACCGTTGTTTCATCTCTGTGGTTGTTTCATTTTTTGTATTTACGGAGATGTTGCACTGATGAGTTAGGAGACCTTCATCCGGACTGAACAAATTATTTGTCTAAATCGCGACGGACGTATGGCGAGGATTGTGGCCACGTAGAATCAAGTTAAGCGCCCCCAAGTGGAATTCATGTCACTGACCGTTCCAAGGCGGTTCTTCTGTCGCAGTTTATTTTTGTTATGGTTTGTCTTTGAGTGTTTGTGTCGCTTATATTATTTGGTTATGGATAGCCAATTGACCATTTTTATGGGAAAGTAACTGTTCTTTTGGCTTACCGCTATTTGTGTTTCCATTGGGTCTGTTGTTTCATGTTTGTATTTCTTACCCACGGAGCTGTGTGTTAATTGTATCGATTCCTGATCATTGCCTTCACTTCTATGTTTAAATTCTGTATTGTCGTATTTACTTCTAAAGGATTACCTTTTCATAGAGCTTATTTAAAATAGAAGTGAAGGCTATGATCATGAATCGATTCAATTGACCCACAGCTAACTTCAACGCAGCTGGAGTTAGAGGGAATTTTTGGCGGCCGTTTAAAGTCTCGCTGATCTTCATCATAGTGTGGGTTGTATTTCTGGTCCGTCGGGATTATTGATTCCACTGTGGAATTATGAAATCGTCTGATGGTCACTGATGAGGCCTAATTTGCCGAAACTAGCTAATCGGACACAGAAAACCTGTCCACTCGAAAGTTTTTAGTTCTGTCTGTCGTCTTTGCTTCGAAAGGATTGCCTTTTCATATAAATGAGTAATGAAGTAGGTAGTTGCAGTAGTGGCACAAGAAATGAAAACAGTACTAGAAGGCTTCGTTTAAGTTAACTGTTGGTTAACTGTATCCCGTCCTGATCATAACCTTCATTTCTATTTTAAGTTAGGAGGCCTTCAAACGGACTGAACAAATTATTTGTCTAAATCGCGATGGAAGTAAGGGCGAGTATTGCAGCTGCGTTAAATCGATTTGGTATAACCAATAGTTATTAGAATAAATACAAATGTATACATCGCATAATAGTATATGGTACAGGATTTAATAAAAAGCTAGAAGCTTATATAAATCGATTTAAGGCCCGCAGTGGAATTCGTTTCACTGACCGTTCGAAGAAGGTTCTTCTGTTGCGATTTATGTTTGTTATGGTTTGTCTTATGAGTGTGTGTATCGCTTAAATTATTTTGTTTTGGATAGCCAATTTGCTATTTTGTGAGAAAGTAACTGTCCTTTTGGCTTTCCGCTATTGATGGTTCCATTAGAGTCTAGTTATTTCATGTTTGTTTCTTTCCTTTTGGTGTCGCTGATGGAAGCTGTGGGAGCTTGCAGCCTAGCAAACTATACTAATGTGTATGAAGAGGCTCAATAAAATTGAGTCTCCTATTTTCTTTTTTTTATGTGTTCTTTGTATCCAACGGCTGATTGGAGATATCGGTTTATTGTATCGATTCCTAATCATTGCCTACACTTCTATTTTGCAAGCTACATTGCTGTGTATGAAGAGGCTCAATAAATCCGGGTCTCCGATTTTCGTTCTTTTATGTGTTCTTTATTTCCTAAGTCAACCTTTTAGCTTATAATTTTACCTCACTGTAGCTGGTGTTAAGCGCCCTGTGGTGACCGTAAAGTCTCACATGCTTCATCATAGTGCAAATTATATTTTCTTTGCCTTTCGTATAATTGATCCCATGCTGGTTACTTTGAAATTCTAATATCGCTTAAGCCGATGCGAGGAGACATATGCAGCCTTGTAGCTTGATCATTGCCTCCACTTCTATTTTGTAAACTACATTGCTGTGTATGAAGAGGCTCAATAAAACAGAGTCTCCGATTTTCGCTCTTTTATGTGTCCTTTGTTCCAAAGTCAACCTTTTTAATTGTATCGATTACCGATCATTGCCTTCATATCTATTTTTTTTTTTTCAGAATCGCAACGTCGCTTGAATTCTATATGGAAACCTTAATTTTGACTTCGCCTAAAGACTTACTAAAACTTTTTAAGCAATTGAGACTGATGCTCTGTTACTGGTCGGATCCACTGAAGTCTAACATTTTTTTTGCTCCGATTTTCACTCACAGTAAGCTGTCGAGCGCTTATCATTGTTTCATCAATGTGTCCCATTGCGTTTCGTTTCGGGTTTTTCTTTTCATTTGTTGTCTTGGATAAGAGTGTTAGGTAATTGTATCGATTCCTGATCATTGCTTTCACTTCTATTCTGAAATAAATGTGGCGGATACTGAAATACTTACCATAACAAAAATAAACTGCGACAGAAGAACCGCCTAGGAACGATCAGCGAAACGAATTCCACTGGGAGGCTGAAATCGATTTTACGTGACCTCAATCCTCGCCCTTATTCCCGTCGCGATTTAGACAAATAGTTCGTCCAGTACGCATGAAGGCCTCCTTATTAAGAAGTTTAGCAATTTACAATTTATTACGAGTGTTGAAGTCAGTTACATGACTATACACTCTGGCAAATCGAATTAATGGCGAAACATAAACTTTATTATCGGTAGATTAAAATCATATCATGTTGAAATACTTGGCTGCCAGTGGGCAAGTACCTACCGGAGCTATGGTGAGCATAGTGGCCCATGGGCCCCTTGTTTTATGCAAACATTAAGATTTTAATTGTGACGTCATATAGCGTAGTATTACAACGTCGTTGACGTAGGCTATCAAGGCTATGTAGGAAAAGGACAGCGAGAACTGGACATGGTGACAACAAATTGGAACTGAGGAACTGAGAGAAATGGAGTAAACACAAACTAACGATATATGTGGACAATGCATAAGTAGTTTAGGTCGTAGTACCAAAGCGTTAATCCAAAATCGTTAATCCATAGACAAAATGGCAAATATCAATGTTTAGATCAACAGACATGGACTCCAAAAGACGATGAAAACAAATTAAATTGTGATATTGTTCATGTGTTTTATGTATCAAGTTTTCGGTATCATTTCTGTTGCGAGTTTCTTTAAAATGGAAAGGGTTTCTAAGTTCAATTGTGCGTATTAAGTATTCGCCACATTTATTTCGACAGTGATCGGGAGTCGATGCGATTTCCTAACATTCGTATCCAATACACCAAAGGAAAAGAAACGACCGAAACTGAAAGCAGAGGGACAGTAACTTTCCAAGAGGACGAGCCAAGGCCCTGCTGACCACTCCAACTAGTCCTGTTAATTCGCTCTTTGTTAAAATAGAAGTGAAGGCAATTATCAGGAATCGATACAATTTCCTTACACCTCCTATCCAAAGGGATAGAATCACTAACATAAAACAACTTCACCATATAGAACATCACACTTACTTTTGCACAAAATGGCTAAACGACTATAAAACAACAACAACAACAACAAACAAACAAACAAGAGGGCCATCGTGGCCCTGGATCACTTAACTGATCCTTAGTGTAACAAGTGAGCTCCAGGGAGAGCCATTATTGGTACCCGGGCTTTAATGTGAATAATGTTGAGGTAGGTCTAAAAGGTGAAGCTTCATACTAAACATCAACAAAGGCAGTAATTTGAACAATCTTGGCAAAGCTCCACTAGATGAAGCTACACACCAAATATCAAAGACCTGGGCCTTACGGTTTCAGAGAAGGAGATTTGTTAAAACCAAAACGCCCCGGGCACAGGGCTTTAATTTAAACAATCTTGATAGAGGTCCACTAGGTGAAGCTTCACACAAAATATCAAAACCTGGGCCTTGCTGTTTCAGAGAAGAAGAATTCAAAGATTATCTCTATATAAGTCTATGCAAAACCAAAGCACCCCGGAGCGGGATCATTTGTGGTCCCAGGACTATAATTTGAACAATTTTGGTAGAGGTCCATTAGATGGAGCACCATACCAAATATAAAAAAGCTGGGCCTTGCAGTTTTAGAGAAGAAGGTTTTTTATAAAGATTTCCCTTTATCAGTCTATGTAAAACCAAAGTGTCTCGGGGCGGGGACATTTTTGGCCCCAGGGCTACAATTTGCATACTCTTGATAGAGGCTCACTAGATGAAATTTCATACCAAATATCAAAGACCTAGGCCGTGTGGTTTCAGAGAAGAAGGTTTTTAAATATTTTCCCTATATAAGTCAATGTAAAAGGGCCCCGGGCTGGGGCATTTTTTGCCCAGCACTATAATTTGAACAATCTTGGTAGGGTTCCACTAGATGAAGCTTCATACCAAATATCAAGACCTGGTCCTTTTGGTTTTAGAGAAGATTTTTAAATGTTTTCCCTATATAAGTCAATGTAAAACCAAAGGGCCTCGGAGCGGGGCCATTTTGGGTCTCATGGCTATAATTTGAACGATCCTGGTAGAGATCCATTAGATGAAGCTTCATAACAAATATCAAAGTCCCGGGCCTTACGGTTTCAGGGAAGAAGATTTTCAAAGATTATCTCTATAGAAGTCTATGTAAAACCAAAGGGCCCCAGGCGAGGGCATTTGTGGCCCCGGGGCTATAATTTGAACACTCCTAATTGAGGTCCATTAGATGAAGCTTCATACCAAATATCAAGGTCCTGAACCTTGCGGTTTTAGAGAAGAAGATTTGTAAAGATTATCTCTATAGAAGTCTATGTAAAACCAAAGGGCCCCGGGCGAGGGCAATTGTGGCCCCAGGGCTATAATTTGAACACTCCTGATAGAGGTTCATTAGATGAAGCTTCAATACAAATACCAAAGTCCTGAACCTTGCGGTTTCAGAGAAGAAGATTTGTAAAGATTATCTCTATGGAAGTCTATGTAAATCCAAAAGGCCCCGGGCGGGATCATTTGTGGTACCAGGACTATAATTTGAGCAATCTTGGTAGAGGTCCATTAGATGAAGCACCATACCAAATATCAAAAGCTTGGCCTTGCAGTTTTAGAGAAGAACATTTTTAAAGATTTCCCTTTATCAGTCTATGTAAAACCAAAGTGTCTCGGGTCGGGGACATTTTTGGCCCCAGGGCTATAATTTGCATACTCTTGATAGAGGTTCACTAGATGAAATTTCATGCAAAATATCAAAGACCTAGGCCGTGTGGTTATAGAAAAGAAGGTTTTTAAATATTTTCCCTATATATGTCAATGTAAAAAGGCCCCGGGCGGGGGCTTTTTTTCCCCAGCACTATAATTTGAACAATCTTGGTAGGGGTCCACTAGATGAAGCTTCATACCAAATATCAAGACCTGGTCCTTGTGGTTTTAGAGAAGAAGATTTTTAAATATTTTCCAATATAAGTCAATGTAAAACCAAAGGGCCTCGGAGCGGGGGCATTTTGGGTCCAAGGGCTATAATTTTAACGATCCCGGTAGAGATCCATTAGATGAAGCTTCATATTTATGTTGTTGTTTGTTACTTACTGTGTGTATCACTTGTGTCTTTTAATTTTGGATGGCCATATGGCCATTTTGTGGGAAAGTAACTGTCCATATGGCCTTCCCTTGTTTAGGTTTCCATTATGGTCTGGTCGCTTAATGTTTGTATTTCTTTCCCTTTGGTGTCTTTTATGGATGGAGTAAGTTAATTGTATCAATTCCTGATCTTTGTTTTACTTCTACTTTTCATAACAAATATCAAAGTTCCGGGCCTTACGGTTTCAGGGAAGAAGATTTTCAAAGATTATCTCTATAGAAGTCTATGTAAAACCAAAGGGCCCCAGGCGAGGGCATTTGTGGCCCCGGAGCTATAATTTGAACACTCCTGATAAAGGTCCATTAGATGAAGTTTCATACCAAATATTAAAGTCCTGAACCTTGCGGTTGCAGAGAAGAAGATTTGTAACGTTTATCTCTATAGAAGTCTATGTAAAACCAAAGGCCCCAGGCGAGGGCATTTGCGGCCCAAGGGCTATAATTTGAACACTCCTGATAAAGGTCCATTAGATGAAGCTTCATACCAAATATCAAAGTCCTGAACCTTGCGGATTCAGAGAAGAAGATTTGTAAAGATTATCTCTATAAAAGTCTATGTCAATACAAAGGGCCCCGGGCGAGGGCAATTGTGGCCCCAGGGCTATCATTTGACACTACTGACATAGGTTCATTAGTTGAAGCTTCATTCCAATTATCAAAGACCTAGGCCGTGTGGTTTCAGAGAAGAAAGTTTTTAAATATTTTACCTATCTAAGTCAATGTAAAAAGGCCCCGGGCCTGGTCCTTATGGTTTTAGAGAAGAAGATTTTTTTTAAATATTTTCCTATAAAAGTCAATGTAAAACCAAAGGGCATCGGAGCGGGGGCATTTTGGGTCCCAGGGCTATAATTTGAACGATCCTGGTAGAGATCCATTAGATGAAGCTTAATAACAAATATAAAAGTCCCGGGCCTTACGGTTTCAGAGATGAAGATTTTCAAAGATTATCTCTATAGAAGACTATGTAAAACCAAATAGGCTCGGGCGAGGGCATTTGTGGCCCCAGGGCTATAATTTGAACAATCCTGATAGAGGTCCATTAGATGAAGCTTCATACCAAATATCAAAGTCCTGAACCTTGCGGTTTCAGAGAAGAAGATTTGTAAAGATTATCTCTATAAAAGTCTATGTCAATACAAAGGGCCCCGGGCGAGGGCAATTGTGGCCCCAGGGCTATCATTTGAACTATACTGATATAGGTCCATTAGTTGAAGCTTCATTCCAATTATCAAAGACCTAGGCCGTGTGGTTTCAGAGAAGAATGTTTTTAAATATTTTCCCTATCTAAGTCAATGTAAAAAGGCCCCGGGCCTGGTCCTTATGGTTTTAGAGAAGAAGATTTTTTTAAATAGTTTCCTATATAAGTCAATGTAAAACCAAAGGTCATCGGAGCGGGGGCATTTTGGGTCCCATGGCTATAATTTGAACGATCCTGGTAGAGATCAATTAGATGAAGCTTCATAACAAATATCAAAGTCCGGGCGGGGGCTTTTTTTGTCCGGGCACTATAATTTGAACAATCTTGGTAGGGGTCCACTAGATGAAGCTTCATACCAAATATCAAGACCTGGTCCTTGTGGTTTTAGAGAAGAAGATTTTTTTAAATATTTTCCTATATAAGTCAATGTAAAACCAAAGGGCATCGGGGCGGGGGCATTTTGGGTCCCATGGCTTTAATTTGAACGATCCTGGTAATTTGAACAATCTTGGTAGGGGTCCATTAGATGAAGCTTCATAACAAATATCAAAGTCCCGGGCCTTACGGTTTCAGAGAAGAAGATTTTCAAAGATTATCTCTATGGAAGTCTATGTAAAACCAAATAGGCTCAGGCGAGGGCATTTGTGGCCCCAGGGCTATAATTTGAACAATCCTGAAAGAGGTCCATTAGATGAAGCTTCATACCAAATATCAAAGTCCTGAACCTTGCGGTTTTAGAGAAGAAGATTTGTAAAGATTATCTCTATAGAAGTCTATGTAAAACCAAAGGGCCCCGGGCGAGGGCAATTGTGGCCCCAGGGCTATAATTTGAACACTCCTGATAGAGGTCTATTAGATGAAGCTTCATTCCAAATATCAAAGACATGAACCTTGCGGTTTTAGAGAAGAAGGTTTGTAAAGTTTATCTCTATAGAAGTCTATGTCAATCCAAAGGGCCCCGGGCGGGATCATTTGTGGTCCCAGGACTTTAATTTGAACAATCTTGGTAGAGGTCCATTAGATGAAGCACCATACCAAATATAAAAAAGCTGGCTCTTGCAGTCTAAGAGATGAAGACTTTTAAAGATGTCCCTTTATCAGTCTATGTAAAACCAAAGTGTCTCGGGTCGGGGACATTTTGGCGCCAGGGCTATAATTTGCATACTCTTGATAGAGGTTCACTAGATGAAATTTCAAACCAAATATCAAAAACCTAGGCCGTGTGGTTTCAGAGAAGAAGGTTTTTAAATATTTTCCCTATATAAGTCAATGTAAAAAGGCCTCGGGCGGGGGCATTTTTTGCCCCAGCACAATAATTTTAACAATCTTGGTAGGGTTCCACTAGATGAAGCTTTATACCAAATATCAAGACCTGGTCCTTGTGGTTTTAGAGAAGAAGATTTTTTAAATATTTTCCAATATAAGTCAATGTAAAACCAAAGGGCCTCGGAGCGGGGGCATTTTGGGTCCAAGGGCTATAATTTTAACGATCCCGGTAGAGATCCATTAGATGAAGCTTCATAACAAATATCAAAGTCCTGGGCCTTACGGTTTCAGGGAAGAAGATTTTCAAAGATTATCTCTATAGAAGTCTATGTAAAACCAAAGGGCCCCAGGCGAGGGCAATTGTGGCCCCGGAGCTATAATTTGAACACTCCTGATAAAGGTCCATTAGATGAAGTTTCATACCAAATATTAAAGTCCTGAACCTTGCGGTTTCAAAGAAGAAGATTTGTAAAGATTATCTCTATAGAAGTCTATATATAAAACCAAAGGGCCCCAGGCGATGGGCAATTGTGGCCCCAGGGCTATAATTTGAACACTCCTGATATAGGTCCATTAGATGAAGCTTCATTCCAATTATCAAAGTCCTGAACATTGCGGTTTCAGAGAAGAAGATTTGAAAGGATTATCTCTATATAATTCTATGTAAAACCAAAGAGCTCCGGGTCGGGGGTATATGTGGCCCCAGGGCTATAATTTGAACAAACTTGGTAGAGGTCTAGTAGGAAAAGCTCCATACCAAATAACAAAGACCTGGTCCTTGCAGTTTCAGAGAAGAAGATTTATAAAGATTTCCCTTTATAAGTATATGTAAAACCATAAGGGTCTCGGGGCGGGGACATTTCTGGCCCCAGAGCTATAATTTGCATGATCTTGTTAGAGGTCCATTAGATGAAGCTTCACATCAAATATCAAAGGCCAAGGCCTTGTGGTTTCACCGATGAAGATTTTTAAAGATTTTCCCTATTATAGTGTATTTAAAACCACAGGGCCCCGGAGCGGGAATATGTTTTGTCTCAGGGCTATAAGTTGATCAATCTTGGTAGAGGTTCACTAGATGAAGCTTCATACCAAATATTAAAGACCTAGTTTCAGAGAAAAAGATTTTTAAAGATTTTCTCTATAGAAGTCTATGTAAAGCCAAAGGGCCCCGGAGCGGGGGCATTGTCGGCCCCAGGGCTATAATTTGAACAAATTTCAAAGTCATGAATCATGCGGCTTCAGAGAAGAAGATTTGTAAAGATTATCCCTACATTAAGCCTATGTAAAACCAAATGGCCGCGGGGTTGGGACATTATTTACCCCAGCACTATAATTTGAACAATCTTTGTAGGGGTCCACTAGATGAAGCTTCATACCAAATATCAAGGACCTGGTTTTTGTGGTTTTAGAGAAGAAGATTTTTTAAAGATTTTCCCTATATAAGTCAATGTAAAACCAAAGGGCCTCGGAACGAGGGCATTTTTGGTCCCAGGGCTATAATTTGAACAATCTTTGTAGAGGTCCTTTAGATGAAGCTTCATACCAAATGTCAAAGTCCTGGGCCTTGCGGTTTTAGAGAAGAAGATTTTCAAAGATTAAATGGCCCGGGGGCATTTTTAACCCTAGCTTTATAATTTGAACAATCTTGGGAGGGGTCCACTAGATGAAGCTTTATACCTAATATCGAAGTGCTGGGCCTAGCAGTTTCAGAGAAGAAGATTTCCAAAGAGTATCCCTATATAAGTCATCAGTGCAACATCTCCGAGAACAACACAAAAATCAAGTAACCAAAGAGATGAAACGACGACGAGGACTAGACAGGAAGAAACCACTGAAATGCTGGAGCAAAAGAAAACCAAAAGTTTATCAGCCCAATTTTGCACCCCTTCCTAGGTCCGTGATAATTCTCCGTTGGCTCAAACTATATGAAGCATTATTTCAGGCAAAATTTAATGCATTACGTTTCGTTCTTTTTTTCACATTCCAAAAATGCTGCTATTCTGATAAAATTTCTTGATATTTTTCTTATTAATATACAAACGTTAGTTATGGGTGCTCGTTAGACCGCCTCATTAAGGGGGTTCTAACGAGTACCCACAACATATATATTGAAAGGCAAATATGAAAATAGTGTATACGCCCATAAACGACAGTTTCTCTATGTAATGTGTGATTTAGGTTTTTGGTTTACGGCCCTTTCAAGATTATTTCACTCATATCGAGCCAATCGTTAATCAAAGGTGGGCGAAAACCGGAGTACCAGGAGAAAAACCACCTGACCTTCCGTTGCAGAACTTGGCGTCTCAATGTAACCCGAACGAGGCTCGAACCACAGCGATGAGAGACCTAATGATCAAGAGTCAGCGCTCTTAACCACTAGGCCACGGAGGCCCGCTAGTGTGGTTTAGGGGATGTTCCATCACCAAAACACGATTATATAATTTTGACCCCCTTGAGCCCCACTTTTATTAGCTCACCGTCACATAGTGACGAGGTGAGCTTTTGGGATCACGTTTTGTCCGTCGTCCGTGCGTGCGTGCGTCCGTCCGTCCGTGCGTAAACAATTTCTTCAAACGACATCTCCTCCTAAACCACTGATTGGATTTTGACCAAACTTCACAGTAATGATCCTTAGGTGGTCCCCTTTCAAAGTTGTTCAAATGGTTCCAGTCCGTTGCACATCTGGGTCACGGGAGCCAAAAATAGATTTTTTTTCACCGAAAACTTAAAAAATCTTCTTCTCTGAAACCACAAGGCCCAGGTCTTTAATATTTGGTATGTAGCTTCATCTAGTGGACCCCTACCAAGATTGTTCAAATTATAGTGCTGGGGCCAAAAATGCCCCCGCCCCGGGGCCCTTTGGTTTTACATGGGCTTATAGAGGGAAAATCTTTAAAAATCTTCTTCTCTGAAACCGCAAGACCCAGGTCTTTGATATTTGGTATGAAGCTTCATCTAGTGGACCCCTACCAAGATTGTTCAAATTATTGTGCTGGGGCCAAAATGCCCCCGCCCCGGGGCCCTTTGGTTTTACATGGGCTTATATATGGAAAATCTTTAAAAATCTTCTTCTCTGAAACCGCAAGGCCCAGGTCTTTGATATTTGGTATGAAGCTTCATCTAGTGGACCCCTATCAAGATTGTTCAAATTATAGTGCTGTGGCCAAAAATGCCCCCACCCAGGGACTTTGGTTTTACATGGGCTTATATAAGGAAAATCTTAAAAAATCTTCTTCTCTGAAACCACAAGGCCCAGGTCTTTGATATTTGGTTTGAAGCTTCATCTAGTGGACCCCTACCAAGATTGTTCAAATTATAGTGCTGGGGCCAAAAATGCCACCGCCCCGGGGCCCTTTGCTTTTACATGGGCTTCTACATGAAAAATCTTTAAAAATCTTCTTCTCTGAAACCACAAGGCCCAGGTCTTTGATATTTGGTATGAAGCTTCATCTAGTGGACCCCTGCCAAGATTGTTCAAATTATAGTGCTGTGGCCAAAAATGCCCCCGCCCCGGGGCCCTTTGGTTTTACATGGGCTTATATAGGGAAAATCTTTAAAAATCTTCTCTGAAACCGCAAGGCCAGGTCTCTGATTTTCCCCCGGCATACAAAGTATGATGGGGGTATATTGTTTTCGTCCTGCCATTCATCCGTCCGTCCGTCCATCCTTCCATCTGTCTGTCCGTCCGTCCATTGGTCCGCAGGAACAGATGTATACTTGTGTGTTTAAAAGTATGGACACTTCCATTAAACTCAATGCGATTTATTCTGTCAGTGTCTTGTGTGTCTAAAATAGTAACTTGTGTGTCTTTTTTCCAAGAAATTCCAAGAAATTTCCAGGAAATTTGACACACAAGGGTACTTTGTAGGGATGAAGACACACAAGTATACATCCGTAAAGGCGTCCGTCTGTTCGTCCGTCCGTTAACATTTTGGTTAAAGTTTTGCGTCAAAGTTTCTAGGAGATTGTTAATTTCGAACCATTTGATAGATTTAGTTGATACTTACACTGAAGTTACATACTGGTCTTAAGATTTCATTGATGCATGTCCCAGCCCCGACAGTGACCTTGATGTCATAGACTTAAAAATTTTACATTTGGTTAAAGTTTTGCGTCAAAGTTTCTGAGAGATTGTATCTTCTAAACCCTTTGATAGATTTAGTTGATACCTACACTGAAGATTTCATTGATGCATGTCCTACCCCCCACAGTGACCTTGAGGTCGCTTTCTCTAGTATTTGGTATGAAGCTTCATCTTGTAAACCTCTACCAAGATTGTTCAAATTATAGCCCTGGGTCAAAAATGCCCCCGCTCTGGGGCCCTTTGATTTTACATGGGCTTATATCGAGAAAATCTTTAAAAATCTTCTCTGAAACCGCAAGGCCCAGGTCTTTGATATTTGGTATGGAGCTTCATCTAGTGGACCCCTACCAAGATTGTTCAAATTAGAGTGCTGGGACCAAAAATGCCTCAGTCTCGGGGCCCTTTGGTTTTACATAGACTTATATAGGAACAATCTTTAAAAATCTTTTTCTTTGAAACCACAAGGCCTAGGTCTTTTATATTTGGTGTGAAATTTCAGCTAGTGGACCTCTATCAAAAGTGTTCAAATTATAGCCCTAGGGCCACAAATGCCCCCGCCCCAAGACCATTTGGTTTTACATAGACTTATATAGGGAAATCTTTTAAAATCTTCTTCTCCGAAACTGCAAGGCCCATGTCTTTGATATTCGGTATGGAGCTTCATCTGGTGGACCTCTACCAAGATTTTCACATTATAGCCCCTGGGCCACAAATGCTCCCGTCCCGGGGCCCTTTCGGTTTTACATAGACTTATACAGAGATAATCTTTGAAAATCTTCTTCTCTGAAACTGCAAGGCCAAGGTCTTTGATATTTGGTGTGAAGCTTCATCTAGTGGACCTCCATCAAGATTGTTTAAATTATAGCCCTGAGGCCAGAAATGCCCCCGCTCTGGGGCCATTTGGTTTTACATAGGCTTATGTACGGACTATCTTAAAAAAAATCTTCTTCTCTGAAACCGAAAGGCCCAGGTCTTTGATATTTGGTGTGTAGCTCTATCTAGTGGACCTTTGCCAAGGTTGTTCAAATTATGAAGCTTCAACTTTTCAGACCTCCCTCAACATTATGCACATTATAGCCCTAGTGTCAATAATGGCCCTCCCCGGGGCCCACTTGTTACTCTATGGATCAGGTGAGCGATCCAGGGCCATCATGGCCCTCTTGTATAGTAAAACTGGTGTTTCCGGGGGGATACATTATTTTTCTTATTTCTGCTCTAAAATATAGATTGTAGGGAACCGCTCAATGAGGCGGTTCTTTCGAGTGCCCACAATCTATATTTTGAGCAGAAATAAGAAAAATATCACAATTTTTCATCATAAAATTTTCATTTTTCGGCGATAAAGGTGGCAATGTATTTGTATAGGCATGTTTACGTAATGATTTCATGGACTTGTTAATGTGATGGTTAATCGCCGTAGTGCGACTGTTATATGTTTCAGTATCCGATGGACGTAAACGTCAAATATTTGTGAGAAATGAGCAATACACGAGTGACGAAGTCGGCCATATTGAAAGTATGATACGTTCTTTGGTTCAGATGGATCCACACATGCGTAAATTCGACCAGATCGCCGACACTCAGCGTAGGAAGACGAATGCCAAACTTCAAAGAGATTCGATACACCATTCACCGAAACTTGAACTGGAGCCGACGAAATGATCCAAAACGCGAGTCTGCAGAGATTCACCTTAATTTACTTTGTTTTACTTGTCTAGAAACGTAAACAAACATATACGAGAATTTACGAACTGCAGAACATTTGTCTTTCTTTGTTAAACATGTATAAAATTCCAAGAATATGTTAAAAACAAGACGGCTGTTTTTTGTTGTTGTTTTTCTTTGTGAGTGTTTTTATTTTCACGAAAACAGCAACATCTTCTGCTAAATAAATTAAGTGATGTGTAGTCTGTTCTGGGGAAGGGACAACGAAAGAGTTTAAACAGTAATTGATTTACTTATGAGTGAGAAAACCCCACGCGGACCAAACAAATACTTGTCTGAATAGCAGTGAAAGTGGGGTGAGGGTGGGATCCCGTAAAGCTAACTTCCACCAACCAGTTATTTTATTGACATAATTGGTGCCTTTGCTGTGGTTCCTTCATGTTTTGTGTTGGTGTTCTTCTTGTTACGTTGATTATTCCGATTTTTACCCCGATTCGGTTTTCCTTTTTTAGTTACGTTTGTCCTTCCACTTAAATGTTTGCTATGTTGGTGATTCTGATTCTTTCCCCCATAATTTATATTGTTACGTTTTAGTTAGGTTTGTGCAATAAGACAATAAGTCTGTCTACTTATGATGTTTCCACCCTTTACACTACACTTCTTCATAATCTTATAAAAGAAAAATCTTAATGATTTAAATGAGTGGACATTTCACGGGGAAGACTCCTTCTGTCTTGCATTTAATGTAAGAAATGCTTTTTTTTTTTTTTCACTTCTGAAGAGCATGAAAATTATACTTTATGGTCATGGCAGAAAGTGTGTGAAGCTCTCAGCTTTCGTCTTGGGAATATTTACATAAGATTTGGTACTGAAATATTTAGACAAGTTATTGGTATCCCGATGGGTACGAATTGCGCACCCGTTTTGGCTGATCAGTTGTTGTATTGATATGAAAGAGACTTCATGCGGACTGAACAAATTATTTGTCTAAATGGCGACGGAAGTAGGGGCGTGGATTGTGGGCACATAAAATCGATTAAAGCCCCCCCCCCCCCCGCCACCACAGTGGAATTCGTTTCACTAACCGTTCAAAGGCGGTTCTTCTGTCGTGGTTTATTTTTGTTATGGCTTATCTCTGAGTGTGTATCGCTTGTATTATTTTGCTTTGAATAGCCAATTGGCCATTTTGTGGGAAAGTAACTGTCCTTTTAGTTTTCCGCTAATGTACCCCTTTCCGTTGAAAACCAATCTGTAATCGTTGGTAAATAGAAGTGAAGGCAATGATCAGGAATCGATACAATTAAACCAAAACTTCCATCAGAAACACCAAAGGAAAAGAAACACACACACGAAACAACTAGACCTAATTGAAACAACAATAGCGGAAAGACAATCCTCGCCCTTTCTTCCGTTGCGATTTAGACAAATTATATGTTCAGTCCGCATTAAGGCCTCTTAACTCATCAGTGCAACAGCTCCGTTAATACAAAAATCAATCAACCACCGAGATGAAACAACGGTGAGGACTCGATAGAAAGAAACCACTGAAACTTTTTTACTATATGAGCCCCGCCAAGCGAATTTGTGTCTTCGAGCATTCCGTCATGACAAATTTTAACTGCGCATGCCCAGCGATTCAGAGGGGCCAGGGATATGGCTTTCTGTCTGAAGGTTCCTCTTGATTCACTGCTTGTATGAGCGAGCAGCGAAGGTTCTGGCCAGACTGCGCGGATGCGCAGGCTCGCCTGAACCTTCGCTGCTCGCATAGGCGATAAGTACCAAAATCGCTTGACGGGGCCCATTTGGTCTTTTTATAAACCCGGCAATACAAAGATATTGATGTCAGTAATACACAGTGGTGTATTGCATTTGCTTAATAAATTACATTCATAATCATGTTGTTTCCTTAATTGTTTTATTTGTGTTTTCCTCTTTAAAATAAAACAGGTGTCAATAATTGCCATCTGTGAAGGAGAGGCTGATTTTCTGATTTGTTCTTATTATTGATCGGTCCATGTATTGGTATATCCTTTCCTACATCACATGGTCAACGAGACCCACACGTCGCCCCCCCACCAAAGATTTAAGTGAGATCATTCAAAGTAGTTTCTGCATTTTTTTCTAGGTTCATTATAACATCTGCAAAAGTTTTTGCTGCAATATTTTAGTCTTCAAAATAAATGCAAAACTAGACACATTGGAACTATTTGCTCGTTTATCATCTTGCATACACTTCACCAAATGAAATAGATGGAAGGCAAGTTGCTGTAACCAATTTATTTGATAGCTGATATTGTATTTAGATGCTGTAATACGATTTGCATATGTCGTCTTATATTTTCCAGTTCTGTCGTGTATTCCTTGCTTCCAAAGGATAATAGAAGGAGAGGCAATGATCAGGAATTAACCAACAGCTCCCATCAGAGACACTAAAAGGAAAGAACAAAAACATGAAGCAGAAGACCCCAACGGAAACACCAACAGCGGAAAGCCAAGAGGACAGTTACCTTCCCACGAAATGACCAAAAGGCAATTAAAAAAAACAAACAAAATAATATAAGCGACAAAAACACCTAAAGACAAACCATAACAAAAATAACCGCGACAGAAGAACCGCCTTGGAACGGTAAGCGGGAATGAATTCCACTGGGGGAGGGTGGGGGGGCTTAAATCGATTTTACGTGGCCACAGTCCTCGCCCTTACTTCCGTCGTGATTGAGACAAATAATTTTTTCAGTCCGCATGAAGGCCTCCTAACTCATTAGTGCAACATCTCCGTGAACACCAAATCAAACAACCACACAGGTAAAACAACGGTGAGGACTCGAAAGCAGGAATAAACAGAAATGCTGGAGCAAATGAAAACCAACAGTTGGACTCCAATGGGCCCGACCAGAGAGAGAGCATCTGGTACCAACCGACCATAAACCTTTACATTGCAACCGTCATAGAATCTGAGGCCTGACCCATCGGCATGCAATTAAAGAAGGAAGCAAAGTAGAAGTAAAACAAAGATCAGGAATTGATACAATTAACTTACTCCATCCATAAAAGACACCAAAGGGAAAGAAATACAAACATTAAGCGACCAGACCATAATGGAAACCTAAACAAAGGAAGGCCATATGGACAGTTACTTTCCCACAAAATGGCCATATGGCCATCCAAAATAAAAGACACAAGTGATACACACAGTAAGCAACAAACAACAACATAAATAAATCGCCACAGAAGAGCCGCCTTGGAACGGTCAGTGGAAGATTTCCACTGGGGGGCTTAAATCGATTTTACGTGGCCACAACCGTGATTGGGTTAACAACCATGCATGCAGTCGGTCGTATAACATTTATGTTGTACCCAATTTTTTTTATATCGAAGATTGATTTTTCGAAATTGGGTGCTGAAGTCATTGCGGTTGTAAATTGTTCTAAATTTCTATACTAAGTCACCATAAAATTCGGGTTCTGATGACCTTGTTGGAGAAGAGATTTAAGTCCAGTATTGAATTTTGAAATTAAATCAGAATGACGTCTATAAAATTTTGAAAAGGCTTTGCCTAACCCTAGCCCTTAAGGACTGGAAACTTAGCATTTTAAAACTAGTGAATAAACGCATTTCTTTCTATTCTCAAAATACTTACATATTACCTCCTAAGCCTAAGACGTCTTTACGTCAGCTTAAACTAGGTATTCAAGAATTTCATCAGAAGTTTGTTTTGGCCCCTGCAGACAAGGCCGCTAACAACGTCGTCGTTGTGTGACGGCTCCACTATGTTAACACGCTTAAGCAGGAGCTTGGTGGTACTAAGGCCTATGAACTTCAGCCTTTAGCTGAAGAGAGAGCTATAGTAGATAAACATGTTTGTCATTCAGCCACCAAGTTTGCTGTGTCTGTTAAAAATAATATACACCTCTGTAAACCCCAGTTTTACGGTATAAAAGTGGGGTTAATTGGGTTTAAATTATAGGCGTGTTTTATTAATAATTTCAAGAAAATACATGTACCCGCATATATTTTGTTCTTGTTGAACACATGATATAGAGGATCTTACATGAGTGTCCATGTATTATTGAATTTATTAAACGAGTTGATGAAAAGGGATAAAATGCGAGGCTTTGCCGAGCATTTTATTCCTTTTCCTCAACGAGTTTAATAAATTCAATAATACATGAGCACGAATGCAAGATTCTATTTATCATATGGCATTTAAAACGAATTTTATTCACGATTGTTGACAAAAATGTCAATATTCCGCCATTAGTAAACAACGTCGTCGTTGTGTGACGGCTCCACTATGTTATCACGCTTAAGCAGGAGCTTGGTGGTACTAAGGCCTATGAACTTCAGACTTAAGCTGAAGAGAGGGTTATAGTAGATAAACATATTTGTCATTCAGCCACCAAGTTTGCTGTTTGTGTTACCGAAGGCCAAGACAAGCTTCCTACGCTATACTGGTTACCAAAACTTCATAAAAGACCTTACAAAGCACGGTTTACTGCAAATTCTAGCTCTTGCACTACCACTGAACCTTATAAATTATTAACTTCCTGTTTTACTGCTATTAAAACGCATGTGTTTAAATATTGTGATAAAGTCTTTGAAAGATCAGGAAGAAATCTGTTTTGGTCTATAAAAATTCGAATGAGGTTTTAAATAAAATGAAATCCAAACATTTTCGTGCTTCAAGTCTGTCTACTTACGATTTTTACACTCTTTACACTACACTTCCTCATAATCTTACAAAAGAAAAGCAAAATGATTCAATTGAATGGGTTTTTCACAGAGAAGATTCTCTCTATCTTGCATGTAATGTCAGAAATGCATTTTTCACTTCTAAAGACCATAAGAATTATACACTTTGTTCATGTCAGAAAGTGTGTGATGCCCTCATCTTTCTACTTGACAATATTTATATTAGATTCGGTTCTAAGTTATTTAGACAAATTGTGGGCATTCCGATGGGTACGAAGTGCGCACCTCTTGTGGCTGATCTATTCTTGTATTGGTATGAAAGAGACTTCATGTTGTCGCTTTCCATTGATAACCAATCTGAAATTATTGAAGCTTTTAGCTCCACTTCTAGATATTTAGATGATTTATTAAATATTGATAATACCTATTTCGATGTTTTGATTAGTCAGATTTACCCCCAAGAACTTCAGTTAAATAAAGCAAATTCTTCTGATACAGAGGCCCCGTTTTTGGATTTACATCTATCTGTTGTAAATGGGTTTGTTTCGTGCAAAATTTATGATAAACGCGATGAGTTTGATTTTTAGATTGTAAATTTTCCTTTTTAGATGGTGATGTTCCTCGTGCGCCATCCTATGGCGTTTATATTTCGCATTCAATTCGATTTGCTAGAGTGTGTAGTCATGTAACTGACTTCAACACTCGTAATAAATTATTAACGGCGAAACCTCTTAATCAGGGTTATCGGTACCATCAATTACGCAAATAAAAATCAAAAATGAGTTCCTTTAAGAGCAATGAAAACATTCATAAGAAAGAAGATGGGTCATACTACGTAGTTTCGGCTAATAAAGCCTCACCAGTGACACTGTAATAATCTGGCAAAGAAAGCCAGAGGAAACATACTGCAAATTTGCGAATTTCGAATAAGCAGTCGATACAAAGTAGAAGTAAAACAAAGATCAGGAATTGATACAATTAACTTACTCCACCCATAAAAGACACCAAAGGGAAAGAAATACAAACATTAAGCGACCAGACCATATTGGAAACCTAAACAAAGGAAGGCCATAAGGACAGTTACTTTCCCACAAAATGGCCATATGGCCATCCAAAACCAAAAGACACAAGTGATACACACAGTAAGTAACAAACAACAACATAAATAAATCGCCACAGAAGAGCCGCCCTGGAACGGTCAGTGGAAGATTTCCACTGGGGGGCTTAAATCGATTTTACGCGGCCACAATCCTCGCCCTTACTTCGTAAGACTGATTTAAATCCAAATGGGGTCCAAATAATTAAAAACCTGTCTAGAATATGAGTCTAAACCAATAATTTATTTCTGATTTCTCAGAATATTCACGCTGATCTTAAAGGACCAAAAGTAAAATATAAACTGCACTATGGTTGATGTACGGGGAGCCTTTTCAAAATTTTATAGACGCCATTCTGATTTAATTTCAAAATTCAATATTGGACTTAAATCTCTTCTGCAACAAGGTCTATCGGAACCCGAATTTTATGGTGACTTAGTATATAAGTTCAGAAAAATATATAACCGCAATGACTTTAGCACCCAATTTCGTAAAATCATTCTTCGATATAATAAGATTGGGTACAACATGGATATTAAACGATAGACTTCATGCATGGTAGTAAACTCAATCACGATTGGCAACTTTGCTTCCCTCTTTAATTGCACGCCGGTGGGTCAGGCCTCAGATTCTATGACGGTTCCAACGTAAAGGCTTATTGAGAACTAGAGAGATCTAATTCAAGGTAATGTTGGTTGGTGCCTGACGCTCTGTCTCTAATCGGGCCCATCGGAGTCTAACTGTTGGTTTTCTTTTGTTCCAGCATTTCAGTGGTTTCTTGCTGTCGAGTCCTCACCGTTGTCTCACCTCTGTGGTTCTTTGATTATTTGTGTTCACGGAGATGTTGCACTGATGAGTTAGGAGGCCTTCATGCGGACTGAACAAATTATTTGGCTAAATCGCGACGGAAGTAAGGGCGAGGGTTGTGGCCACGTGGAATCCACTGACCTTTCCAAGGCGGTTCTTCTGTGGCGATTTATTTATGTTGTTGTTTGTTACTTACTGTGTGCATCACTTGTGTCTTTTTATTTTGGATGGCCATATGGCCATTTTGTGGGAAAGTACATGTAACTGTCCTTGTGGCCTTCCTTTGTTTAGGTTTCCATTATGGTCTGGTCGCTTAATGTTTGTGTTTCTTTCCCTTTGTTGTCTTTGATGGGTGGAGTAAGTTAACTGTATCGATTCCTGATCTTTGTTTTACTTCTACTTTGCGTAATTAATGATACCGAAAGCCCTGATTAAGAATTTTAGCCGTTAACAATTTTTTTCGATAACCCTTTCTAGAACATATGATGTGTGCAATACTTTCCATCTGTATTAACTTTTCTAGCTCTTTTTTCATTGGTTTTACCAAAATGGTTTGTTTGTTTGTTGGTATTGAGGTGTAACTCTCCATCAACACTATTAAGGTCATTTTGGAAACGCTGCTTCCAATTTTGTGGGACTTGTTCTCGAAATTGAGATGAAATGACATCTCAAGCCCTGCCACCCAATGAAACCACAAGGCTTATATTCCTTGCTTCCAAAGGATAACCCATTTATAGAACATATTTAACTTCACTACAGCTGGTGTGTGGAAATGTGTGGCGGCGGTAATACGTCTCCCTGCCCTACATAATAGTGTTGATTATATTTTCTAGTCCTTTGGGATCATTGATTCCATTTTGGAATTTTGAAAACATCTGAGGGTCACTGATGAGGCCTAATTAAACTAGCTAGTCTGGCCCAGAAAACATGTTCAGTCCATATTTTTCAGTTCTGTGGTGTATTCCTTGCTTCCAAAGGATAACCCTTTTATAGAACATATTATATCAGCATGATTTGTATGTGAATAACTTGGTAGGTGATGTAAAGGCAAATCCCAGAGACTTCTACAGATATATTAATAGCCAGAAGAAAGACAGGCAAGGTATCCCGCCCCTTAATAAAAGAGGAGGGGACGGGGTTGCTGAATCAGACTCTGAAAGGGCAGAGGAACTAGTTGGTCAATTCAATGATGAATTTAATAAAACTGAGTTCACGGAGATCGGCCCCATTCATGAATAATATTGTTGTGACAGCTGCAGGAGTGATCAAATTACTTCAAGGCTTAAACCCCAGTAGGGCCTTAGGACCTGATGAGCTTCATCCTAGAGTCCTGAAGGAACTAGCAAATGAGTTGGGTCCAGTTTTTGCATACTTGTTTCAACAGTCTCTTAATACGGATGAAATCCCAAAAGAATTGCTCTCAGCAAACATTTGTCCACTCTTCAAAAAAGGAGATAGGGCTCTTGCCCGTAATTATCGTCCTGTGTCTCTGACTTGTGTTCTGTGTAAATTGCTGGAACATATAGTCTCCTCAAACATCATGGCCCACTTAGACGAACATAAACTTTTGTCAGACAGACAACATGCATTTAGGAAAAGGCACAGTTGTGAAACTCAGCTAAGCACAGTTATTAATGACTGGGCAAAAATCTTGGACAAAGGGGGGGGGGGGGGCAGGTGGACACATTTATTCTGGACTTCGAGAAGGCTTTTGACACCCCTCCTCATGAACTACTTAAATCTAAGTTATTTGGCTATGGAATTGGGGGAAAGACCCCCAAATGGATAGATTCCTTTCTTTGCTACAGAAAGATGCGGGTTGTTGTTAATGGTGAATCTTCTGAGTGGGCTCCAGTTTTGTCTGGAGTCCCGCAAGGGACCGTTCTTGGTCCACTTTTGTTCTCCCTGTACATCAATGATATTTCGACTGACATTGACTCAGAAATAAGACCTGGAGCCAAAAATCCCCCGCTCCGGGCCCTTCGATTTTACATAGACTTGTATAGAGATACTCTTTGAAAATCTTCTTCTCTGAAACCGCAAAGCCCAGGTCTTCGATATTTGGTATGGATCTTCATCTAGTTGACCCCTACCAAGATTGTTCAAATTATAGTGTTAGGGTTAAAAATGCCCCCGCCCGGGGCCCTTTTGGTTTTACATAGGCTTATATAGGGTTAATCTTTGAAAATCTTCTTCTCTGAAACCGTAAGGCCGAGGACTTTGATATTTGGTATAAAGCTTCATCTAATGGATATTTGTTCAAATTATAACCCTCGGGCCGAAAATGCCCCCGCTCCGGGGCCTTTTGGCTTTACATAGACTCGTATAGGGATAATCTTTAAAAAATCTCTGAAATAAGGTCTTTAATATTTGGTATGAAAAGTAGAAGTAAAACAAAGATCAGGAATTGATACAATTAACTGACTCCACCCATAAAAGACACCAAAGGGAAAGAAATACAAACATTAAGCGGCCAAACCATAATGGAAACCTAAACAAAGGAAGGCCATAAGGACAGTTACTTTCCCACAAAATGACCATATGGCCATCCAAAACCAAAAGATACAAGTGATACACACAGTAAGTAACAAACAACAACGTAAATAAATCGCCACAGAAGAGCCGCCTTGGAACGGTCAGTGGAAGATTTCCACTGAGGGGGGGGGGGGGGGGGGCTTAAATCGATTTTACGTGGCCACAATCCTCGCCCTTACTTCCGTCGCGATTTAGACAAATAATTTGTTCAGTCCGCATGAAGGCCTCCTAACTCATCAGTGCAACATCTCCGTGAACACAAAAATCAAAGAACCACAGAGATGAGACAACGGTGAGGACTCGACAGCAAGAAACCACTGAAATGCTGGAGCAAAAGAAAACCAACAGTTAGACTCCGATGAGCCCGACCAGAGACAGAGCATCAGGCACCAACCAACATTATCTCTCTAATTTTCAATAAGCCTTTACGTTGGAGCCGTCATAGAATCTGGGGCCTGACCCACCGGCGTGCAATTAAAGAGGGAAGCAAAGTTGCCAACCGTGATTGGATTGATTACCATGCATGCAGTCTGTCGTATAATATCCATGTTGTACCCAATCTTTTTATATCGAAGAATGATTTTACGAAATTGGGTGCTGAAGTCATTGCGGTTATATATTTTTCTGAATTTATATACTAAGTCACCATAAAATTCGGGTTCCGATAGACCTTGTTGCAGAAGAGATTTAAGTCCAATATTGAATTTTGAAATTAAATCAGAATGGCGTCTATAAAATTTTGAAAAGGCTTTGCGTAGTTTATGGTACCGATAACCCTGATTAAGGAGTTTAGCCGTTAATAATTTATTACGAGTGTTGAAGTCAGTTACATGACTACACACTCTAGCAAATCGAATTAATTGCGAAATATAAACGCCATAGGATGGCGCACGAGGAACATCACCATCCAAGCTTCATCTAGTGAACCTCTACCAAAATTGTTCAAGTTAAATCCCTGAGACAAAACATGTTCCCGCTCCGGGGCCCTTTGGTATTACATACACTAAAATAGGGAAAATCTTTAAAAAAATCTTCTTCTTTGAAACCACAAGACCTAGGTTTTTGATATTTGGTGTGAAGCTGCATCAAATGGACCTGTAACAAGATTGTGCAAATTATAGCCCTGGGGCCAAAAATGTCCCCGCCCCGAGACCCTTTGGTTTTACATAGACTTATAAAGGGAAATATTTAAAAATCTTCTTCTCTGAAACTGCAAGGACCAGCAGGTATTTGATGTTTGGTATGGAGCTTTACCTAATGAACCTCTACCAAGGTTGTTCAAATTAAAGCCCTGGGGCCACAACTGCCCCCGCCCCGGAGCCCTTTGGTTTTACATAGACTAATATAGAGATAATCTTATATAGAGATAATCTTTACAAATATTCTTCTCTGAAACCGCAAGGTTCAGGACTTTGATATTTGGTATGAAGCTTCATCTAATGGACCGCTATCAGGATTGTTCAAATTATAGCCCTGGGGCCACAAATGCTCTCGCCCGGGGCCCTTTGGTTTTACATACTTATACAGAGATAATCTTTGCAAATCTTCTTCTCTGAAACCGTAAGGCCCGGGACTTCGATATTTGTTATGAAGCTTCATCTAATGGATCTCTACCAGGATTGTTCAAATTATAGCGATGGGACCAAAAGTGCCCCCGCTCCGAGGTCCTTTGGTTTTACATTGACTTATATAGGGAAAATCTTAAAAAAAATTCTTCTCTAAAACCACAAGGACCAGGTGTTTGATATTGGTATGAAGCTTCATCTAGTGGACCCCTACCAAGATTGTTCAAATTATAATGCTGGGGCAAAAAATGTCCCAACCCCGCGGCCCTTTGGCTTTACATAGGCTGATATAGGGGTAATCTTTACAAATCATCTACTCTGAAGCCGCAAGATTCATGACTTTGATATTTGGTATGAAGCTTTATCTAACAGACTTCTATAACAAGGTTGTTCAAATTATAGCCATGGGACAAAAAATGCCCCCGCTCCGGGGCCCTTTTGTTTTACATTGACTTATATAGGGAATATATTTAAAAATTTTCTTCTCTGAAACCACAAGGCCTGGGTCTTTGATATTCTGTATGAAATTTCATCTAGTGAACCTCTATCAAGATTATGCAAATTATAGCCCTGGGGCCAAAAAAGTCCCCTACCCTAGATCCTTTGGTTTTACAAAGACTGATAAAGGGAAATCTTTAAAAATCTTCTTCTCTAAAACTGCAAGGCCCATGTTTTTGATATTTGGCATGGAGCTTCATCTAATGGACCTATACCAAGATTGGTCAAATTATAGTCCTGGGACCACAAATGCCCCCACCCCGGGGTCCTTAGGTTTAACATAGACTTATACAGCGATAATCTTTGAAAATCTTCTTCTCTGAAACAGCAAGGCCCAGGTTGTGATATTTTGTGTGAAACTTCACCTAGTGGACCTCTATCAAGATTGTTTAAATTAAAGCCCTGTGCCCGGGCCAATTTGGTTTTGCATAGGCTTATGTAGGGACTATCTTTAAAAAAAAATCTCCATCTCTGAAACCGCAAGGCCCAGGTCTTTGATATTTGGTGTGTAGCTTCATCTAGTGGACCCTTGTCAAGATTGTTCACATTAAAGTCCTGGGACCAATAACGGCCCTCCCTGGGGCCCACTTGTTACACTAAGGATCGGTTGAGCGATCCAGGGCCATCATGGCCCTCTTGTTTGTTGTTGTTGTTGTTGTTGTTGTTTTATAGCCGTTTGGCCATTTTGTGCAAAAGGAAGTGTGATGTTCTATATGGTGAAGTCGTTTTATGTTAGTGTTTCTATCCATTTGGAGATTGTATCGATTCCTGATAATTGCCTTCACTTCTATTTTAACAAAGAGCGAATTAACAGGACTAGTTGGAGTGGTCAGCAGGGCCCTGAATAGTCCTCTTGGAAAGTTACTGTCCCTTTGCTTTCAGTTTCGGACATTTCTTTGCCTTTGGTGTAATGGATACGAGTGTTAGGTAATTGCATCGATTCCCGATCATTGTCGAAATAAATGTGGCGAATACTTAATCCGTGCAATTGAACTTAGAAACCATTTCCATTTACAAAAAAAAACTCGCAACAGAAATGATACCGAAAACTTGATACATAAAACACATGAACAATATCAATTTTATTTGTTTTCATCGTTTATGCATTGTCCACATATACCGTTAGTTTGTGTTTAGTCCATTTCTCTCAGTTCCTCAGTTCCAGTAACTGTTATTATATCATATTTGCTGTCGTTCATGTCCAGTTCTCCCTGTCCTTTTCCTACATAGCCTTGATAGCCTACGTCAACGACGTTGTAATACTACGCTATATGACGTCACAATTAAAATCTTAATGTTTGCATGAAACAAGGGACCCATGGGCCACTATGCTCACCATAGCTCCGGTGGGTACTTGCCCACTGGCAGCCAAGTATTTTAACATGATATGATTTTCATCTACCGATAATAAAGTTTATGTTTCGCCATTAATTCGATTTGCCAGAGTGTATAGTCATGTAACTGACTTCAACACTCGTAATAAATTGTTAACTGCTAAACTCGACACCAAGAAACCACTGAAATGCTGGAGCAAAAGAAAACCAACAGTTAGACTCCGATGGGCCCGACCAGAGACAGAAAACAGTTTCCGCATCAGACCCTCGGAGGTTTTCAAAATCCCATAGTGGAATCAATGATCCTAGTGCTGTTTACATGCTACTTAGGCACAACTGCGTCACTACACCTGTGTAAATGGCTCGTTTGTATTTTCTATTAACTGGTTATCAATAATGTTCATAACATATTAGTATATGCCCCCGCCCACAGGGGCTTGAAGAAATATATGGGCTACATGATGCTTTCACGCAGAGCTGAATCCGGTCCGCAAACTAGTACTGGTAAACCGCTTAGAGGATCTAAGCCTGTCCAGGAACCGCGGTGCGAGGCGTACCGTCCATGCTAATAAACCCTATTGGTTTCATTGGGTGATAGGGCTTGAGATGTCATTTCTTCTCAATGTCGGGTAAAAGTCCCACAAAATTGGATGCAACGTCTCCAAAATGGCCTTTACAGTGTTGACGGGGACATTAAACCTTAAATCAAACAAACAAAACAATATGCATGCAGAGTACATTCATATGCCTCAAAGAACAGAATGTAACCTCTGTCTATGCGTATCCGGCACTGATATGCAAACATAAGAGAATATATAATTAGGTCCTCAGCAGGACAGGCAATTAAAGTCGGATTAATGGATATTTCTCTGGAATAACTGATTAAGCATTTAGATACCTGGGGTGAGTCTTTAAGTTTCACCTAAAATGACCACGGGAATAAAGTCATCTATGCCTACCATGAAAACTTAACCCTTATCCTTCTGAACACGGCGACCTCTTTGTTTGTAAATAGTGTAGTTCCTGATCAGGGTCCAGTTGTTCAAAGCATCGTTAGCTTAACGAGCTCGTTAGTGGTCATATTGTTAACTGTTCTAACAAGTTTAATATTTAAAATCTTGGTATTTTTGCTGAAAAAATGTGAGCAGCTTTTGCGAATGCAAACATATTTGCATATTTGCCATAATAAATGATCAAAGTTTTAACGGTACGTTAACTAACGACGTCGTTAGTTTTGAACAACTGGCCCCAGATGAAGACTCTACCGTATTTGTTATTCATTGAATGATTCAAATATATCAAATAATTTGATAACTTGATAATCTGTAGTTGGTGTCATCACGTAAACACGCCAATATAATTTTGACCATCTGGAACCCCAGTTTATATGGTAAAACTGGGATTTACAGAGGAAAACGTTATTGTTATTAATGTTCTTAAATACAAATTGTGGGTACTCGTAAGAACCCCTCGACGAGGCGGTTCTAGCGAGTATCCACAATCTATATATTTCGAGCAGAAATAAGTAAACAAATACATTTTTTATCTAAAAACTGACGAGGCGGTTATAGCGGGTATCCACAATCCACATATTTATATCCACAGGAAGTTAATAACTTAGAAAGTTCAGTGGTAGTGCAAGAGCTAAAATTTGCAATAAACCGTGCTTTGTATTTGTATGGGCGTGTTTCTGTAATGATCAGAGTGGGTAGCTACATTTATTCATTCAGCAGGGTAAGGGTTACTCTTGCACACCAGACAAGGAAATCCATGATTTTACCCAGGGATAGAAATTTATGTTCTGACCCTGATGTCCCGACCCAAAATCGAATATTCTCGCGAGTTTGATAAATGCACTAGTTGAATATGACCTCTTATGCACGGTCGTTAAGATTGACGTCACAGCACGTTACGCGACCTCACTAAACATCACAATATGGCGGACGTCGGTAGGGCCTAACCGAAGTGACTGCAAAAAGAAAAATCTGCGTTAAGAAATAGAAGGTATGCAAGAAAAAGAATCCTATATGGGTTTGAGTGGAGGATAGAAAAATCCGTCCCGAGGGATCACTGTCCGGCATCACTAGGCTTAAAATCCGTCCCGAGGGATCACTGTCCGGCATCACTCGGCAAGCCTCGTGATGCCGGACAGTGACCCTCGGGACGGATTTTTCGATCCACCCCTCACACCCATATAAGATTCATATAATCTACTCACCCATAACCATACTCAGAACAAGAACCACAGTACAAAGCATCAGTTTTCCTTTCATGTTCAGTTGTTTCAACTTTTCCTTTAAATGTCTTCCTCTTCATACCAACTGTCGCTCAATGTGCCGGAGGAGGTATAATCAGCTATTTCGATACTTGGTTTTAATAATTATACAAATTGAATAAAGTCACGAAACACTTAGCAGTCCTGAACCCCTTTTCGCTAAATTTCATAAGTTGAAGGTTTTTGTTAGATTTGAACTCTCTTCTTTCTGAGTGTCTGAAGTGGATTGTTAAACCTTTACATTATGAAAAAAAAAACATAGAATGTAGGCGCTCGTTAGAACCACCTCGGCAAGGCGGTTCTTACGAGTACCATAATCAATGATTTGGAGCAGGCATAATGGGTGTGTTTGGGTGATAATTTAAATATGGCAACGTCCTTTCGAGATAATGGAGGATTTAGTAAAACTCTTTCACAGGATGGTAGTTCGTTTCAATTGTAACGTGAAGCCCTGTTATGAGAGAACTGTGTTGATAATAATGAGTTCAGCCGTCTAATCTAGCTCTACACTGGTTGTAAAAATGCATGTATTGCTAATATATTCTTATTTTGGATACCCGTTTGGCAAAGTTGGAAACTGTCTGTCCTTTTGACTTTTCGTTTGTGATGTTTTCATTATAGTAAAGTTCTTCCTTGCTTGCAGTTCTTTCCCTTGGTGTCTTGGATGGGATGCTTCGGGTAATTGTATCGATCCCTGCTCATTGCCTTCAATTCTGTCTCATAAAGGTATGCATGTTGAAACGGTTGAATTACATACGGTGATAATTTTAAGAATGTTTCAGTCATTTTGACTCCTCCCAACGCCATCCAAATTAAATTATGTTAAAGCGTCAATATTCATATTTTTAATTGGATGGCGGATTTGGTTTATCTTCGATATGATGACATTTGGAGGCCTCTACCTTACATGTAATGTACGAAAATTTGTTTGTTTGTTTGATTTGAGGTTTAACGTCCACGTCAACACTGTAAAGGTCATTTTGGAGACGTTGCTTCCAATTTTGTGGGACTTTTACCCGACATTGAGATGAAATAACATCTCAAGCCCTGTCGCCCAATGAAACCAATAGGGTTTATTAGCATGGACAGGCTTAGATCCTCTAAGCGGTTTACCAGTACTAGTGTGCGGGCCGGATTCAGCTCTGCGTGGAAGCATCGTGCAGCCCATATATTTCTTCAAGCCCGGTTGGGCGGGGCGAGTAATGTACGAAAAGCTTTTTCACTTCTGAAGACCATTAAATTGTACTTTCTGGTTATGTCATAAAGTGTGTGTGAAGCTGTCACCTATCTACTTGACAATATTTACATAAGAATTGGTACTAAGTTATTTAGACAAGGTGTGGGTATTCCGATTGGTATGAGTTGCACACCCTTGTGGCTGACCTGTTCTTGTTTTTTTTATGAAATAGACTTTAATGTTGGTTGCTGTCTGAAGCTCTGTCTCTGGTCGGGCCAATCGGAGTCTAACTATTGGTTTTCTTTTGCTCGAGCATCCCAGTGGTTTCTTGCTGCCGAGTCCCCACCGATATTTCATCCCTGTAGTTGTTTCATTTTTTTTTTATCAAGGAGATGTTGCACTGATGAGTTAGGAGGCCTTCATGCGGACTGAACACATTATTTTTCTTAATCGCGACGGAAGTAAGGGCGAGGTCTGCAGCTGCGCAAAATCGGTTTAAGCCGTCCAGTGGAATTTGTTGCACTGACCGTTCCAAAGCGGTTGTTCTGTTGCATTTAATTGGGTCGATCGATCAAAATTTCGATGGTTTACGATCGATCCAAATTAACTTAATGGAAAAACGGAATTCATGCAGTTGTCCACGTGACCATCACTAATTTTGGAAAACCAATATTAAACGAATTTGGGTCAGAGCTACCTATAAAGTTTGAGTCTTGACAGGAATCGTGTGCTGGATTTAGCGAATACCGAATACCCAGATCGCCGCGGAATGTGGCGTCTGCTCAGCATGTTGCACAGGGACTACACTGTTTGCTTACATAGTGGCATTTGAGGGTTAAACGAACTAGTATAAGACTGCCAGGGTTGCTCACATAATGAAAGAAAAACAATTCACGGTGTATCGCAAAATGAGTGGCCCAGACTTTAAAGGTGGTACTGTTATTAGAAATACAGCGTAGATCCAGATCGGATAGACAGCACATTGCTTCTGATCAGGGTCGGCACAGTTCGCCATATGTATGTAGCAACAATTTTGAACATGATTCAGGCCCGTAAGGGGCGGGTTGAGGGTGCGTATTTCAGGTAGTTTGCAGAGGGTGAAAAACTGCATGAATCTGAGATAATTTCCCAACGGGGAGAGGGGGCTGCGTTTGCATCCTCCCATCTGTGTGCGGGCCTGCATCAACGGGTAAAATGAACTTTTTTGTTTAGGGGCTATTTTACAGATCACTGTTATTCAGGAGCTGGGATGCAGTGGTGGGACTGAGCAAGGACAAACTATGACAAACATTGTAGATGCTGATCAGAAGCCATCGATCGATCTACACTGTTTGCAGCTGGAACATGTAATGTTTTTTCAGCACAGATTGTGTTGCATATGAGGTTAAGCATTATCCATGAAATACTCTAAATCAGAATACGCGTATACAGAAAGGAAATAATTACACACTTTAACAAATGACAAGTACATGTAAATAATTTGACGGACAATGCTACCATATTTTTTTTTCAGACAAAAAAAATGACTAAAATATTTTTCGTATAATCAAGCGTTTTAACGGGTACCCACAGTACCTTTTAAAGCAGAGAATCTGTTGCTTGCTATTGTCCACGTGACTATCAATGACCATCTGACTGCCGCTTACTTTGAACAAAATCCAACAACTGTTTTTATGGCATCCCTAAGGCGTCAGAGCGCGCGAAAGAAAGAAATTCTGGACTATGCTCGTTTGTTTGTTTGATTTGAGGTTTAACGTCCCCGTCAACACTGTAAAGGTCATTTAGGGACGTTACTTTCAATTTTATGGGACTTTTACCCGACGCCGAGATGAAATGACATCTCAAGTCTCACATTGAAACCAATTTCTGGTCCTTTGGGATCATTGAGTTCATTTAGAATCATTTTGAAAGTAGAGTTCTGCTTAAACCGATGCTAGGGGGCGTGGCCGGTGTAGCACATTTAGTACTGTTCATGAACAGACTCAATAAAACCGAGTCTGCTATGTTCGTTCATTTGGTGTATTCTTTTCAGAACTTATTTATGAGCATGGAGAGTCCGACTCGCACCGCTTTGCCTGGGCAGGCTTAGATCCTCTAAGCGGTTTACCAATACTCGTTTGCGGTCGGTTTCAGCTCTGCGTGGAAGCATCATGCAGCATATCTATTTATTCAAGCCGCGTTTGGCGGGGGCGGGTGGATTGTGCTCGTGCACTTGGGCATTGGTCAACGGAATATACATAATCACATGTCGCATAAAGCGATGTCTGATCAGATCTACTGTGCTTGCTTATAGATAAACGAACAGTTCTATTCTGAGTCCAACCTGCACTCAGAGACGATCGAACCGCCAGTACTTTCAGTGCTTTGATTTTGTTATGGTTTGAATTTTGAGTGCGTGTATCGCTTATATTATTTTGTTTCGCATAGCCATTTGGCCATTTCGTGAGAAAGTATTTGTCCTTTTGGCTTTCCACTTTTGATGATTCCAATAGTGTCTAGTTATTTCATGATTGTGTTTCTTTCCCTTCTGTGTCACTGATGGGAGCTGTGGGTTAAGTGTATTGATTCCTGGTCTTTGCCTTCACTTCTGTTTTTCATGATGTCCATTTCCATTGAAAACCAATCTGTAACCATTGAAGCCTATAGCTCGACTTCTAGATATTTGGATGATTTATTAAATACTAACTAAACATATGTCGATGGGTTTATCAGTCAAATTAAATCCCCAGAGTTTCAGTTTAATAAGGTAAATTCTTCTGACACCGAGGCCGCGTTTTGGGATTTTCACCTATCTGTTTTAGATGGGTTGGTTTCTTGCAAAATTTATGCTAAACGCGATGGTTTTGATTTTGAGATTGCCATTTTTTTCTTTCTTTAATGATAATGTTCTTCGTGCGGCATCCTTTGGCGTTTATTTTTCGCGAGTAATTCGATTTACTAGAGTGTCTAGTCATGTAACTGACTTCAACACTCGTAATAAAGTGTTAATTACTAACTTCTTAATCAGGGTTGTCGGTTGTCATAAACTACGCAAAGTCGTTTCAAAATTTTACAGGAGTCATTCGGAATTAATTTATAAACAAAATTGGACTTAGATCTCTTCTGCAACATGATCTCTCGGAACCGGAATTTTATGGTGACTTTGTATATAAATTCAGATAAATATATTATTGCATTGACTTCGGCACCCAATTTCGTAAAATCATTTTTCGATATAAAAAGTTTGGGTACAACTTAAATGTTATACGACAGACTGCGTGCAACGTTGTTAACGCAATCACGGTTGACAACTTTGCTTCCCTCTTTAATTGCACGTCGCCCCGTCTTTAGATTCTATGGCGGCTCCTGTGTAAAGGCTGACTGAGAATAAGAGAGAATTTAATTTTTTGAAATGCTGGTTTGGGCCTGATGCTCTGTCTCTGGTCGGGCCCATCGGACTCTAAGTGTTGGTTTATTTTTGCTCCAGTATTTTTAGTGGTTTCTTGTTGTAGAGTCCTCAACGTTGTTTCATCTCTTTGGCTGTTTGATTATTGTTAGAGGTCATGTTGCACTGATGAGTTAGAAGGCTTTCGTGCGGACTGAACAAATTATTTGTCTAAATGGCGACGGAAGTAAGGGCGAGGATTACGGCCGTGTAAAATCGATTTCAGCCCCCAGTGGAATTCGTTTTACTGACCGCTCCAAAGAGGTTTTTCTGTCGCGGTTTATTTTTGTTATGGTTTGTCTTTGAGTGTTTGTATCGCTTATATTATTTTTTTTTTTGGTATAACCAATTGGCCATTTAGTGGGAAAGTAAATGTCCTATTGGCTTTCTGCTATTGGGGTTTGCATGAGGGTCTAGTTATTTCATGTTTGTGTTTCTTTCCCTTTGGTGTCTCTGGTGGGAGCTGTGGGCTAATTGTATCGATTCCTGATCATGTACTGAATGTGCATATACTGCAATGACGTCACGCGGAAAGCAAGGTTACGCATTCGTACATATTTTAACGGAACTACCTCTCCGAGACCAAAGCGTAAAGCTCAAGTCAGGATTCCAAGGCTGTGTTACAAAATTAATATTGATTCGCCTAGACCGATAGCTATGGCAGAGGATGTGAAATAAGATCAAGGATTGTTTACAATTTTATGAATCCATTTAGTGAGCTATTATATCACTCCTATACCCAAAACTTTGTACACAAAAAAAAAACATTTTTATGATGAAAAATTGTGATGTTTTTTCTTATTTCTGCTCAAAATATAGAATGCGAGTACTCGTTAGAAACGCCTCGACAAGCCGGTTCTAACGTGTACACACAGTCTATATTTTAGAGTAGAAATAAGGTTTAACCCTGTAAACCCCAGTTTTACGATACAAACGTGGAGTTCGAGGGTGTCAATATTATATAGGCTTGATGACCACATTTGTCATTCAGCCACCAAGTTTGCTGTCTTTGTTACAGAAGGCCAAGACAAGCTTTCTACGTTATATTGGTTACCTAAACTTCTTAAAAGACCATACAAAGTAGAAGTAAAACAAAGATCAGGAATTGATACAATTAACTTACTCCATCCATAAAAGACACCAAAGGGAAAGAAATACAAACATTAAGCGACCAGACCATAATGGAAACCTAAACAAAGGAAGGCCATATGGACAGTTACTTTCCCACAAAATGGCCATATGGCCATCCAAAATTAAAAGACACAAGTGATACACACAGTAAGTAACAAACAACAACATAAATAAATCGCCACAGAAGAGCCGCCTTGGAACGGTCAGTGGAAGATTTCCACTGGGGGGCTTAAATCGATTTTACGTGGCCACAATCCTCGCCCTTACTTCCGTCGCGATTTAGACAAATAATTTGTTCAGTCCGCATGAAGGCCTCCTAACTCATCAGTGCAACATCTCCGTGAACACAGAAATCAAAGAACCACAGAGGTGAGACAACGGTGAGGACTCGACAGCAAGAAACCACTGAAATGCTGGAGCAAAAGAAAACCAACAGTTAGACTCCGATGAGCCCGACCAGAGACAGAGCATCAGGCACCAACCAACATTATCTCTTTAATTTTCAATAAGCCTTTACGTTGGAGCCGTCATAGAATCTGAGGCCTGACCCACCGGCGTGCAATTAAAGAGGGAAGCAAAGTTGCCAACCGTGATTGGGTTAACTACCATGCATGCAGTCTGTCGTATAATATCCATGTTGTACCCAATCTTTTTATATCGAAGAATGATTTTACGAAATTGGGTGCTGAAGTCATTGCGGTTATATATTTTTCTGAATTTATATACTAAGTCACCATAAAATTCGGGTTCCGATAGACCTTGTTGCAGAAGAGATTTAAGTCCAATATTGAATTTTGAAATTAAATCAGAATGGCGTCTATAAAATTTTGAAAAGGCTTTGCGTAGTTTATGGTACCGATAACCCTGATTAAGAAGTTTAGCCGTTAATAATTTATTACGAGTGTTGAAGTCAGTTACATGACTACACACTCTAGCAAATCGAATTAATTGCGAAATATAAACGCCATAGGATGGCGCACGAGGAACATCACCATCCAAAAAAGGAAAATTTACAATCTCAAAATCAAAGTCATCGCGTTTATCATAAATTTTGCACGAAACAAATCCATCTACAATAGATAGATGTAAATCCAAAAACGGGGCCTCGGTATCAGAAGAATTTGCTTTATTTAATTGAAGTTCTAGGGGGTAAATCTGACTGATCAAACCATCAAAATATGTATTATCAATATTTAATAAATCATCTAAATATCTAGAAGTAGAGCTAAAAGCTTCAATAATTTCAGATTGGTTATCAATGGAAAGCGACAAAATGAAGTCTCTTTCATAACAATACAAGAACAGATCAGCCACAAGAGGTGCGCAATTAGTACCCATCGGAATACCCACAATTTGTCTAAATAACTTAGTACCGAATCTAATATAAATATTGTCAAGTAGAAAGGTGAGGGCATCACACACTTTCTGACATGACCAAAGTGTATAATTCTTATGCTCTTTAGAAGTGAAAAATGCATTTCTGACATTACATGCAAGATAGAGAGAATCTTCTCTGTGAAAAGCCCATTCAATTAAATCATTAAGCTTTTCTTTTATAAGATTATGAGGAAGTGTAGTGTAAAGAGTGGAAAAATCGTAGGTAGACAGACTAGAAGCACGAAACTGTCTAGATTTCAATTTATTTAAAACCTCATTCGAATTTTTTATAGACCAAAACAGATTTCTTCCTGATCTTTCAAAGACTTTATCACAATATTTAATTACATGCGTTTTAATAGCAGTAAGACAGGAAGTTAATAATTTAGAAAGTTCAGTGGTAGTGCAAGAACTAGAATTTGCAATAAACCGTGCTTTGTAAGGTTTTTTATGAAGTTTTGGTAACCAGTATAGCGTAGGAAGCTTGTCTTGGCCTTCGATAACACACACAGCAAACTTGGTGGCTGAAAGACAAACATGTTTATCTACTATAGCTCTCTCTTCAGCCAAAGGCTGAAGTTCATAGGCCTTAGTACCACCAAGCTCCTGCTTAAGCGTGTTAACATAGTGGAGCCGTCACAAAACGACGACGTTGTTAGCGGCCTTCTCTGCAGGGGCCAAAACAAACTTCTTATGAAATTATTGAATACCTAGTTTAAGATGACGTAAAGACGTCTTGGGCTTAGGAGGTGCACGGTTAATTGCAAATTCAAGCTCTTGTACTGGACGCTCCAACTTAATAACTTCATGTTTTACTGCCATCAAAAATTCCACTGGGGGGGGGGGGGGGGTGTGTGCTTTAATCGATTTTACGTGGCCACAATCCTTGCCCTTACCTCCGTCGCGATTTAGAAAATTATTTGTTCAGTCCGCATGAAGGCCTCCTATCTCATCAGTGCAACATCTCCGTGAACACAAATAATCAAACAACCACAGAGAAGAAACAACGGTGAGAACTCGACAGCAAGAAACCACTGAAATGCTGCAGCAAAAGAAAACCAACAGTTAGACTCCGATCGGCCCGACCAAAGATAGAGCATCAGGTACCAACCAACATTACCTTGAATTAGATCTCTCTAATTCTCAAAAAGCCTTTACGCCAAAACCGTCTTAGAATCTGAGATTAAAGAGGTAAGCAAAGTTGTCAACCGTGATTGGGTTAACTACCATGCATGAAATCTGTTTTGGTCTATAAAAATTCTAATGAAGTTTTAAATAAATTGAAATACAGACGTTTTCGTGCTTCAAGTTTGTCTATTAATGATTTTGTCACCCTTTATACTACACTTCCTCATAATCCTATAAAAGAAAAACCTGATGATTTAATTGAATAGACATTTCATAGGGAAGACTCCCTCTATCTTGCATGTAATGCAAGAAATGCTTTTTCCACTTCTGAAGAGCATAAAAATTATACTTTATGGTCATGTCAGAAAGTGTTTGAAGCTCTCACGCTGAAACGCACCCCTTGTGGCTGATCTGCTTTTGTTTTGTTATAAAAGAGAATTCATGATGCCCCTTTCTGCTGAAAATCAGTCTAATATCATTCTAGCTTTTAGCTCGACTTCTAGATATTTTGGTGATATATTAAATATTGACAATACTTATTTCGATGGATTGATCAGTCAAATTTAACCCCATAACTTCATTTAAATAAAGCAAATTCTTCTGCTACCGAGGCGTCGGTTTTGGATTTGCAGCTATCTATTGTAGATGAGTTTGTTTCTTGCAAAATTTATGATAAACACGATGATTTTGATTTTGAGATTGTTACTTTTCCTTTTTTGGATGGGAATGTTCCTCGTGCGCCTTCCTATGGCGTTTATATTTCGCAGTTAATCCGATTTGCCAGAATGTTTAGTCATGTATACTGACTTCAACAATCGTAATAAATTGTTAACTGCTAAACTTCCTAATCAGGGTTATCGGTACCATAAACTACGCAACGCCTTTTCAAAATTTTAAAGACGTCATTCTGATTTAATTTCAAAATTCAATATTGGCTTTAATTCCCTGAAGCAACAAGGTCTATCGGAACCCGAATTTTATGGTGACTTAGTATATAAATTCAGAAAACTATTTATAACCGCAATGACTTCAGCACCCAATTTCGTAAAATCATTCTTCGATATAAATAGATTGGGTACAAAATATAATAATAATAATAATAGTTCGTCTGTCATTTCTGATAATGACCAATCTTAATCATAATTGAGAAATGTTACTATTTGTGTGTTCTAAGATGGCTAATGAGACCGATTCTAGCTCTAGCAAATAAAAGAGCAACATAGGCTAGAAGTAGACAGCTCTGTTGGTGATGCCTCATCTCTCGCTTTGCGCTGTGCACGTTTCTGCTCAGCTTCACTGATTCTTTTTGCCTCATATTCATTGGCGCCCCTTTTGATGAGACCTTTCCACTTTGCTCTGTCCTGTGCAATTTGTTCCCACGTCTCTGTTGGAATGTTGAAGTTTCTGAGGGAGGCGTCATAATGTTATACGAAAGGCAGCATGCATAGTACTTAACGAATCACTGTTGACAACTGTGTTTCCCTCTTTAATTGCACGCCGACGGGTCATGCCTCAGATTCTATGACGGTTTCAGCGTAAAGGCTTATGGAGAATTAGAGATATCTTATTCAATGTAATGTTGGTTCGTGCCGGATGTTCCGTCTCTGGTCGAGCCCATCGGAATCTAACTGTTGGTTTTCTTTTGCTCTGGCATTTCAGTGGTTTTTGGCTGTCGAGTCCTCACCGTTGTTTCAAAGTAGAAGTAAAACAAAGATCAGTAATCGATACAATTAACTTACTCCACCCATCAAAGACACCAAAGGGAAAGAACACAAACATGAAGCGACCAGACCATAATGGAAACCTAAACAAAGGAAGGCCTTAAGGACAGTTACTTTCCCACAAAATGGCCAAATGGCCATCCAAAATAAAAAGACACAAGTGATACAAGTGATACACACAGTAAGTAACAAACAACAACAAAATAAATAAACCGTCACAGAAGAACCGCCTTGGAACGGTCAGTGGAAAGAATTCCACTGGGGGGGCTTAAATTGATTTTACATGGCCATAATCCTCGCCCTTACCTCTGTCGCGGTATACACTAATTTGGTTTAGTCCGCATGAAGGCTTCCTAACTCATCAGTGGAACATCTCCGAGAACATACAAATAAAAAAACTACAGAGATGAAACAAGATTGAGGACTCGACGGCATACAAAAACAGAATTGCTGGAGCAAAAGAAAACCAACAGTTAGACTCTGAGGGGCCCGGACTGAACAAAGTATATGTCTACAATGTCTACAAAGTAAGGGCGAGGATTGTGGCCACGAAAAATCGATTAAGCCCCCCCCCCCCCCCCCCCCCACACACACACACACCAAGTGGAATTTATTTCACTGATCGTTCCAAGGCGGTTCTTTTGTCGCGGTTTCTTTTTGTTATGGTTTGTCGTTGGATTTTTTGTATAACCGATTGACCATTTTGTGGGAAAGTGACTGTCCTTTTGGCTTTCCGCTATTGATGTTTCCATTAGGGGTTTGTTGTTCCATGTTTGTGTTTCTGTCCCTTCTCTGATGGGAGCTGTAGGTTAATTGTATCGATTCCTGATCATTGCCTTCACTTCTGTTTTATTAATTGTTAAGCGTCATTGCTACTAATGCGATCAATTTTATCTTGCATATATGCAAGATGTTACCCGAAAAATATCCTTTTATAGAAAATTAAGTTTGTATTTCCGATGATCACGCGGCTGCCTGCTGCTGTATAAAGATTTGTATAACACTGCTCCATACCTATTAATAGAATACATATCAATTTACTTTCGCTGATCCTTTTATGAATTGCCTTGTTTTTGAAACGCGAAAGGTTGGGCTAGACCTTCTTGCCCGGACGTTCGTAAGTTGTGTGACAACAGGTACCATTTCACCAAGACCGTATCGTAATGTAGATTTTCAGTATGTGACAATTTTTCCACAATGCTGGATAGAAATTATATGTTTTTCCCCCTCTTTAACAGTAATGTATACACCTGTTATATGTTCTGCTTTTTGTCCCAAGTGATTATGCAGTTGTGAATGACTATTCTCCGATATCTAGATCTTGTGCGCTCGCTCGCGCGCGTGCGTGCGTGTGGGCGTGTGTGTGTGTGGGTGTGTGTGTGGTGTGAGAGAGAGAGAGAGAAAGAGAGAGAGAAAGAGAGAGGGAGATTTTTTACGTCCTACCAACAACAAAGGTCATATAAAAGTGGCACCTCGGAACCGGAAATTTATTGAGTCGAACTGTTGGTTTTCTTTTGCTCCAGCATTTCAGCGGTTTCTTGCTGTCGAGCCCTCACCAATGTTTCATCTCTGTGGTTGTTTGTTTTTATGTTCTCGGAGATGTTGCACTGATAAGTTAGGAGGCTTTTATTCGGACGGAACAAATAATTTGTCTAAATCGCGACGGAAGTAAGGGCGGGGATCGCAGCTGCGTTAAATCGATTTACCCTCCCTTCAGTGCAATTCGCGGTTCTTCTGTCGCGGTTTATTTTTGTTATGGTTTGTCTTTTGACTGTGTGTATCGCTTATATTATTTTGTTTTGGATAACCAATTGTACATATTGTGGGATAGTAACTGTCCTTTTGGCTTTCCGCTATTGATGTTTCCATTAGAGTCTAGTTATTTCATGTTTGTGTTTCTTTCCGCTTGGTGTCATTGATGGAGCTTGTGGTTAATTGTATCGATTCTTGATCATTGCCTTCACTTCTATTTTAAATGATAATCAAATGAAACACAGACGTTTTCTTTCTTCAATATGTGCTAAAAAGGGTTATCCTTTGGAAGCAAGGAACACACACAGAACTCGGAATATTGAGTTTACTTGTTTTCTGGGTCAGACTAGCTAGTTTCGGTCAATTAGGCCTCATCAGTGACCCTCAAATATTTTCAAAATTCCACAGTGGAACCAATGATCCCAAAGGACAAGAACATATATAAATTTCACTATGATGTAGGGCAGGGGCTTTTTACAGCTGCCACACATTCCCAGACACTAGCTGTCTGTCAGCTTATGATTTTTTCCACCCTTTCCTCTACACTTCCTAATAATATCATAAAAGAAAGAAAATAATTGAAAGGACATGCCATAGGGAATATTCTCCCTATCTTGCATGTAATATAAGAAATGCTTTTTGCACTTCTGAAGAAGATAAATCATAGATTTTGATTTGGATATCCATTACGAAAACACACATATACAAATACAATGCCATTTTTTTGGCCAAAAATTAGAAATTTTAAGATGAAAAATTGTGATATTTTTCTTATTTCTGCTCAAAACATAGATTGCGGGGACTCGATAGAACCGCCTCGACGAGGCGGTTCTATCGAGTACCACAATCTATGTTTTTGAGCAGAAATAAGAAAAATAATGTATACCCCCTTAAACCCCAGTTTTACTGTATAAAAGTGGGGTATGAGGGGGTCAAAATTATATAGGCCTGTTCTCGTGATCCATTTGGCCATTTTGTGGGGAGTAATTGTCCTTTCGGCTTTCCGCTATGTTTCCATTAGGGTCTTGTTATTTCATGTTTTTGTTTCTTTCCCTTTGATGTCTCTGATGGCAGCTGTGGGTTAATTGTAACGATTCCTGATCATTGCCTTCACTTCTATATATTAATTGTCATATCAGAATGTGTGAAGCTCTTGTTATTCTACTTGACAATATTTACATAAGATTTGGTTTACATAAACTATATTGCTGTGTATGAAGAGTTTCTGATTTTCGTTATTTTAAGTGTTCTTTGTGTCCCAAAGGCAACCTTATAGCTTTTTATTTAGCCTAAATTGCGACAGCATGCAACGCGTAAAATCGATTTAAGCCCCCCCCCCCCCCACCCACCACACACACACACCCACACACACACACACCCTGAGAAATACTTTTCACTGGCCGTTTCAAGGCGGTTCTTTTGTTGTGGTTTATTTTTGTTATAGTTGGTCTTTGAATATGTGTATCGCTATTGTCTTTTTGTTTTGGATAGCCAACTGGCTATTTTGTGGGAAAGTAACTACTGTTCTTATGACTTTCCACTATTGATGTTTCCGTTGGAGTCTGGTTATTTCAAGTTTATGTTTCTTTCCTTTGGGGTATCTGATCAGCGGTGTGGGTTAATTAATTGTATCGATTCCTGAAAATTGCCTTCGCTTCTAGTTTGCAAAAATGGTCCCGTTCGGGTACCCAAAATGGCCGCTATGGGAGGCATATAGGTGACATGGAGATTCAGATTTGCTAAAACATTTATGTTCCAACAACGAAGAATGCCATCTTTGCGGTGATCTTAAAATTCTTCAAACGACATCTCCTCCCGCATCAAAATTCGGATTGAGCTGAAACTTGATAGGCGACATAAGAGCGAAATTCATATTTTGTAAAATCGATCTATTGCGATATCCATCTTGGAATTCTTTAAACGACATCTCCTCTATGAAACGGTATTTATATGTGAGACGCCAAGTTCTGCAACGGAAGGTCAGGTGGTTTTTCTCCGGGTACTCCGGTTTTCGCCCACCTCTGATTAACGATAGGCTCGATATGAGTGAAATAATCTTGAAAGGGCCGTAAAATCAAAACCAAAAAAAAAAAAAAAAAAAGAAACGGTATTTAGGTAAAAATTAAAATATGAATGATGCACATTCTGATATGCGAATCTGGCATTGCATTTTGCGGTATTAACGTTCCATTATTCACCATATTTGCATTATTTGCTAGCTCCCAGCTTGCACATTGTCAATATTGGAAAAACAGGTAACCAGACCCCCCTGACCTTTTAAGGTCAGGGGGGTCTGGTTACCTGTTTTTCCAACACTGATAACCTTCAGACTAGGAACCAGCAGATAATGCAAATAAGGTGAATAAGACGTACACTACGTAGTTTGTATGATGCACATTCTAATATGCGAGTCTGACTTTAAACCTTTCATTATGGAGTATCAAACTACAAATCTACAGAATATAACTTGTGTTTTTTTCATTTCGAACAATTCAACTATAAATATGCACTACGTAGACTTTTTTACTGTATTCCGTTTTTAGTTTTTCAGTTGAAACCTATCATTATGTCTTGTGAAGCTTCTGGCCAGCACCGTGTAAAAGTATATGTTACATTCTCGAAGTCTGAATTCTGTGTACCCCATTCCAGTGCTAAAGGTGCAAACTCTTAAATGCTGGGTTCATTTAGAAAGTTTGACACTAGATCCTACATAAAAGCTCTGTCATTTCCTTGAACGACAACGGCTTTTTTCACTTTGTATTTGCAAGCGTGCGCCCCTGCAAGGAAATATAACGCGATGGCACTCATATTTCTGTGCAGCTAATGTATCTACTAACCTGATAATTGTAAAAGTTCCCGGAAAATAAAGGGCTGGATATTGGAGGGACAAATATTGAAAAAAAATCTCAAATTTTCCGCCTTCCCGTAAGATACATTTACCTGCATTGTCCCATGGGAATGTGACACAAACACAGCCCAGTTTCAAAGAAGCCAGGGAATCTGTCTGCTCCATAAAGGTTTCCAAAAATATCAACTACTGCTACTACTACTACTACTACTACTACTGACACTTACACTACTGCTGCTGCTACTGCTCCTGCTGGTAGCAGCAACAACTGCCACTTCTACTACTTACTACTAGTTATTACCATTACTACTACTACCACAACTGCGACTTCTACTACCACCACCACTACGGCACCTACTACCATTACCATTACTACTTATGCTACTACCAAAAAATCCGACTACTTCTACTACTACGACCACCACTGCTACGGCTACTACTACTACTACTACTACTACTACTACTACAAACTACTACTACTACAAACTACTACTACTACTGCTGCTACTATTACTACTACTACTACTACTACTATTCATACTACTACTACTACTTCTACTACTACTACTTCGCCCCAACCAATCGGGGCTTGAAGAAATAGATGGCTGCATTATGCTTCCACGCAGAGACTACTGGTAAACCGCTTAGAGGATCTAAGCCTGACCAGGAAAAGCGGTGCGAGTCGGACCGTCTATGCTTATAAACTCTACTGGTTTCATTGGGCGACAGGGCTGCAGATGTCATCCCATCTAAATGTCGGGTAAAAGTGCCACAAAATTAGAAGCAACGTCTCCAAAATGACATACACTGTGTTGAAGGGGACGTTAAACTTCAAATCAAACAAACATACAACAACAACTACTACTACTACTACCACTTCTGCAACTACTACTACTACTACTACCTAATCAACAACTACTACTTCTGCGGCCCCCGCCCATAGGGGCTTGAAAAAATATATGGGCCGCATGATGCTTCCACGCAGAGCTGGGTCCTACCCGCACACTAGTCTTGGTAAACCGCTTTGAGGATTTAAGCCTGTCCAGGAACAGCGGTGCGAGGCGGACCGTCCATGCTAATAAACCCTATTGGTTCATGATTGGGCGACAGGGCTTGAGATGTCAGTTTACTACTACTACTACTACCACTTCTGCAACTACTACTACTACTACCTAATCAACAACTACTACTTCTGCGGCCCCCGCCCATAGGGGCTTGAAGAAATATATGGGCTGCATGATGCTTCCACGCAGAGCTGGGTCCTACCCGCACACTAGTCTTGGTAAACCGCTTTGAGGATTTAAGCCTGTCCAGGAACAGCGGTGCGAGGCGGACCGTCCATGCTAATAAACCCTATTGGTTTCATGATTGGGCGACAGGGCTTGAGATGTCAGTTTATCTCAATGTCGGGTAAAAGTCCCACAAAACTGGGAGCAACGGCTCCAAAATGACCTTCACAGTGCTGACGGGGACGTTAAACCTCAAATCAAACAAAAAACTACTGCTTCTACTACTACAACTACTACTACTATTACTACTACTACTACTACTACTACTACTACTACTACTACTACTACTACTACTACTACTACTTACTACTACTACTTACTACTACTACTACCACCACTGGGGCTTGAAGAAATATATGGGCTGCATGATGCTTACACGCAGAGCTGAATTCGGCCCGCACACTAGTACTGGTAAACCGCTTAGAGGATCTAAGCCTGTCCAGGAACCGCGGTGCCAGGCGAACCGTCCATGCTAATAAACCCTATTGGTTTCATTGGGCGACAGGGCTTGAGATGTCATTTCATCTCAAGGTCGGGTAAAAGTCCCACAAAATTGGAAGCAACGTCTCCAAAATTCCCTTTACAGTGTTGACGGGGACGCTAAACCTCAAATCAAACAAACAAAACTACCACCACTACTACTACATCTACTACTACTATTACTACTACTTCTGCCTCTATTACAATTACAATGTCCACCACCACCGCCACTACTACTACTACTTCCTCTTTTACAATAATTTTTCGCAATAATTCTTCACTATCTCCGACGTTTCGGCTTTTTACAGCCTTTATCACGGAATTGTTCTTTCAAGCTCTCATATATTTTTCCATTTCATCTTTCCACCATATTGAATGTTTTTGTTATGCCAAACGTGTTCTCGGCGTCATGACGTCGGATTCCCAACATCATAACGTCGCATCCCTGTTTGGCGCCAAAAACCAATGTTATGATGTCGGGAATCCGACATCATGACGCCGTGACAACGTTTGGCATAACAAAAACATTCAATATGGTGGAAAGATTAAATGGAAAAATATGTGAGAGCTTGAAAGAACAATTCCGTGATAAGGCTGTAAAAAGCCGAAACGTCGGAGATAATGAAGAATTATTGCGAAAAATAAATGTAATAAAACTGTTTGTGCGTCAAAGATCTTTTACAATAACTTCTAACAACTACTACTGATATTCATACTACTACTATTACTACTACTACATCATCTGCTACTACTACTAACTACTACTAGTAGTACTGCCATCTATACTACTACGACTACTACTACTACTACTAACTATTACTATTACTACTATTACTACGACTACTACTACTACTAGTACTACTACTACTACTGCCTCTATGACAATTACTGCTTCCAACACCACCGCCACTCTTTCTACTACTACTACTACTACTACTACTACTACTACTACTACTACTACTACTACTACTACTATTACAACTCTTGCTACTACTGCTCTTTTTACTGCCTCTATTACAATCACTTCTTCCACCGCCACTTCTGCTACTACTACTACTACTACCACTACTACTTCTACTACTACAACTAGGCAACCACCCATAGGGGCTTGCAGAAATATATGGGCTGCATGATGCTTCCACGCAGAGCTGAATCCGGCCCGCACACTAGTACTGGTAAACCGCTTAGAGGATCTAAGCCTTCCAGGAACCGCGGTGCGAGGCGGACTGTCCATGCTAATAAACCCTATTGGTTTCATTGGACGATAGGCTTGAGATGTCATTTCATCTCAATATCGGGTAAAAGTCCCACAAAATTAGAAGCAACGTCTCCAAAATGACCTTCACAGTGTTGACGGGGACGTTAAGTAGAAGTAAAACAAAGATCAGGACTCGATACAATTAACTTACTCCACCCATCAAAGACACCAAAGGGAAAGAAACACAAACATTAAACGACCAGACCATAATGGAAACCTAAACAAAGGTAGGCCATAAGGACAGTTACTTTCCCACAAAATGGCCACATGGCCATCACAAAATAAAAAGACACACGTGATACACACAGTAAGTCACAAACAACAACATAAATAAATCGCCACAGAAGAACCGCCTTGGAACGGTCAGTGGAAAGATTTCCACTGGGGGGCTTAAATCGATTTTACGTGGCCACAATCCTCGCCCTTACTTCTGTCGCGATTTAGACACATAATTTGTTCAGTCCGCATGAAGGCCTCCTAACTCATTAGTGCAACATCTCCGTGAACACAAATAATCAAAGAACCACAGAGGTGAGTCAACGGTGAGGACTCGATAGCAAGAAACCACTGAAATGCTGGAGCAATAGAAAACCAACAGTTAGACTCCGATGGGCCCGACCAGAGACAGAGCAAACCTCAAATCAAACAAACGAAACAAATAAAAACTACTACTACTACTACTACTACTACTACTACTAATAATAATAATAATAATAATACTGCCGCTATTGCAATAACTACTTCCACCGCCACTACCACTACTACTTGTCGCCTTGATTTTACCTGATCGGTTCCGACACTGTCGCGCTTGTCTATGTCCGCCTGTCTCTTACGGAAAAAGCGGAATGAAAAATTACCAGCTGTCGTCACGTGAATGATACTAGCGCCACCGTACTTCAAAATCAGAACTGCAAGCTGCAAAATGGGATTTCGAATCTAATGATGAAACATGCAGTCAAACCGAGATTATGACTTTATTCCTTATTTCGATGACAAAGATAACTTCAGCCAGCATACTGGATACCGACGACTTAACATGGATTTTTATAAACTGAAAACAGTGTGATGATTTCCAAACAGTCGAGCAATCGAGCGTCATAATGTAATGATAAGAACGGTGTCCTGACTATGCAATGCCAGGCAATAGCTTGCACGTAATGCTAGTATGCAGAATAAAACAATACGGAAGGAAAGGCGAACACTGCATCATACAAGCTACGTAGTGTATATCAAATAATGGAACCTTAATATTGCAAAATGCAATGCCAAATTCGCATATTTGAATTTGCATCATTCACATTTCAATTTTTACCTAAATACCGTTCCGTACTCCTTCCCAATTAAAGATTGGCTTGTGCTGAAACTTGATGGGAGACATCAGGGTGACATCCAGGGGCCAGTTGTTCAAAACTAACGATGTCGTTAGTTAACGTATTGTTAAAACTTTGATCATTAAATAAAGGAAATATGCTGAATTTTTTGCTGAAAAAAACACCAAAATTTTACAAATTAAACTTGCTAGAACAGTTAACAATATGACCACTAACGAGGTCGTTAAGCTAACGATGCTTTGAACAACTGGGCCCTGATTCAGATTTGCTAAGTTGGTTTCATTCGGGTTTCCAAGATGGCCGTCACTGCGGCTATCTTGACATGATGGTCATCTTGATATTTTAAACGACATTTTTTTTCCTGAGAAAAAGAACTGATTGCGCTAAAACTTTATAGGATGCATCGGGGTGTGGGTGATTTTATCTTCTGATTTTAATGGTTTATTTAAGATTTTCAGAATAAGATTATTACAATAAGCATAGGAGTAAATACTTGTATCAGCAAGAACATCTATCTGTTATTTGTATTAATCCTTTTTGTACTAAATGGAATCTTCCTCCTTATATATGGCAGGAGTCCATTTCAAAATTTAGGAGTGACAGGTTGTGTTAAAATTCATTTGGCAAATAGCTGAACGTTTTACAAATATTGTAGGCCCAGACTGATAAGGGTCTGCACTGTTTACCAAGATACCCATTTTGGGGTTTCCGGTACAAAATGGGTTAAAACCTGGAATAAAGAAAAGAAAAGAAAAGCTATGTGTCACAGAATGTCTTTGTGTATATGTTTTTAAAATGGCATGTGGTGTGATTTTTTATCTTGTTAATCTCTCTCTAATTAGTCAAATGATGACAATGTATCTGTTAAAAAATACTTTCTGATCCATATATTATATGCAAGGATCAATAGACAACTAATGCTGAGCTATGGCGTGACATTGGTTTTCCTGACATCTTCAGTTATTTTCCTGATGAAGTGGACCTCGCTCTTCATCACGTGAACAAGTCTGTGAAATGAACACCCCACTAAACTCCACTTTATATAGTAGTTTAGGTCGTAGTACCAAAGTGTTAATCCAAAATCATAAGTCCATAGACAAAATGGCAAATATCAATGTTCAGATCAACAGACATGGACTCCAGAAGGGTGTAATCAGGCGAATAAATAGAGAATACCATGAAATCACTGGACAGGTTTTGTGACATGAAATGCATAAGGGAAATGTGAACGCTCTATCACTAACCAATCAAAAGTTATGGCCAATGTTAATGTTTTTGAAAAGTAGGTCAAACGTCAAGGTCAAGGTCACAAGGTCAAAACTTATGGAACCGTTGGAAAGGTCTTGTGACATAAAATGCACATGTGAAATATGAAAGCCCTATCACTTAACAATAGAAAGTGATGGCCATTGTTAAAGTTTTTAAAAAGTAGGTCAAACGTCGGGGTTCAGGTCACGAGGTAAAAAATTATGGTGCCACAGGAAAGGTCTTGTTACAAGAAATGCACATGTGAAATATGAAAGCCTTATCACTTTCAATCGAAAGTTCTGGTCAATGTTAAAGTGTTTGAAAATTAGGTCAAATGTCAAGGTCAAAGTCACAAGGTAAAAAATTATGGTACCATTAGAAAAGTTTTGTGACAAGAAATGCACATGTGAAATATCAAAGCCATATCAGTTACCATTCAAAAGTTATGCCCAATCTTAAGGTTTTTGCGGACAGACAAACAAACAGACGGACAGGCTAAACACTATATGCCGCTTATATTATTTTATTTTTGATAGCCCATTGGCCATTTTGTGGGAAAGTGACTGTTGTTTTTGCTTTCCGCTGTTGGTGTTTCCGTTGGGGTCTGTTGCTTCATGTTTGTGTTTCTTTCCCTTTGGTGTCTCTGATGGGAGCTGTGGGTTAATTGTATCGATTCCTGATCATTGCCTCTTCTTCTATTTTCTTATCAAACTTAGATTGTGGGTGCTCGTTAGAACCGCCTTAACGGGTATCTAATATCTACAGGCTTTGAGCAGGATGAAGGAAAATAATGTATACCTCTTAAATCTCACTCTTCACTATATATTCACTATATACAGTGGGTTTTGAATCATTTCATATTTTGTTAACAAACTGCAATATGAAAGTTTCCCTGCTAGCATTCTACATAAATCTACAGCGGGCCGTTAGCGGCCCGTCAGCTACCCTGACGGGCCGCTAACGGCCCGCTGTAGATTTATGTAGAATGCTTACTGGGTTATTGTATGGTTTGGAGGTTGTAGTTTGATCTGACATGCAGATTTCGCAATAAAGGTCATATACAGTGAATAACTCCGCTATTAAGATCACTTATATTTATGACTAATATGTTCTATAAAAGGGTTATCCTTTGGAAGCAAGGAATACACCACAGAACAAGAAAATATGAAGTTTGCCTTTTTTCCAGGCCAGACTACCTAGTTTCGGCCAATTAGGCCTCATCAGTGACCCTCAGATATTTTCAAAATTCCAGAATGGAATTAATGACCCCAAAGGACACTACACTATGATGGAGGGCATGGAGACTTTTTACGGCCGCCACCCATTCTGCTTTAAAAAGCTAATTCAGTAGGTTGCAGTTTTTCTTTCTTTGTGTTTTCTGCATACAGTGACCCCTGGTCATGGACCAGCTTCGGGACTGTTCAAAAGTGGTCTTAAAGACCACCTTTGAACAGTCTCAAAGAAGGTCTTAATATAGAATTTTTTCTGTGCATATAAATTTGTGTAAAGTCCGAGTTAATGTAGTTTGTAAAATCCTAAGGATTTGTTGATCAGAAACTGAAGTTTTCTGAAAGAAATAGTAACATTATGTCTACTACCTCAACTGTTTCAATCATCTTCTAAAAGCTAATATGGTTTGAATTCTTCAATATATCCAACAGAAAAATTACTGTCGAATTTCAATGGCTGGAATAGGACCTTGATAATGTATTCTTCTAAACAGGAAAAGTTCCAACCACTTAGTGTTAATCATAGGGTCAAGGGTTATAACGGGGAATTTAAGGAATATATTTTCGATCTGGTAATTTTAAATTAACCCTTCTCTTGCTGAATATTCAGTGTGGCCACACCCATTCCTGACTTTGAACCAATCAGATTGCTTGATGTAATTTATTCCTACATATTCATAAATTGAATGTCAAACAGTGTAGATACTGATCAGATGGCTTCTTCAGAAGCCATCTGATCTGGATCTACACTGTTTGCAAAGAAAAGGGTTGTCTTGAACAGAGGATAAGAGTTTAAAATGTCGTGTGTAGTCAGTGAGGCGATTCTAATGACAGCTTACATTTTCATGGTAGACAAAGAATAGACCTTAATATTTGTTTTCTGGAGTTATCAGACACAAAAAGAATAAGTTTGAAACGGACTTTGTAAATGAGCCATAGGTGTTCGAACCATTGAAGATCTATTCTTGCATAAATACCTATACGCATGGCTGTTTGAAGCCATTGTCAAATGGACCAAAAGCCGTGCTCAAACAGTAAAAACCATGTTCAAATCATGAAATTCGCGTGCTGTTTGAACAAGGATTTTGAGCTTTTGATGTCACAAGACGGGCCTTATTTTGTTTACGTTACGTTGAGCGACGAAACGTTATCGCCCTGAACGTAGCGTTTTAGGCTTCTATGATGACGTCAGAGGGTTACTGCATGACAACGTCATTGTAAACAACATTCTGAACTGGCCGCCATTTTGGTTTGCCTGTCGCATTTGAAGAGTTTATATGGAGCTTTTGGGCGTTTTCGTCAAAGTTTGCTGTCGGAATCGTAAGTTATGCAAGAACAACGATCATCCATGGTTATTTCATTGCATTAACATTTGCCGGATCCCTCTGAAGATATTTGAACATTCGGCCTGGCGGCCTCATGTTCAAACAGCTTCCTCGGGACCCGGCGAATGTTAATGCATGAAAAACCATGGTTGATCCCTATAGTGTTTAATGAATTTGGACCCTATTAATCTACACATGTTGATAGTTTAGTAGTTACTTAAGAAATAGATCAGCTCTAGTAGTGATTTATTGAGTGATATATCACTGCTTGGAGGTCAGTGTTAATGTAGATTAAATCATGAGCGCGTAGCGCGAGTGATTTGTCTACTTACAACTGCCCGACAAGCTGTGATATATCATTTAATAAATCACGACACTAGAGCTGATCTATTTCGATTGTAACACATTAAAGGTGGACGAGAATGCTATTGATTCCTTCAGACAGATTCTCCCTACCTTCCACCGTTGTGTGAAGTTATCCCGCCAAATTAACTGACTGTATCACATCTGATTACCTGTTTTCATAACATTTCTGATACAAGAAAACGACGGTTACACAATCTAACGTCAGGCGACCGGTGTTAGAAAATATAATTGCCTCTACCTTCCAGAAAACGAACGTCACACAAACATTCCCGGCTGGTTTCAATTGTTGTTGTTTTTTCTATAACAACACAGTTAAATATTGTTTGCTTTCACTGTAAGGAGAAATGTGTGTGAATGTGTGTAGAGATAGCCCTTCAATCGTATTGTCGGTTGGCCAAACCCATCATCGATCATCGGCCCCCGCCCATCGGGGCTTGAAGAAATATATGGGCTGCATGATGCTACCACGCAGAGCTGAAACCGACCCGCACCCGAGTACTGGTAAACCGCTTAGAGTATCTTAACCTGCCCAGGCAAAGCGGTGCGAGTCGGCCCGTCCATGCTTATGAACTCTATTGGTTTCATTTGGGCGGCAGGGCTTGAGATGTAATTTCATCTAAAAGTCGGGTAAAGGTGGGAAACAACGTCTCCAAAATGACCTTTACAGTGTTGACGGGGATGGTAAACCTCAAATCAAACAAAACAAAAAAATTGCCAAAACCATCATTCACTAGTAAACATTTCGTCTGCTACAGCTCTCTTTTGCCCGCAATTAATTATCCATTAGCAACTGCTGATAGCATACACAGGCTAGGATATCGTTTATTGAGGCGTTTAACATCTCGATATTTGGATGAACTTTAGAATATTGACAATGTTTATTTTGAACAAATGGCTGGTAGAATTTATATGAAAGAATTGCAGCTGAATATGGCTGATAAATATCAAACTGTGGGAACATGAATAAACCTCAAACGACATAGCCTTAGGAACGTCACATCCAAAAAGAACAAAATATAATTCAAAAATGAAAATCATCTCTTTTATCATAAATTGTGGAAGAGACATTACCATTGGATACAGTGATACGATTTTGGGAGGGATAGCTCGTAATATCAAGCGGCTGAGTGCACTACAGCTTTTTTTGTGTTGCATTAGAATTCACATGATTTGGTAACTCGGTCACCCTTTTTGTTAATAGAGTATTCCAAAGGCAGGTGTAAATGATACATCAGCCCTGCAAAACTATATACCCCCGCTCTGCATCAACATCATCTCTTCCTGAATCCTAAATCACGCTGCGTGGTTCAGAGAGTTTGTCAGAGGCAACAAGGCAACATGCAGATATAGAGGATCTTACATGAGTGTTCATGTATTATTGGATTTATTAAACGAGTTGAGGAAAAGGGATAAAATGCGAGGCTTTGTCGAGCATTTTATTCCTTTTCCTCAACGAGTTTAATAAATTCAATAATAGATGAACACGAATGCAAGTTTCTATTAATCATATGACATTAAAATGCATTTATGTACGATTTTTTCAACAAATACGTCAATATTCCGCCATTAGTAAACGCACCGACGTTAAGGACGTCATACATGTAACGTTACGGGGCGTATCTAACTAATTTGCATATCTAATCCACTAGTGGATTATCGAATTTATTACATGACGTTACTACACTCTCAATCGCGACGTCATATGATAGTTAGAATTCCTAAAGGCAATGTGATCCGATAGACAAGCTGGCTACCGAGGCATAATGTAAGTTCTTGCACACCAGACAAGGAAGTCCGCGATTTTACCCTGGGATAGAAATTTATGTTCTGACCCTGGTGTTCCGACCCCAAATCGAATATAATCGCATGTTTGATAAATGCACTGGTTGATTACAACCTCATGCGTGGTGTCGTCATGCGAGACGTCACTAAACATTCCTGTTGTGTCATCACAAAATGGCGGACGTCGGTAACCGAAGTGACAGCAGCATTAAAAATTCGCAATAGAAATGGAAGGTATGCAAGAAAAAGAATCCTATATGGGTGTGAGGGGTGGATAGAAAAATCCGTCCCTCGAGATCACTGTCCCGCATCACTCGGCAAGCCTCGTGATGCCGGACAGTGACCCTCTGGACGGATTTTTCCATCCACCCCTCACACCCATATAAGATTCGTATAATATCATGATCAGCCTCAACCAGGTGAGCGGTTTCTGGCCCACTGGGGCCTCTAGTTGTTATAGATCTTCTTCTTTATTTTGGACAGACGTTTGGCCATTTTGAGGGAAAGTAACGGTCGTTTTTTTTTTTTTTTTTTTTGCTTTTCCCCGAGTTACCGTCGTGATATGACTGAAAAATTGTTGAAAACGACGTTAAACCCGAATTCACGCACACACAATTCCCCGTGTTATGGTTTCATTATGGTGAAGAGAGTTTCTTTCCCTTTGGTGTTTTGGCTAAGATGAATTTTGAATTGCGAGTTGTTGTTTAGTGTTTTCTAATGGTCTGATTATCCCAGGTGGTCAAGAGAGGGCTGATTGTTCCATTTCATAAACACTCGTGCTCTTTCTTGTTTTGTGTATGTGTCCCCTTTCACTTAGTATCGAGAGTGGGCTGCGTCTTGTGATTGTGGCGCTCCCTGGGTCTTCCTTCTAAAATTTAGGCTGGGATGTGTGAGGTAATTGTATCGATTCCAGGTCATAGACTTCACTTCTACCTTACACAGGCAACCATCACATAGAGGATCTTACACGCATGTTTATGTATTATTGGATTCATTAAACGAGTCCAGGAAAAGGGATAAAATGTGAGGCTTTGCCTAGCGTTTATGCATTTCCCTCATCGAGTAATAAATTCAATAATACATGAAAACGAATGCAAGATTCTATTTGTCATATGACATTTAACACGCATTTTATTCACAATTTCAGGGTCACGGATGAGGCCTAATTGGCCGAGACGAGCTAGTCTGGTCCAGAAAACATGTACACTCCATATTTCTAGTTCTGTGGTGTATTCCTTGCTTCCAAAGGATATCCCTTTCTATAACATATTTTAAATAAAAATGTCAATATTCCGCCATTAGTAAAGGAAGTCGTACATGTAAGGTTACGCGGCATATTTAATCCACTGGTGGATATTTTATTTGCACATTTAATCCACTAGTGGACTGGTGAATTACCGAAATTAATACATGTCTTTATTACATTCGCAGACGCGACGTCATATGATAGACTTGTTAAACTGATCTGCTGAAATTCTGAAACAATTTTCTGTGTATATTTCAGTTACAACAATAAACAAGAATACATGTTTCTTTATTTAATCAATCTCAAAATAATTTATCATTTATCTCTAGCAGAAGAAGATGTTGAATTCAACTTGAAAACAGATAGAAAACGTCTCTTTTAGCCCTCTTTGTACCAAATGGAATCTTCTTCCTTATATATGGCAGGAGTCCATTTCAAAATTTAGGGGGTGACAGGTTGTGTTACCATCAAAATGTATTGGGAAAATGGCTGAACTTTTAGAAAACAGTGGAGGCCCTGATCAGACGCCGCGTTCTGCGGCGTCTGATCTGGGTCTGCACTGTTTGCCAGGGTACCCGCTTTGGGGTTTCTGGTACTAAATTGGTTTTAAAAAATCTTTGAAATTTGTACATATTTGAAGGAGAGAGAAAATGTTCTTTGTAACGTGAATTTCTTGAATGTTTTTGTTCACAGTGCTTGACAGGTATTAGACAGTGTAGTCACGTTCCATCTTTGCAGACTCGTATTAATTCATTTTCGGTGGCTCCAGCTCCAATTTCGGTGGATTTATTAACGAATCACTCTCATCTTCGACATTCCTCTTCCTACGCGAAATAAGGTCGTCAATGGTATCTAGTTTTCTTTCATCTCTTACTGCTAACGGACGGGGATGGGGATATCCATCCGACACTGAAACATATTATAGACATACCATTACGATATCCAGTCAGTGTGACATGGCGCGTTCTTTCATACCTCCAAAACGGTCATTTTTCTGATGAAAAGTTGTGTTATTTTTCTTATTTTTACTCTAAACATAGGTTGTGAGTGCTCGTTAGAACCGCCTCATTGAGGCGGTTCTAACGAGTACCCACAACCTATGTCTAGGAGCATTTTGCATTGAAGCGATTCTAACGAGTACCCACAACCTATGTCTAGGAGCAGAAATAAGCAAAATGATGTGTACCCCCGTAAACCCCAGTTTTCTCCACATAAAATGGGATTTATGGGAATATTCATTTCACGGACTTGTTAGCCGAAACTAGCTAGTCTGGCCCAGAAAATAGGTACACTTCATATTCTCCCGTTCTGTGATGCATTCCTTGCTTCCAAAGGAAAACCCTTTTATTGAACATATTTAACAGCACTACAGCTGATGGTGTCTGGGAATGTGTGGCGACCGTTAAACGTCTCCCTGCCCCACATCATAGTGTAGTTTATATTTTCTTGTCCTTTGCGTTCATTGGTTCAATTGTGGATTTTGAAAATATTTGAGGGTCACTGATGAGGCCTTATTATTATTATTATTAATAATAATAATAATAATAATAATAATAATCGACCTTATTTATAGAGGGTAACACATTTAGTACTAGTACTAATCTTCCATGTGGCCCTCTTTTCCTGGGTAGGAACCAGTATTATTGGCGAAGCTAGCTAGTCTGGCCCCCCCAAAAAATGTACACTTCGTATTTTCCGGTTCTCTGGTGCATTCCTTGCTTCCCTTTCATCACGAAAACACGCCTATATAATTTCGACCCCCTCGAACCCCACTTTTAAATAGTAAAACTGGGGTTTCCGGGGGGTATTCCTTATTTTTTTCTTATTTCTGCTCTAAAGTATAGATTGTGGGTACTCGTTCTAACGAATGCCCACAATGTATATTTGGAGACGAAATAAGAAAAATACCACAATTTTTCATAATAAAATTTTCATTTTTTCGGCGATAAAGGTGGCAATGTATTTGTATAGGCGTGTTTGCGTAATGTTATAGAACATATTGTTTACGTGATACAGACACAACCATCAAACAAGTCCGTAAAATGAACACCCCATAAAAATATATATTTAGATGTCCAGGAAAAGTCTCAATAAAATATAGCCTGCCAATGACATCAAGAGGAAATGTAACAAAAAAAAAAAAAAAAAAAACGGATCACGAACAGCACAGCAACCTGCGCCCTCTTCCCCCACAAGAGGCGATTAAGGTACAACGGGCACATTTAATGAACGTTAAACGTTCCAGTCAACACTGTATGGGTCATTTTGGAGACGTTGCTTCCAATTTTGTGGGACTTTTACCCGACACTGAGATGAAATGACAGCTCAAGCCATGTCGCCCAATGAAACCCATAGTATTTATAAGCATGGACGGTGCAACTGTGCGAGTTGGACCGTCCATGCTTAGAAATACTATAGGTTTCCTATGCCTGGACAGGCTTATATCCTGTAAGCGGTTTACCAGTACTCGTGGGCGGTCGGTTTCAGCTCTGCTTGGAAAGATCATGCAGCCCATCTGTTTCTTCAAGCCCCGATGGGCGGAGTCCGTGATGGTCTATAACCTTCAGGTCGACCAACTTTTACGTGTGTTTTATCATATGACGTCGCGTCTGAGAGTGTAATAACGCCATGTACTATTTTCGATAATCCACTAGTGGATTAAATATGCAAAATAGCTAGATACGTCCCGTAACGTTACATGTACGACGTCCTTAACGACTTCGCGTTTACTAATGGCGAAATATTGAAATTTTTGTTAAATAATCATGAGTAAAATGCGTTTTTATGTCATATGATAAACAGAATCTTGCAATCGTGCTCATGTATTATTGAATTTATTAAACTCGTTGAGGAAAAGGGATAAAATGCTCGGCAAAGCCTCGCATTTTATCCCTTTTCCTCAACTCGTTTAATAAATTCAATAATACATGAAGACTCATATAAGATCCTCTATGTAAATAATATGGGCCCCGTCAAGCGATTTTGGTACTTATCGCCTATGCGAGCAGCGAAGGTTCAGGCGAGCCTGCGCATCCGCGCAGTCTCGCCAGAACCTTCGCTGCTCGCTCATACAAGCAGTGAATCAAGAGGAACCTTCAGACAGAAAGCCATATCCCTGGCCCCTCTGAATGGCTGGGCATGCGCAGTTAAAATTTGTCATAACGGAATGCTCGAAGACACAAATTCGCTTGGTGGGGCTCAATGGGGGAAAAGGGAGTTGGTTGCTGTGCTGTTTGTGATTCTTTTTTTTATTTTGTTGTTGTTGGTGTTGTTTTGTTTTGTTTTTATGCCCCCGCCTGCCTTGGCAGGAGTGAGGCATTCTGTGTTTCGCCGTGATGTTACGTGCGTACGTATGTATGTCACGTTCGTAACCACCTCGGGCGTAAATGTCGAGCTGAAATGTCGAGCTCAAACCTCGGGCTCAAACCTCGGGCTCATATTTTTTTTTACCTGTTGTGGTACAAAGTTGAAATTTGGTATGACATTTACTCAGACCAAGACCTATCAGTTCATGTTCAAGTTGACCCAGGGTCGTGTCCCTAGGTGGGCCCAGGGGTCAGATTGCGTAACAGGTCAAAATTGTCATATAGGAATTTGTATGCAAAACTGTCAAAATGTCTAATTATCTTGAAAATTAATCAGATTCGAACACCTAAACCATATATATTATTGTTCCTTAGGATATGACACATTCCATGACACAGACTTTGGATCCCTACGGTCACCCCTGGGCCATGCCCCGCCCCCCTTTGCTTCAGGAATGTCTTTATATCTCAGAAACTATCCATATCCCTACCCCTTAACCATATATATTATTGTTCCTTATTATAAAATGCATTGACTGATACAGACATTAGGTCCATCCCGACACCCCCCTCAAGGTCAAGGTCATTGTGGCTATTTTTAGAAAAACTTTGTCATCGCTCTAGCGCCTACATTTCTTCACCAATTTCAATATAACTTCACACAAATGTTCCATATAAAAATATCTCGAGCGAGTTCTACTTTCAAGGTCATGGCCTCAAGGTCAAGGTCACTGTGGCTATTTTTAGAAAAACTTTGTCACCGCTCTAGCGCCTACATTTCTCCACCAATTTCAGTATAACTTCACACAAATGTTCCTTACAGAAATATCTCGAGCGAGTTCGACTTTCAAGGTCATGGCCTCAAGGTCAAGGTCACTGTGACTATTTTTAGAAAAACTTTGTCATCCCTCTAGCGCCTACATTTCCCCACTGATTTCAATATTACTTCACACAAATGTTCCTTATGACAATATCTCGAGCGAGTTCGACATTCAAGGTCATGACCTCAAGGTCAAGGTCACTGTGGCTATTTTTTGAAAAACTTTGTCATTGCACTAGCGCCTACATTTTTGACCAATTTCAATATAACTTCACACAAATGTTCCTTATAAAAATATCTTGAGCGAGTTCGACTTTTAAGGTCATGGCCTCAAGGTCAAGGTCACTGTGACTATTTTTAGAAAAACTTTGTCATCGCTCTAGCGAGTACATTTCCTCACTGATTTCAATATAACTTCACACAAATGTTCCTTATGACAATAGCTCAAGCGAGTTCGACTTTCAAAGTCATAAACTTCAAGGTCAAGGTCAATGTGGCTATTTTTAGAAAAAACTTTTTCATCGCACTAGTGCCTACATTTTTTCACCAATTTCAATATTACTACACACAAATGTTCCTTATAAAAATATCTTGAGCGAGTTCGACTTCCAAGGTCATGGCCTCAAGATCAAGGTCACTGTGGCTATTTTTAGAAAAACTTTGTCATCGCTCTAGCCCTACATTTCTTCACTAATGTCAATATAACTTCACACAAATGATCCTTATGACAATATCTCGAGCAAGTTCGACTTTCAAGGTCATGACCTCAAGGTCAAGGTCACTGTGGCTATTGTTAGAAAAACTTGTCATCGCTCTAGCGCTTACATTTCTTCACCGATATCAATATAACTTCACACAAATGTTCCTTATGGCAATATCAACGAGCTCCACTTTCAAGGTCAAGGTCCCTGTGGCTATTTTTAGAAAAACTTTGTCATCGCTCTAGCGCTTACATTTCTCCACCGATTTCAATATAACTTCACACAAATGTTCCTTACAGAAATATCTCGTGCGATTTGGACTTTCAAGGTCAAGGTCACTGTGGCTATTTTTAGAAAAACTTTGTCATCGCTCTAGCGACTACATCGTCACTGATTTCAATATAACTTCAAACAAATGTTCCTAATTACAATACCTCAAACGAGTTTGACTTTCAAGGTCAATGTCTCTGTGGGTATTTTTAAAAAACTTTGTCATTGCTTTAGCGCCTACATTTATTGGTGAATTTTAATAGAACTTCACACAAATGTTCCTTAAGACAATATCTCGTGCGATTTGAACTTTCAAGGTCAGTGTCACTGTTGCTATTTTTAGAAAAACTTTGTCATCGCTCTAGCGACTACATTTCTTCACTGATTTCAATATAACTTCAAACAAATGTTCCTTATGACAATACCTCAAACGAGTTTGACTTTCAAGGTCAAGGTCACTGTTGCTATTTTTAGAAAAACTTTGTCATCGCTCTAGCACCTACTTTTATTGATGGATTTTAATAGAACTTCACACAAATGTTTCTTATGATGATATCTCGAGTTGCTTTGACTTTCAAGGGGATGACCTCAAGGTCAAGGTCACTGTGGCTATTTTTAGAAAAAACTTTGTCATCACCCTACCGCCTACATTTATAAACAGATTTTAATATAACTTCACACAAAAGATGCTTATGATAATATCTTGAGCAAGATCTACTTTCGCGGTCAAGGTCACTATGGCTATTTTTAGAGAAACATTGTCATCACTCTAGAACCTACATTTTTTGATTGATATTAAACAAACTTTACACAAATGTTGCATATGATAATATCTCAAGCAAGTTGGACTTTTGCCAGTTCAGTGTTTTCCACACACGAAGTTGTCTTGTGCGAGGGGATTTGTATTGCATGCGATGCCTACTTGTAACTTATGATATGACACATTCCAAGACACAGACTTTGGGTCCCTCCGGACACCCCCGGGCCATTCTAGAGGATGGGTGCAAGCCATATCGACAAAGATATATGGCGGGGGCATCTGTGTACTTTGGACACATGTCTAGTTTGTTTCATGCATTTATTTATTATTTTTGTTTTAATTTATTTTTTATTTTTGTTGTTGTTTTTGTTTTTCCTCATTGTGAGTTTCTCTTCCTCTTGTTGCCATTGAAAGGCTGTTGTGGCTTCTCCTGGGCATATATTTCTATATTTTAAGCCGGTCACATCACGCAAACATGCGTATATATTTGTTAACCCCCCCCCCCCCTCGCCCCCACCCTTGAAACCCGGTTTTATATACATGAAGTAAACTTTATTTTCCTATTTCTGCTCTAAAATATAGATTGTGTGTACTTGTTAGAACCGCCTCGACGAGGCGGTTCTAACAAGTATCAGCAATCTTCATTTTGAGCGGAAATTTGAAAAATGTCACAATTTTTCATCTTAAAATGTTCGTTGTTTCGGCGGTAGAGCTTACAATGTATTTGTATAGGCTAGTTTTCGTAATGACACTATTCACCATATTTGCATTATTTGCTGGCTCCCAGCTTTCACATTGTCAATATTGGAAAAACAAGTAACCAGACCCCCCTGACCTTGAAAGGTCAGGGGGGTCTGGTTACCTATTTTTCCAACACTGATAATCTGCAGACTAGGAACCAGCAAATAATGCAAATAAGGTGTATATAGGTATGTTTTCATGATGAAACATGTGCACTACTGATGCCACACTATCCAAAGCAAAAAAATGCAAATGTGGCGATCATAAGGGAAGTAATTTGCCATATTTCGGGAAAGAAGTTCTTACAGCCCTCTTTGAATTTTTCTTTTAATTTTCTGCTTGTTATACTTTAATAACGATAACGTTTGTAGGGGGATGGGAACATCTTCAAGGGCGGCAACTCCTGCAAAAGTATTTTTGTCTCCCATTTCAATAGCGTTCAAATCTAAAAGGAAAAAAATTGCTCCTCAGGAGCAATTGTTTTCCTTTAAGAGATGACCCCTTTTTCAGTGGGACAGAGTTTATAGAACAATGAACAGGAAGTCCTGAAAGTTACCTCCCTTTGAAAAATGGCGGGAAAAATTGCTAGATGTTCCCATTTCCCTTAATGTAGGTGCTTGTTTCTCGTTGGCGTCTTATATAGAAAGCGCATGGCAATTTTATCGACTCCTGATCATTGCCTTTGCTTCTATTTTCAAGGCAACTTTTATGTTCTCGGAGATGTAGCATTGACCACCGGAGTCTAACTTTTGGGTTTCGTTTGCTTCAGCATTTCAGTTGTTTCATGCTGTCGAGTCGTCAACGTTGTTTCGTCTCTGTAATCGTTTGATTTTTTGTTGTTGTTCTCGGAGATGTACTCTGATGAGTAAGAACTGAACGAATTATATTTCCATGCATATAAGCCTTTTGGTTTCATTGGGCGGCAGGGCTTGAGATGTCATTTCATCTCAATGTCGGAAAAAAAAGGTGTAAGTAGTGTTCAACTTCAAATCAAATAAACGTACCATTATTTTATTATTATTATTATTATTATTCCCTCACACACGAAGTTTGAGTCAGTCCTGTTTGTTGGTCAGTTCGTTGGTCTGTCTATCCGTATGTCTGTGACTCTTTTTTTTTTATTGTTATGTGAACTTACCTCCACATTTCTTTACAGACGGTCTTCATTTTTTTCATATGCAGTCACAACGTGGCGTATATTTGCGTGACATAAATTGAGCCCCGCCAAGCGAATTTTTGTCTTCGAGCATTCCGTCATGACAAATTTTAACTGCGCATGCCCAGCCATTCAGAGGGGCCAGGGATATGGCTTTCTGTCTGAAGGTTCCCCTTGATTCACTGTTTGTATGAGCGAGCAGCGAAGGTTCTGGCGAGACTGCGCGGATGCGCAGGCTCACCTGAACCGTCGCTGCTCGCATAGGCGATAAGTACCAAAATCGCTTGACTTGGCCCGATTGTGTCAAGACAAGGTCAATGTCACAGTCGGTAAAATAGCCTAGAAATCCAAGATTTGTTCTTTTTATGCGATTTACACGAGTTAGCTTCAGATTTTGCATATGCATTCACAATGTAGTGTAGATGTACGTGATAGAAATTTCATAGGCGTCATGTCAAGGTCAGGGTCACTGCTGATATAACATAATAGAAATCCATGACACTATCTTGTGTTTCGAATTACTTTCTTCACCGCTTGAGTTCAAAATTTGCATATACATTCACATTGAGATGCAATGTGCGTGACATTTTCATATGGGTCAAGTCAAGGTCATGGCCACTGTTACTAAAAAAAAAAATAATAAAATAAACCTGTGATGCCAATAAATTTCACATTGCTGCGCCGATCGAGTTCATATTTTGCATATGCATTCACAATATGGTCTAGATGTGTCGTGGTCCATGGCAACATTGATTTATTCAGCAGGACAAGGGTTAACGCTTAACATTCGGTTCACGATAACCCATATTCTTGGAAATAGGTGAGATCCACAGAAGAGCCGGTCTGAAGAAGCCATCTGATCAGGATCTACACTGTTTGACAATAATTTTCTGAATTTGTAGGAATCAATTACATCAAGTAATCTGATTGGTTCAAAGTAAGAAATGGGTGTGGCTAAATTAATTATTCAACATGACTAGTGTTAATGATCGATTCCTTTTCATAAGGTAGTATAGTTCAACTTTTAATGCGTGCCCTGGAAAAGGCCATCTACAACAGAATTCCATATTGGATTCTTTTACTTGCACAACGCCACCGAAAATTTTCATTTTGCTTTGTTTAACGTTTAATTTTTCGTGCACTATACGTATGCAGTAACACCTGGGTAAGAACAGAATTTCTATACCAGGCTAAAACCACGGATTTTCTTATCTTATAGGCAAGAAATACACCGACTTTTTATCCATTTGGTACCAGAAACCCCTAAAGGGGTACTTTTGCAAACAGTGCAGGCCCGGATCAGATGCCACAGAACGCGGCGTTTGAACAGGGTCTACACTGCTTGCAAAACGTTAAGCCATTTGCCGATTAAATTTTGAAGAAAATACATCCCGACCCCCCTAAATTGTGAAATGGTCCTACCATATGGGCCCCGTCAAGCGATTTTGGTACTTATCGCCTATGCGAGCAGCGAAGGTTCAGGCGAGCCTGCGCATCCGCGCAGTCTCGCCAGAACATTCGCTGCCCGCTCATACAAGCAGTGAATCAAGAGGAACCTTCAGACAGAAAGCCATATCCCTGGCCCATCTGAATGGCTGGGCATGCGCAGTTAAAATTTGTCATGACGGATTGCTCGAAGACACAAATTCGCTTGGCGGGGCTCATATATAAGGTGGACGATTCCATTTGGTACAAAAAGGGTTAACCTACTTAGACAAGCAACAGCCTGTAGTGCTAGAGGTATCGTAATAAGATACTGATCAGTGATCAGACTATGTAATGTAAATTACGCATTACGAAAACACGCCTATACAGATACATTGAAACCTTTATCGCCGAAAAAATGAAAATTTTAAGAGGAAAAATTTTGATATTTTTATTATTTCTGATCAAATTATAGACTGTGGGTACACGTTAGAAGCGCCTCATAGAGGCGGTTCTAACGAGTACCCACATTATTAAGTTAGAGCAGAAATAAGCAAAAATAAGGTATAGCCCCACAAACCCCAGTTTTACTATATAAAAGTGGGGTTCGAGGGGGTCGGCATAGGCGTGTTTTCGTGATGGGACGACTGTTTGTCAGTGGTTCGAAAGTGACAAAGCATATAAGCGTTTCGCTGCTGAGGTCCACGTGACTATCAGTAAGTAGTTGGGAATCCTGGTTTCAGTCATTTATAGAAATAAGCCACACGATTCTTATCTCTCTGACGTCAGGAGTATTGCGTAAGAGGGTTACCTGTAGAATCAGGACTGGAATTTTGTCTTTAATTTGGCAAACAGGGTAGATCCAGATGAGATGCCGCTCTAAGTCACCGTTTTCCAGCCTTCACCCAGAGACGGTCGACCCATTCAGTGCTTTCATTTGAATATAGGGAACAGAAAAGACTTCCATTGCATTGTGTTGCATATGTCAGACACAGTTTGGTGATATTTGGGCCACTAACATTACGTGATACGACTATATGAATCGTTCCTCGTCTATTCACAAGATACTTTAAGTGATCATCTTTAAATGATGATAGTTTCTTACGGAAGCGCAAGCGTCTCACTAGATCACGACATGTATGTCATCATCCCAGGAAATTTTATATTGAGATAAAGATTTATTTGTCAGAAATATCTTCACTTGTTAACTTGTTTCTGCATATTTATTGTAAGATGACCTCCAGATGCATATTTATTATAAGAATGTATGCAAACGACAATTTAACATAGTATTTATTGCATTTTGAATTAAGAAACTCATTTTATAGCTAAATAAAAGATGTTAAGATATACTTATATGTCATCAGTTCCAAATATGTATTTTGACATGAGCGTATGTTTTTGAAGATCTTTTGAAAATTTATCTCTTGTTTTCTATTTATATGTGGTCATTTTAGAAAGAATAAATTATTATTCTGGAACTTAAATTAAAAGCAAAGCACAATCAGGCAATGTACTGAAGACAAGAACCATAACTCTGACTTTACTATTTTCGGAATTATGGCTCTTGGTACTATGAAAACAGTGGTTTTAACAAATGCAAAGCGACGTGCAGAAGAAAAGAACCATAACTCTTATTTTTCTACTGTCGGAATAATGACCCTTTTGACAATGAGAACAGTGGTTTTAACAAAAATGCAAAACGATATGCAGAAAACAAGGACCGTGGTTTTAGTTATTCCTTGGGTTACTTTATAACCGTCTCATACGTTTTCAAGAAAATATACAGAATAGAAGAGAAGGCAACGATCAGGAATCGATACAATTAATCCACAGCTCCCATCAGAGACACCCAGCTCTGCGTGGAAGCATCATGCTGCCTATCTATTTCTTCAAGCCCCGATGGGCGGTACCATCGTATACGCCCTGTACCTTGAAAACGAGTTGAGATGTTTTCATAACACTTTGCCGATATGTAAAATAGAAGTAGAAGCAATGATCAGGAATCGATACAATTATCAGAGACACCAAAGGGAAAGAAATACAAACATTAAACAACATACCCTCCTGAGACGACGTACAAAAGACTGGATTTACTACTTTTGAAATGACAATTATCTCAAATTACAGAACAACATTGGGAAATTACAAAAGTAACCATTTGAAAGTGCTCAAAGGGCTTTGACTCACGAAATGAGGAAATATTAATTATGGTTCCTGAATTCTGCATTTCGTCTTAAGGTGTGATGTCTGTAAATGGTCATAAAATATCCCCAAAATACTTTCAAATTAGAAATGAGGCATAAGTATTAAACAAAACCACTACTTTTGATGTTAAATGGGCCATAATTCCAAAAAGTAGTGAAGTCAGGGTGTTTTGTCTTTTGCACATCTACTTCGTCCTATGATAACCTTCAGTTCTGTAAAGTTCGGCAGAGAAAATATGAAAGAAAAAAATGTTCCCTTGATAAAATAAACTTCTCACTTTGGACCATGACATATAATTTAGCAAAACTCACCGAAGGCTCACATCATGTGAACAAGTCCGTGAAATGAACACCCCCTTACACCCCACTTTGTATAGCAAAAACTGGGGTTTACAGGGGTAAACAATATTTTTCCTATTTTTACTCCAAGACATAGGTTGTGGGTACTCGTTAGAACCGCCTCATTGAGGCGGTTCTTACGAGTACCCACAATCTATGTTTGCGGTATAAATAAGAAAAAATTTCATAGATTTTCATCCGAAAAGTAGCCATTTTGGAGATGCGAAAAATGAACTATGTCTCACAGGTGTGTTAGCGTAATGCTTCATCATCATGTTAACAAGTTCTTGTTGCGAATTACATGCATGTCTTACATATATACTTTTTATATAAGTAAATTGCACATAGGCTGATCACTTAAAGCTTAGAAAACATAATCCACTTACCCATAATCATGCTCACAACAAGAATCACGATACAAACAATAAGTTTTTCTTTCATGTTGAATTGCTGCAGTTTTTGCTTTCTTACGCCTTTCTCATACAACCAACTGTCGCGCAATGTGCCGGAGAAAAATCAGTTATTGTAATATATGATTTTACAAACTATACACATGGAAAAAGATTATAAGGAAACACTACAAATTATACTAAGCGTCCCTTTCTCGGATGCGGCAAAACTAATTATTTAGACACCAAAAAATTCAGGTTAAGATAAACGTGTGGTGAATTGTTTTTACTTTGGCATGTTAATAGGGATATCTTTAAAGGTATGCTCTGCATGAGCAAACGTCCATGGCCCTGCTTGAAAACTGATGACGCTGGACCTGTTTTGTCTTTTTATACTTCTAATTAATTCCAAACATAATTATAGGTTAGGATTATATTCAGCATGATAAAAAATTTTGGTCCAGATTTATCACGAATAACACCATCATTGCATGTGACCTTATGATCAAGGTTACAAACTTCAAACATCCGTGTTTAAAGGCATTTCCTCTTGTAACAGTGGGACAGATCGTGTGTTCATAATTTTTTATTGCCCCTTGTGATAGACTGTAGGCAGCCCTTAACAAGGTGAATAGCACTCGTTGAATCCGCTGACTGAGGCACTTAAGGGAAAAATCAGTAATGTACAGTCAGTCAACAGTGAGTAAACTACTGATTGTCCCAAAGGAAGCCTCTTATCTGTTAAAAACAGGGGTGTTCTCTTTAGTCAGCATGGAGCGCTGTTTAATATTATGTAATGAAATGATAGTCGCCAATAATCAAGAATAAATGACATAATACTTTTGGATTTGGTTTGTATTTGGTGTGATGGTAGATACGATTTTAATGTTTTCACTGATCTCCACTGCAGCCCGTGCCCAGGAGCTCTAGTCACAGACAAAGACATCTTTCCAGACGAACTAAGCTGTCTGATGACAACTCTTGTTAAATGTTTCAACGCATTTTCCAAAGCCGGTTGTTCTATTATTATTATTATTATTATTATTATTATTATTATTATTTTGTCTCTTCTACAAGCTATCATCTAGTCTTTCATCTCTCTTCAGTGTAACGATAATCATCACAAAAACACACCTATATAAATGACACCCTTGAAAAGAAGAAATAGAGGCAATGATCAGGAATCGATACAATTAATCCACAGCTCCATTCAGAGACACCAAAGAGAAAGAAACACAAACATGAAGCACTATACTCAAACGGAAACACCAACAGCGAAAGCCAAAAGGACAGTTACTTTCACACAAAATGGTCAATAGGCTATCCAAAATAAAATTATATAAGCGTTAAAAACAACTAACAAAAAATAACCGCGACAGAAGAACCGGCTTGAAACGGTCAGCGGAAAGGTTTATACAGTAAAACTGGAGTTTAAAGGGGTAAACCTTATTTTTCTTAATTCTGCTCTAGATTATAGATTGTGAGTACTCGTTAGATCCAATGAGGCGGCTCCAACGCGTACCCATAATCTATATTTTCGGCCCCCACCTATCGGGGCTTGAAGAAATAGAAGGTCTGCCCTGGCAAAGCGGTGCGAGTCGGACCGTCCATGCTTATGAACCCTATTGGTATCATTGGGCGACAGGGCTTGAGATGTCATTTCATCTCAATGTCGGGTAAAAGACCACAAAATTGGAAGCAACGTCTCCAAAATGACCTATACACAATGCTGACAGTGACGTTAAACCACAAATCAAACAAACAATAATCTATATTTTGAGCATAAATCAGAAAAAAATGGCACAAATTTTCATCTTAAAATTTTCGTTTTTTCGGCGATAAAGATGCATTTATAAAGCGTGTTTTCATAATGCAAATTCACAGTAACATATCCTTGAAAATCCAAGTTTATGTGTATAAAGACAACAAAAAAAACATGGTTACATGGAAACGTATATCTGAATTAAACAATATTTAGGTTCTACAAACCTGACCAAATAATGGACATTGTTTGCTAAAAAAAAGCAAAAAGCATATTATGAGTGCTCGTAAGCAACTAGTTAAAAACGAGCAAACCCAGTATGGCATAACAAAACTAAACCGCAACAGAATAACCGCCTTGGAACAGCAGCGGAAACGAATTCCACTGGGGGGGGGGGGGGAGGCTTAAATCGATTTTACGTGGCCACAATCATCGCCCTTACTTTCGACAAAAAAAAATGTTCAGTCCGCATGAAGGTCTCTTAACACGTCAGTGCTACATCTCCGTGAACACAAAAATCAAACAAACACAGAGGTGAAACAACGGCGAGGACTCGACAGCAAGAAACAACTGAAATGTTGGAGCAGAAGAAAACCAACAGTTAGACTCCGATGGGCCCAACCAGAGACAGACCATCAGGTACCCACCAACATAAGCCTTTACGTTGGAACCGTCATAGAATCCGAGGTCTGACCCATCAGCGTGCAATTAAAGAGGGAAACAAAGTTGTCAATCGTAATTGAAGTGTGTTCTGGCTCCAGCAGACAAGCCCGCTATCAATGTGGTCATTGTTTGACAGCTCCACTATGTTAACACACTTCAGCAAGAACTTGGTGGTACAAATGCCTCTGTTGTGCAGACTTTGGCTGTAGAGAGGGTTGTAATTGATGACCACATTTGTCATTCAGCCACCAAGTTTGCTGTATTTGTTACAGAAAGCCAAGACAAGCTTCCAACGTTATATTGGCTATTTAAGCTTCATAAAAGACCATACAGGCACGGTTTATTGCAAATTCAAGCTCTTGTCGCACCACCGAACTTTTCAAATTATTAAATTCATGTTTTTCTGCCATCAAAACACGTGTGAATAAATATTGCGACAAAGTCTTTGAACGATCAGGGGGATATCTGATTTTGGTCTATAAAAATTCTAATGGAGAGTTGAAGTGGAGGCAATGATCAGGAATCGATACAATTAACCCACACCTTCCATCAAAGACACCAAAGGGAAAGACACTCAAACATGAAACAACATACCCTAATGGAAACATCAATAGCGGAAAGCCAAAAGGATAGTTACTTTCCCACAAAATGGCCAAAAAGGCTATCTAAAATAAAATGACACAAACGACACAAAAACCCAAAGACAAACCATAACGAAATAAACCGCGACAGAAGAACCGCCTTGGAACGATCAGCCGAAACGAATTCCACTGAAGTTTAAATTAAAATCCAGACGTTTTCGTGCTTCATGTCTATGTATGATTTTTCCGACCTTTACAGTATATTTCCCCATAATTTTATAAAAAAAAATCTTAATGATTTAATTTAATGGACATTTTAGAGGGAAGACTCCCTCTCTCTTGCATGTAATGTAAGAAATACGGTTTTCACTTCTGAAGAGCATAAACATTATACTTAAATGTCATGTCAGAAAGTTTGTGAAGCTCTCACCGTTCTACTTGACAATATTTACATTAGATTTGGCACCAAGTTATTTAGACAAGTTGTGGTATTCCGATGGGTACGATTTGCGCACCCCATGTGGTTGATATGTTCTTGTTTTGTTATGAAAGAGACTTCATGGTGTCCTTTTCCGTCGAAAACCAATCTGAAATCATTGAATCCTTTAGCTCGACTTCTAGATATTTGGTGGATTTATTAAATATTGACAATACCCATTTCGATGGTATAATCAGTAAAATTTACCACCAGAACTTCAGTTAAATGAAGCAAAAATTTCTGATACCGAGGTCCCGTTCTTAGATTTACGTCTATCTATTGTAGATGGGTTTGTTTCTTGCAAAAAAACATGATAAACGCGATGATTTTAATTTTGAGATTGTAAATGTTCCTTTTTCGGATGGTGAAACACAAACATGAAACAACAGACCTAATGGAAACATCAATAGCGGAAAGCCAAAAGGACATTTACTTTCCAACAAAATGGCCAACAGGCTATCCAAAATAAAATAACACAAGCGACACAAATACCCAAAGAAAAACCACAACAAAAATAAACTGCGACAGAAAACCGCCTTGGAACGGTCAGCAAAACCTTTTCAAACTTTTTATAGACGTTATTCCGATTTAATTTCAAAATTCAATGTAGGACTTAAACTTGTAAGAAAAGGTCACTCAGGAAAGGCAACAATCCAAGGGCACAGCCGTCTCAAGTCACCTACAGAAAGTGACATGGAGGCACACACAAAAACAGAAGAAACATATACCATCGACACAAAGCCAAATAACAGTTAAGACACTACAAACGAACGACTGAAAAAAAATCTCTTCTGCAACAAGGTCTATCAGAACCCGAATTTTATGGTGACTTAGTATAGAAGTTAACAAAATATATATAATAACAATGACTTCATCTCCCGATTCCGTAAAATCGTTCTTCGATATAAAAATACTGTGTACAACATAAATATTTGTTTGTTTGTTTGTTTGATTTGAGGTTTAACGTCCCCGTCAACACTGTAAAGGTAATTTTTGAGACGTTGCTTCCAATTTTGTGGGACTTTTACCCGACATTGAGATGAAATGACTTCTTAAGCCCTGTCGTCCAGTGAAACCAATAGAGTTTATTAGCATGGACTGTCCGCCTCGCACCACGGTTCTTGGACAGGCTTAGGTCCTCTAAGCGGTTTACCAATACTAGTGTGCGAGCCGGATTCAGCTCTGCGTGGAAGCATCATGAAGCCCATATATTTCTTCAAGCCCCTATGGGCGGGGGCTAAACATAAATATTATACGACAGACTGAATGCATGGTAGTTAACCCAATCACGGTTGACAACTTTGCTTCCCTCTTTAGTTGAACGCCGGTGGGTCAGGCCTCAGATTCTATGACGGTTCCAGCGTAAAGGCTTGCTGAGAAATAGAGAGAATTTAATGTTATGTAATGATGCTCTGGCCCATCGGAGTCCATCTGTTGGTTTTCTTTTTGCGGCCTCGTAAAATCGATTTAATCCTACTCCCACGGTGAAATTCGTTTCACTGACCGTTCCAAGGTGGTTCTTCTGTCGCCGTTTATTTTGTTATGGTTTGTTTGTGTATCCCCTGTTTGTTTGTTTTTTGTTTTGCTTTGTTTTATTTTATTTTATTTTTTTTTTGTTTTGTTTTGGATAGTCAATTGTCCATTTTTTGGGAAAGTGACTGTCCTTTTGGCTTTCCGCTATTTGTGTTTCCATTAGTTTGTTTTTGTTTCATTTGAGGTTTAACATCCCCGTCAACACTGTAAAGATCATTTTGGAGACGTTGCTTCCAATTTTGTGGGATTTTTACCCGACATTGAGATGAAATTACGTCTCAAGCCCTGTCGTCCAATGAAACCAATAGGGTTTATAAGCATGGGCGGGCCGACTCGCACCGCTTTGCCCGGACAGGCTTACGTCCTCTAAGCGGCAAACCAGTACTCGTGTGCGGGTCGGTTTCAGCTCTGCGTGGAAGCATCATGCAACCCATATATTTTTTCAAGCACCGATGGGTGGGAGCCGGTTGTTTGCAATAGAGTCTAGGTTTTCATTTTTTGTGTTTCTATGGGAGCTGTGGGTTAAGTGTATCAATTCCTGATCATTGCCTTTACTTCTGTTTTCCATATTTAGAAAATATGTGTGATCATATGATAAACCAAGGGAAATCCTGACTGTTTCGGTTTAGATGAAAATGTGTAAGAAATACCTCACTGGTAAAATTTCAGACAAAAACAAGTTTGGTTTCTTGCAAATTGGTTAAAATAACATGCGTTGTCAGCTTGTTACTTTTTTACAAATTGCGAAGGGCGAGGGATGTTCAGTAATTATCAGGAAAATAATTTTGTGGGTTAATCTATCGATTCCTGATCATTGCCTTCACATCTATTTTGTTTTGGATAGCCAATGGCCCATTTGTAATTGTCCTTTTGGATTTCCGCTATTGATATTTCCATCAGGGTCTAGCCGGTTACTTCATGTTTGTGTTTCTTTTCCTTTGGTGTCTCTGATGGGAGCTGTGGGTTAATTGTATTGATTCTTGATCATTGCCTTCACTTCTATTTTGCTATATAAAAGTGGGGTTCAATGGGGTCAGAATTGTTTATGCCTGTTTTCATGATGCTGACTCGTCAAGGGCACAGGCACTTGGCCCGTTGATTTGTCCGAAAAACATGTGGAATGTGTTTAAAGTCAAAATATGAGTGAAAATATTTTTTTTCATACTGGTATAGAAAGCTAGACAAGGTTCACGACAAACCAGCTCCATTTTCTCGGTACACATTAAATGAAGATTGGCACAGACACATGTTTTGACACAGGAAGGTATATTTTGTATGAAGTTCAACCTATGGCATGCAGAATTACAACAAAATAATGCAGAACACCTGGATCAAGCCCCATTGTGATCTACACGTCAAATTACCCCGGGTAGACTTTAGTAGGACAACTAACTGTCACACCAACTTCATGGTTTTTCACAGTTTCCCTGCGATGTCCTGTTGAAATCCTATAATATCAGAACAAAAGTCAACACACCTAGGAATATTAATAAATATGCTCTCACCTAATGCAAAAGTTTTCGCCAGTTAAGCATTATTACCAGCAATTTTCGCCTTTTTGTGTGCTAGCAGGCATTTCTTGTTGCAATATTGTTTTCATTCTATATCTTGAAGCTGATGTTATCCGAGCGCTGATTGGTCGAAATCGCTGGAGTTCCCAAATTTCGACCAATCAGCTCGCAGATTACATCATCTTCAAGATACAGAATGAAAACAAAATTGGAATGAGAAATGCCTGCTCGCATGAAAAAAGGTGAAAATTGCTGGTAATAACGGTTATCTGGAGAAAACTTTTGCACTAGGTGAGAGCATCTTCATTGATATTTATAAAAATGTTGGCTTTTGTGCTGACATTATCAGATTTCCGCAGGAAATCGCAGGCAAACAGTGAAAAACCATTGAGTGGGTGTGACAGTTAGTTGTCCTACTAAGGTCTATCCGGGGTAATTTGACGTTTAAACTAAGATGGTGTTTGAACCAGGTGTTCTGCATTATTTTGATGAAATTCTGCATGTCTTAGGTTGAAGTTCATACAAAATGTACCTTCCTATGTCAAGAAATATGCCTGTGCCAATTGTCATTTTATATGTACCGAGAAAATGGCACTGGTTTGTTGAGAACCTTGTCTAGCTTTCTATACCAGTATGAAAAAAAATCTGGATTTTTTTTTTTTTACTCATGACATTTTTTTTCGGACAAATCAACGGGCCAAGTGCCTGTGGTCAAGGGTTGAATGATGCATAAAAAAGAAAAACATATTATTACATCAATATATAAATATATATAGAAATCATGAAAAAAACAACAACACCCGTTTAGAGCCCAAAAGAGGACAGTTTCTCATCATATAGGAGTGATATCATAATCACGAAAACATGTGTATATAATTTTAACCCCCCTTGAACCCCACTTTAATATAGAAAAACTAGATATTACAGGGGTAAACTCAATCTATATTTTGTGCAGAAATAAGAAAAATATTACAATTTTTCATCTTAAAAGTATCTTTTTTTTAGGCAGTAAAATTTTCAATATATTTGCATAGGCATCGTTTCGTAGTAGTCGGCCCTCATCATTCTCACGCGTACATATATCACCTGACGCTTACGAAATCAATGTTTTCCTGCATTTATGCAAGATGTTACTCGAAATAAATCCTTATATAGAAAGTTAATTTTCTATTCCCGAAAATTCTCGCGATTGTCCACTACAATCCAAAATGCCCACTCACATTTTTATACCCATTGGTGATTTATCTCGTGGTTGAATCGCGACTTAAAGTAGAACTTCGATGGCTCGAACCCCGATGGCTCGTTTACCATGGCTGAGTCGAATCCGTTCTTGAGCCCCCAGCGAAATCCTCTACATAAGAAATAGTGGGGGATTATTAAGGAGATTTTAGTCTTTTATCTTGCAAATGTATGCTGTGTGTACACATTAGAATCGCCTCAATAATCGCCTCAACACACAGCATACATTTTTATTTGTAAACATTTTTATTCTAGAACACCGAAAAGATGTCCCAAAGTATATAGTTATGCTCCTTACAGTAACCCTCAGTGGCTCGAATCATCCCCGTCTCGAACAGATTTTCGTGGTTCCAAAGGTGATCGAGCCATTTAATTTCGACTGTAGTTTGGCGTTGATTCACTTCCTTTTCCTTGATCTTCCGCAGTTTCTAAAAGCGACAACAGGTATCGTTTAACCAAGACTTGTATCATTTATGTAAATTTGCAGTCTGTGACATAGTTTCCACTTGGCTGGATGGAAATAATATCGCTAACCCATTCAGTGCCGAAAACCCCAAAAGGGGTAGTTGGCAAACAGTACTGGCCCAGATCAGACGCCGCAGAACGCGGCGTCTGATCAGGGCCTACACTGTTTGCAAAAAGTTCAGCCAGTTTACAAATAGATTATGAAGAAAATACAACCTGGCACCCCTGAACTTTCAAATGGACTCCTGCTGTATATAAGGAGGAAGATTCCATTTGGTACAAAAAGGGTCAAACCAATACTAACAGTAAGAAACACATCTGGCATATTGTCTATCTGTGTTTCAATAAGGGAGACAACTTTTGTGATATACTGTACAGCAAAACTTCCTCTTTTAAGACCAACTTTGTGACTGTTCAAAAGTGGTCTTCCCACCATTTTTGAACAGTTCTAAAGGCGGTCCGTATCTTCGATTCATTGAATCACACAATAGATAAGAAGAAAGACTCACAGAAGGAATTAGATTCATGTTAAGACAAAACAGGGGGAGTGGGAAACTCCGGGCAAACTTTGAAAACTTGAGACGAGAAATAAAGACTGACATAACACAAATCACGGCCCCCGCCCATAGGGGCTTGAAGAAATAGATGGGCTGCATGATGCTTCCCCGCAGAGCTGAAGCCGACTTGCACACGAGTACTGGTAAACCGCTTAGAGGATCTAGGCCTGCCCAAGCAAAGCGGTGCGAGTCGGCCCGTCCATGCTTATAAACCCTATTGGTTTCATTGGGCGGCAGGGCTTGAGATGTCATTTCATCTCAGTGTCGGGTAAAAGTCCCACAAAATTGGAAGCAACGTCTCCAAAATGACCTTTACAGCGCTGACGGGGACGCTAAACCTCAAATCAACCAACCAACACAAATCAGCACGGTTTGTGTGTGAATAACTTGGTAGGAGATGTAAAGGCATATACAGATATACAGTGGAATTCGTGTCCGCTGACTGTTCCAAGGCGGTTTTTCTGTCGCGGTTTATTATTGTTATGGTTTGTCTTTGGGTGTTTGTGTCGCTTATATTATTTTATTTTGGATAGCCTTTTGGCCATTTTGTGGGAAAGTAACTGTCCTTTTGGCTTTCCGCTGTTGATGTTTCCGTTGGGGTCTGTTGTTTCATGTTTCTTTCCCTTTGGTGTCCCTTATGGGAGCTGCGGGTTAATTGTATCAATTCCTGATCATTGCCTCTACTTCTATTTTATACCAATAGCCGGAAGAAAGACAGGCGAGATGTCTGAACTCAAAGTAAAAGAGGAGGGAACGGGGTTGCTTAATCAGAATCTGAAAGGACAGAGGAACTAGCTGGTCAATTCAAAAAGGTCCCATTGACCCGAAGGCTGAGCCATGGTATTTAATAGAATTTTACAGTCTCAGGGGCCGTTCCCTCTATGGTCTGAGAAGCCACAACTCTATTGGTTCTCTTCCTTGTTATCTTCACAATATTGCATTAATGGGCTGAGATCCTATGCCACGTTTTCGTGCCCAACATCCTAATCTACCTACATCATTCTTAGACCCCCGCCCAGCGGGGCTTGAAGAAATATATGGGCTGCATGATGCTTTCACGCAGAGCTCAATCTGATCCACACAAGAGTACTAGTAAAGTAGAAAAGAATCCATACAATTAACTTACTCCACCCATCAAAGACACCAAAGGGAAAGAAACACAAACATGAAGCGACCAGACCATAATGGAAACCTAAACAAAGGAAGGTCATAAGGACAGTTACTTTCCCACGAAATGGCCAAAATGGCCATCCAAAATAAAAAGACACAAGTGATACTCACAGTAAGTAACAAACAACAATATAAATAAACCGCAACAGAAGAACCGCCTTGGAACGGCAAGTGGAAAAAAATTCCACTGGGGGGCTTAAATCGATTTTACATGGCCATAATCCTCGCCTTTAGCTCTGTCGCGGTATACACTAATTTTGTTTAGTCCGCATGAAGGCTTCCTAACTCATCAGTGTAACATCTCCGAGAACATATAAATCAAAAAACTACAGAGATGAAACAAGGATGAGGACTCGACAGCGTACAACAACAGAATGGCTGGAACAAAAGAAAACCAACAGTTAGACTCTGGACTCAGGGACTTCAACATCTCAACGTAGTCGTGGGAACAAATTGCACAGCACAGAGCGAAGTGGCGAGGTCTCATCAAAAGGGGTGCCAATGAATAAGAGGCAAACAGTATCAGTGAAGCTGATCAGAAACGTGCACAGCGCAAAGCCAGAGCTAAGGCTAAGGCATCACAAACAGAGTTGTCTTCCTCTAGCCTCTGTTGTACGTTTTGCAACAGACAGTTCCGAGCTAGAATCGGTCTCATCAGCCATCTTAGAATATACAAATAGGAACATATCTCAAATATGATTAAGATTGGTCATTGTCAGTAATGACAGACGAACTTTTATATTAAACGCATCACTGAATTGACCAGCCAGTTCCTCTGCCCTTTCAGATTCTGATTCAGCAACCCCATTCCTTCCTCTTTTACTTTGGGTTGAGATACTCCGCCTGTCTTTCGTCTGGCTATTGGTATATCTGTAGAAGCCTCACCTACGAAGTTATTCAAATACGTTGATTGTTTTTATGTCAGTCTTAATTTTTCGCCTCAAGTTTTCAAACTTTGTCCGGAGTTTCCCACTCCCACTTTTTTGCCTTAGCATGAATATAATTCCTTCTGTGAGTCTTTCTTCTTACCTCTAGTGTGATTCAAGGAATCGTAGATTGGAAGGATATGATTTTCGGCCCAAGTTTGAATGAAATAAATGAAAAAGGTTACTTTGGAATCAAATAATACATATTAGAATGAAAACCAGAAACTCGGTTTTATTGAGTTTCTTCATAAACAGCACTGTTGTCTGCAAAGTAGAAGTAAAACAAAGATCAGGAATTGATACAATTAACTTACTCCACCCATAAAAGACACCAAAGGGAAAGAAATACAAACATTAAGCGACCAGGCCATAATGGAAACCTAAACAAAGGAAGGCTGAAAACGCCCCTAGCATCGATTTCAGCGGTACTCGACTTTCAAATTACACGCAATGGACTCGATGCATCCAAAGAAAATAAAAATATAATCTGCACTAGGATGAAGTACGGGGAGACGTTTTACGGCCGCCACACAGCACTAAACACCAGCTGCATTGTCGTTAAATAAATGAAAAAGGTTAACTTTGGAAGCAAAGAATACATATTAGAATGAAAACCGGAAACTCGGTTTTATTGAGTTTCTTCATAAACAGCTCTGTTGTCTGCTACGGCGAATACGCCCCCTAGCATCGATTCCAGTGGTACTCAACTTTCAAATTACACGCAATGGATTAGATGCATCCAAAGAAAATAAAAATATAATCTTCACTATGGTGAAGTACGGGGAGACGTTTACGGCCGCCACACAGCACTAAACACCAGCTAGAAGTTATCAAATCAAAGTTCTCCTGGACAGACCGAGCATCTGAATGACCATTAAAGTAGTTTTCCTTTGCAAGTCATAGCGCATCCTTCCTCATAGTTTCATATTCACCTCTTTGATGTAAGTACACCTTCTTACGAGACTTCTTTATAGGCGGAATGAAGATCAAACAATATCATGATCACTGAGTTTGTCTGGAGACTGAATGTGTTCAACCTGACCTGGTAAAAGTGTAAGAATCAAAGCCAAAGTGTTCTAAACACAAGCAGGGAAGTTAACAATTTGTGAGAAGGCATGATCATTCATAACGTCAATTAAAATTTCGTACTGACTCAGCATCGATCTTTGCTTACTGAGCCCGTCGGGCCTAAAAAAGTCGCTTATGTTTATGTCACTTAGAACATGTACTGCGGGGAGTTTCTGCCCTTATGCTGAGACTTAATTCGATCTAGCTGAACTTTAAATAACTGGAAGTTGTCGACTGTGCCATCTGGTTGTCGAAAAATAAGACCTTTCGTTGGCAAACACCTTAACCCAGACAGGCTCTGAGCTATTTTCCAGTTCCATGAATGGCGTGTGAGAGATGTTTCTGTGAATGCGAACCACCACCCCGCCACCACGAGAGTTTCTGTCGTTTCTGTAGACACGGTACTGACAGGTTTCAAGGAAAATCTCCGAAGTCGTGAGTGAACTGTCAAACTTTGTTTCCTAAACAACCACAAAATGTGGTTGGTGAGTATTAAGGAAAGTTAAAACAGATGTGGAGGCAATGATCAGGAATCGATACAATCAACCCACAGCTCCCATCAGAGACACCAAAGGGACAGAAACACAAACATGAAACAACAGACGTAATGGAAACATCAATAGCGGAAAGCCAAAAGGACAGTTACTTTCCAACAAAATTGCCAATAGGCTATCCAAAATAAAATAATATAAGCGACACAACCACCCAAAGACAAACCATGACAAAAATAAACCGCGACAGAAGAACCGCCACGAAACGGTCAGTGGAAACGAATTCCACTGGGGGGCTTAAATCGATTTTACGTGGCCACAATTTGTTCAGTCCGTATGAAGGCCTCCTTACTCATCAGTGTAATACAAATAATCAAACAACCATAGAGATGAAACTACGGTGAAGACTCGACAGCAAGAAACCACTGAAACGCTGGAGCAAAAGAAAACCAACAGTTAGACCCCGATGGGACCGACCAGAGATAGAGCATCAGGCACCAACCAACATTACCTTGAATGAGATCTCTCTAATTCTCAATAAGCCTTTACGCTGGAACCGTTATAGAATCTGAGGCCTGACCACCGGTGTGCAATTAAAGAGGGAAGCAAAGCTGTCAACCGTGATTGGGTTAACTACCATGCATGCAGTCTGTCGTAGAACATTTATGTTGTACCAAATCTTTTTATAACGAAGACTGATTTTCGAAAATGGGTGCTGAAGTCATTGCGGTTATAAATTTTTCTGAATTTATATATTTAGTCACCATAAAATTCGGGTTCCGATAGACCTTGTGGCAGAAGAGATTTACGTCCAATATTGAATTTTGAAATTAAATCAGAAGGACGTCTATAAAATTTTGAAAAGGCTTTGCGTACAAGTATTTTCCCCTTATACCATTGATGTTTAAACTGCAAAATTGAAGTGAATGCAGTGATCAGGAATCAATACAATTAACCTAACAGAGACACCAAAGGGAAAGAAACATAAACATGAAATAACTAGACCCTAATGGAAACATCAAGAGCGGAAAGCCTAAAGGACAGTTACTTTCCCACCAAATGGCCAATTGGCTATCCAAAACAAAATAAAATAAGCGATACACACACTCAAGACAAACCACAATATATTAAACCGCGACAGAAGAACCGCATTGGAACGGTCAGTGAAACGAAACCCACTGGCGGTGGTAGGGCTTAAATCGATTTTACGCGGACTTTTTTTTGCAAAGTTTGAAACCGTCTGTCATTACTGACAATGACCAATCTTAATCATATTTGAGAAATGTTACAATTTTGTGTTCTATGATGGCTGATGAGACCGATTCTAGGTCTGAATTGTCTGTTGTAAAAAAGAGCAGCAGAGGCTAAAGGAAGCCAACTCTGTCGGTGATGCCTTAGCTCTGGTTTTGCGCTATGCGTGTTTCTGCTCAGCTTCACTGATTCTTTTTGCCTCATAATTATTTGCACCCCTGTTGATGAGACCTCACCACTTTGCTCTGTCCTGTTCAACTTGTTCCCACGACTATGTTGGAATGTTGAAGTCGCTGAGGGAGGCTTTGAGGGTGTCCTTGTAGCGCTTCTTCTGACCACCTTGGGAGTGTTTGCCCATTTCTAGTTCTCCATACAGAATTTTCTTTGGCAAACGTTCCTCAGCCATTCTGGTAGCATGGCCTCTCCATCTTAACGGTGCTAATTGCAGAAGAGTATGTACAGTTTGCATCCCTGTCCTGTTCAGAACTTCCATGTCTGGAATCCTGTCTTGCCACTTAATCTTTAAGAGTTTTCTAAGAAAGCTAGTATGGAAGTGATTCAGTCTTCTGGCTGCTGTTGGTAAACTGTCCATGTTTCATACGCATATAATAGTGTTGGCAGCACCACAGCTCTGTAGACTTTCAGTTTTGTATCAAGTCTGATTCCACTTCGATCCCAGACACTACCACTTAGTCGTCCGAATGCGGCACCCGCTTTGGCAATCCGGGCATTGACTTCATCAATGTGCACAGCTCTTGACTGTGTGCTCCCAAAGTATGTGAACTTGTTGACCACTATCTATCTTGCTATCTTCCACCGTGATGGTGGGCTCTTTGTAATACTTACCAGGTGCTGGCTGGTAGACTACTTCAGTCTCTTTGATACTGATTGTGAGATCATAGCTATCACAGGAGTCGGATAGTTGCTCTATACCTGGCATCTCTTCTGTAGGAGCACCTTTTGTCATGTCATCACCAAAGAGGAACGCATCTAGCACCTCTGTCGGCATCTTGGATTTGGCATGCAACCTTCTGAGATTAATAAGCTTCCCATCAAAGCGATACCTATTAGGTATGCCGTTGTCACCATCCTGGAAAGCATCTGTGAGCCTTGCAGAAATCATCATGCTAAACATTGTTTGGGCTAACACACAGCCATGCTTGACTCCATTTGTCATCGGGAATGGATCTGAAAACTCACCATCATTTTGGACCCGTGCAAGCATACCATCGTGGAACTGCCTCACCATTGCTATAAACTTGGTCATACTTCACAATGATCTTCCAAAGGCCCTCACGACTAACTGTGTCAAATGCTTTGGTGAGGTCAACAAAGGTCATGTATAGGCCCATGTTCTGTGTCTGGCATTTCTCTTGCAGCTGCCTTGCTGTGAAGATCAGGTCAATTGTTCCTCTGTCCTTTCTAAAACCCACCCTGGCTTTCTGGTAGAAGCCCTGAATGTTCAAGATGTTCATTTAGTCGGTTAAGTAGGACTCTTGCAAGGACTTTCCAGGCAATTGACAATAGAGATGCCACGGTGATAAGGGTTCCCTTTCCGTTTGAATAGCTGGATAATTGACGCATTCTTGAATTCTTGAGGGATGGTTTCTTTTTTCCACATAATGTGAAATAACTCTGTCAACTTCTTTGCCACTGGAGAATCTCATTCTTTGTAAATCTCAGCAGGTATTGCATTTGGTCCTTGGGCCTTGCCAGATACCAGAAGTTTTATTGCTTTCACTGTTTCAGTAACGGTTGGGAACTTGTCAAGCAGCAGATTACATTCATCCTGTGGTACTCTGTTGATAGCATCATCATTGATAGAGGATGGCCGAATAAGATCACTATCGAAGTGCTCAGTCCACCTTTTGATGATAGCCTCTTTGTCAGTCAGAAGACTAGTTCATCTGTACTGAGAAGAGGAGTGGTTCCTCAGCTATGGGGACCATAAACAGTCAGGTGATGAGGCCTAATTGGCCGAAACTAGCTAGTCTGGCCCAGAAAACATGTACACTCCATATTTTTCACTTCTGTAGTGTATTCCTTGCTTCCAAAGGATAACCCTTTTATAGAACATATTTAACTTCACTACAGCTGGTGTGTGGGAATGTGTGGCGGCGGTAAAACGTCTCCCTGCCCTACATCATAGTGTAGATTATATTTTCTTGTCCTTTGGGATCATTGATTCCATTGTGGAAATTTGAAAATATCTGAGGGTCACTGATGAGGCCTAATTGGCCGAAACTAGCTAGTCTGGCCCAGAAAACATGTACACTCCATATTTTTCACTTCTGTAGTGTATTCCTTGCTTCCAAAGGATAACCCTTTTATAGAACATATTTAATGCATCAAATAACTTCTTCATATCCTTTCTGTCTGCAAAGTACTGCATTTCATCAGCCTTGTTGCTTAGCTAGGAGTATTGCATGTCTCTGAGTCTTGTTTGGACTGTCTTGCAGTTACGTTCATCCACTGCTATTGTCATCCGGGCTTAGCTCCAGATGTCTAGAGAGTGTCTAGCCCCTGGATCCAGCTAGGTCAGGACGAGAGTGAGGTTGACTCTGCGTGCCTCTCCCTCACTATATCCAATTCACAGCGCATGTCATCTCAATCATATACACACAGTCACCACAGGCACACATATGCATGAAACTCAAAAAGCCCTGTGGCGATGGGCGAGCGGCGAAGCAGCAGGTGAGGATACACTGGAAGCTGTAGTTGAGGACCTGAACACAGGCGGTTTGGTTCTATATGGCCGCTTTCCTTAAGAATGAAGCAGTACGAGTAATTCGGCAGCCGAACTTAGTGACTGGGCAGACCTTTTTAGGATTGCACTAAGAGTACCTCCTGCTTTGTAGATCTCAGCAGGCTTACTCGGCTTACTTGTGTCGGTAATCGGAGATTTACTCCTTTATCCTTTGATAGAGATTCAGATTTGTTTCGCTTGTCCAGTTCTATATATTCACTGAAGAAAGAGTCTAACTTACAAACCTCACATTTCGGGCCAATTTCATGAACAGTTTGAGTCTATCAAAGTGCCACACTCAGCACCTGAGATGTAAGAACATTCCGTGTATATCGACATTTCACACAGATCCATTACGATAACACATCCGAGTGATATAGTGCATTTTTTCACACCTCGAAAAAGGTAATTTGTCTGATGAAAATCTGTGATATTTTTCTTATTTATACTCAGAACATAGGTTTTGGGTGCTCCTTAGAACCGCCTCATTGAGGCGGTTCTAACGAGTACCCACAGCCTATGTCTTGGTGAAGGAATAAGGAAAATAATGTTTACCCCCTTAAACCCCAGTTTTCCCTACATAAAGCGGGGTTTATTGTGGTGTTTATTTCACGGACTTGTTCACGTGATGACATTGAACTGTCTTGTGGCTATTGAGGACAGCACCACTACACAGGCAGCAGTCAGCTTTGCAAGCTGCGTAATGCCAAGTTCCAATTCAAAATTTGTTTGTTAACGAGTTCACAGCGTGACGATAGCAGCCATCTCATGCGACCCGTTTACAGAATTATTTCGCAAAAACCACAACGAGGCCTTGGACCGGGATTAGTTTCAATGGCTTCGACCAGGATCATTTTAAAATTTTCAAACAAACGTGGCATTTCGCTATACGTAGCGAATACCTAGCAAAACACGAAGTAATAAGACTAAAACGTAGCAAAACATTCATTACGTACAGAAACGTAATGAACAATACACCTGGAGGTCCTCAACATATTACGCTATGCATTTATACCTAGGGTTTCCTATGTCTTAACCCATTGAGAACCAGAAACCCCAAAACGGGTAATTGGCAAACAGTGCAGGCCCAGATCAGACGCGGCGTCTGATCAGGGCCTACACTGTTTGCAAAAGGTTAAGCCATTTTCCAAATAAATTTTGAAGAAAACACAACCTGTAACCGCTAAATTTTGAATTGGACTTGTGCTGTTTATAAGGAGGAAGATCCCATTTGATACAAAAGGGTTAATATGTTTTGCTACGTTTTATTCCACGTTTTATTGCGTTCCAGTAGGTTTTGGTAGGTGTTACTTCCCTTCAAAACGGCGCGAAATTGACGTAACTCAATGTGCAAAAGTTGCTAGATGTTACTTCCCTTCAAAACGGCGCGAAATTAACGTAGCTTAACAGGTAACAGTGTGACTAGGACCTTAAACATTTAGGTGTATCGAAATACCTTAATAAATTGATATTTGTTTTCTAAGATATGCTTTTGATTTATTTTATAGTGTTGCAACAGATGGAGCAGACCAATATTATCTATGTACCGTATTGAACATAAATATCCAGAAACGTGCATGATATATACTATATAGTCCAACTTCAATGGCTCGAACACCTTTTGGATCACGAAAATCTGTTCGAGACAGGGTCAGTTCGAGACACTGAGGTTTACTGCCAGAAAGCATGACGGGGTTAATTTTGGGACATCTTTTTTGTGTTCTATAATAAAAATGTGCGTTGTGTATACTCATTAGAGTCGCCTCATCGAAGCGATTCTAATGAGTGTGTACTCATTAGAGTCGCCTCATCGAGGCGATTCTAATGCGTACACACAGAATACATTTGCAAGTTAAAATTCGAAAATCTCCTTAATTATCCCAAACTACTTCTTACTTGGTGGAATTCTCTGGAAACTCAAAAACGGGTTCGACTCAGCCATGGTAAATGAGCCATCGGCGTTCGAGCCATCGAAGTTCTACTGTAGTTACAAGCCTCGGCAAACAGTGCTAATTGAGCTCAGACTGGTCTTGAAGGGACAGTCTGATCAGGCTGCATTCCCTTTTTCGCGTAAAAAGGTCTTTGCGATTGAAATATATTGTGCGTAATTCCTTATACCTCAAGGCTTCATGATTAAAACATGTTCGATTTGAGCTAGTGACTAACTTCCCTTTTCATAGGTCCTGGTGAATGAATGTCATTTGATATGTCACCAGTAACGATTCCGATTCAGAGTTGAGTTTAAATACGCCACATGGTTCTTACAGCTGTTTTGAAGACGTGACTGCCGGGCCTTAGTTAGAGAAAAGGGTTCTAGGCATCTTAGCGTCACTTTAAAAGTCTGCGCAAGGCAAGCTTTCGAGTTTACGATCACGAAAACACGCCTATATAATATTGACCCCCTCGAACCCCACTTTTATATAGTAAAACTGGGGTTTGCAGGGGTAAACCTTATTTTTCTTATTTCTGCTCAAAATATAGATTGTGGATACTTGTTGGAACCGCCTCATCGAGGCGGTTCCAACGAGAATCCACAATCTATGTTTTGAACAGAAAAAAGAAAAACATCACAATTTTTCATCTTAAAATTTTCATTTTTTGGCCATAAAGGTTACAATGTATTTGTATAGGCGTGTTTTCGTAATGAATGGTAAAAATTGTATTCAATGTGTTATTTGAGCTCAAAACCATAATTGTTGGTACTCGCCTAAAAACATGTATGTGAAACAGCTGAACGTAAAAAAACATACCTTTGCAAACAATGTAGATCCTGGTCGGAATCTACACTGTTTACCATGCAGTTTGTGAATTAATAGAGTATAAAGTGGAGCGTGATAGCTCAGTGGTTAGTGCACTTGCCTCTGATGCTGGAGGCCCCCAGTTCGATCACCGGCATCGGCGATAAAATTTTGGTGTCCGAACACACTTCATTGGCATCATTTGCAGGGATCGGGACGTTAACTGGAGGCCACCCTGTGCAGGGAGAGTCACCCCCTGTGCAGATTAAAGACCCCTTCCATAATTACATGATTAATGTGTTGGCTTTCATCCTGCAAATCTGGAGTGTATATAATGTACAGTGTCTGTGTCCCCTTCTGGGGTTAAGGCGAAAAAGAAAGAAAGTATATTATATCAAGTAATTTGATCGGTGGATTGTCAGAAATGGGTGTGACTAACGTAAATTAGTCAGGATCTGGGTTAACCCATTGTATCCTGAGAGCACTCTTTCCGTTCTATATCTGGAAGAGTCCATACTCAATTTTACAGTTGTCAAATTGACTTCTTTATAAAAAAGACATGTGTTCAAAGTACACAGATGCCCCGCCATATATCTTTGTCGATATGGAATGTACCCATCCTCTAGAATGGCCCGGGGTGTCCGGAGGGACCCAAAGTCTGTGTCTTGGAATGTGTCATATCATAAGTTACAAGGCATCGCACGTGATACAAATCCCCTCGCACAAGACAACTTCGTGTGTGGAAAACACTGAACTGGCAAAAGTCCAACTTGCTTGAAATATAATCATATGCAACATTTGTGTAAAGTTTGTTTAAAATCAATCAATAAATGTAGGTTCTAGAGTGATGACAATGTTTCTCTAAAAATAGCCATAGTGACCTTGACTGCAAAAGTAGATCTTGCTCAAGATATTATCATAAGCATCTTTTGTGTGAAGTTATATTAAAATCTGTTAATAAATGTAGGCGGTAGAGCGATGACAAAGTTTTTCTAAAAATAGCATCAGTGACCTTGACCTTGAGGTCATGACCTTGAAAGTCAAAGCGACTCAAGATATCATCATAAGAGACATTTGTGTGAAGTTCTATTAAAATCCATCAATAAATGTAGGTGCTAGAGCGATGACAAAGTTTTTCTAAAAAAAGCCACAGTGACCTTGAAAGTCAAAATCGCTCGAGATATTGTCACAAGGAACATTTATGTGAAATTATATTGAAATTGGTGAAAAAATGTAAGCGCTAGAGCAATGAAAAGTATTTCTAAAAATAGCCACAGTGACCTTGTCCTTGAAAGTCGAACTCGCTCGAGGTATTGTCATAAGGAACATTTGTGTGAAGTTATGTTGAAATCAGTGAAGAAATGTAATGGCTAGAGCGATGACAAAGTTTTTCTAAAAATATCCACAGTGACCTTGACCTTGAAAGTCGAAATCGCTCGAGATATTGTCATAAGGAACATTTGTGTGAAGTTATATAGAAATCGGTGAAGAAATGTAAGCGCTAGAGCCATGACAAAGTTTTTTTCTAAAAATAGCCACAGTGACCTTGACCTTGAAATTGGAACTCGCTAGAGATATTGTCATAAGGAACATTTGTGTGAAGTTATATTGAAATTGGTGAAGAAATGTAGTCGCTAGAGCGATGACAAAGTTTTTCTAAAAATAGCCACAGTGACCTTGACCTTGAAAGTCGAAATCGCTTGAGATATTGTCATAAGGAACAATTGTGTGAAGGTATATTGAAATCGGTTAAGAAATGTAAGCACTAGAGCGATGACAAAGTTTTTTCTAAAAATAGCCACAGTGACCTTGTACTTGAAAGTAGGACTCACTAGAGATATTGTCATAAGGAACATTTGTGTGAAGTTATATTGAAATTGGTGAAGAAATGTAAGCTCTAGAGCAATGACGAAGTTTTTCTAAAAATAGCCACAGTGACCTTGACCTTGAAAGTCGAACTCGTTCAAGGTATTGTCATAAGGAACATTTGATTGAAGTTATATTGAAATCAGTGAAGCAATGTAGTCGCTAGAGCGATGACAAAGTTTTTCTAAAAATAGCCACAGTGACCTTGACCTTGAAAGTCCAAATCGCTCGAGATATTGTCATAAGGAACATTTGTGTGAAATTATATTGAAATCGGTGAAGAAATGTAAGCGCTAGAGCGATGACAAAGTTTTTCTAAAAAAAGGCCACAGTGACCTTGACCTTGAGGAAATGACCTTGAAAGTCGAACTCGCTCAAGATATTTTTATAAGGAACATTTATGTGAAGTTAAATTGAAATTGGTGAAAAAATGTAGGCGCTAGTGCGATGACAAATTTACTCTAAAAATAGCCACATTGACCTTGACCTTGAGGTCATGACCTTGAAAGTCGAACTCGCTCGAGATATTGTCATAAAGAACATTTGTGTGAAGTAATATTGATCAGTGAAGGAATCCAGGCGCTAGAGCGATGACAAAGCTTTTTCTAAAAATAGCCACAGTGACCTTGACCTTGAAAGTGGGACTCGCTAGAGATATTTTTGTAAGGAACATTTGTGTGAAGTTATATTGAAATCGGTGAAGAAATGTAGGCGCTAGAGCGATGACAAAGTTTTTCTAAAAATAGCCACAGTGACCTTGACCTTGAGGTCATGACCTTGAAAGTCCAACTCGCTCGAGATATTGTCATAAGGAACGTTTGTGTGAAGTAATATTGAAATCAGTAAAGAAATGTTGGCGCTAGAGCGATTACAAAGTTTTTCAAAAAATAGCCAAAGTGACCTTGACCTTGAGGCCATGACCTTGAAAGTAGAACTCGCTCGAGATATTTTTATATGGAACATTTGTGTGAAGGAATATTTAAATTGGTGAAGAAATGTAGGCGCTAGAGCGATGACAAAGTTTTTCTAAAAATAGCCACAGTGACCTTGACCTTGAGTGGGGGATGTGTGTGTCGGGATGGACCCAATGTCTGTATCAGTCAATGTATCTTATCATAAGGAACAATAATACATATGGTTAAGGGGTGGGGATATGGACAGTTTCTGAGATATAAAGACTTTAATGAAGCAAAGGGGGCGGGGCATGGCCCAGGGGTGACCGAAGGGACCCAAAGTCTGTTTCATGGAATGTGTCATTTCATAAGGAACAATAATATATATGGTTGAGATGTTCGAATCTGATTAATTTTCAAGATAATTAGATATTTTGACAGTTTTGCATACAAATTCCTATATGACAATTTTGACCTGTTACGCAATCTGAGCCCGGGACCCACCCAGGGGCACGACGCTGGGCCAACTTGAACATGAACTGATAGGTCTTGGTCTGAGTAAAGGTCATACCAAATTTCAACTTTGTAGCACAATAGGTAAAAACATTATGAGCTCCAATGCGAGCCCGAGGTTTGAGCTCGACATTTCAGCCCGAGGTGTCTTGACCTGTTACGCAATCTGACCCCTGGGCCCACCCAGGGGCAAGAACCTGGGTCAACTTGAACATGAACTGATAGGTCTTGGTCTGAGTAAATGTCATACCAAATTTCAACTTAGTAGCACAGAGGTAAAAAAAATTATGAACTCCAATGCGAGCCAGAGGTTTGAGCTGGACATTTCATCCAGAGGTGTGACATACAAACGTACGCACGTAACATCACGGCGAAATGCTATATGCCCCACTCCTGCCAAGGCAGGCGGGGGCATAAAAATATTTAAAATTTAAGGGGAATGGGAACATCTGGCATAATTGTCAGCACTTTTTTTCAAAAGGAGACAACTTTCGGGACTTCCTGTTAGCATATCTATAAGCCATGTCCCAATTAAAAAGGGGTCTACTCTTAAAGGGGAGCAAATTCTTTACTTTAAGAGTTGACCCCTATTGACATGGGAGACAAAATACTTTTACAGAAGTTGTCTCTACTGAAGTGAAGGTGTTTCCATTCCCCTTAAAATAATAATAAAACAAGAGGACCAAGCTGGTCCTGTATCGCTCACCTGAGCTAACAGATTCAAAGTTTCAGGAAGTGCCAACCTTTACTGAAGGATTAATGGAAGGACATGGTAAGCAATTTCTGCAAATCGAGTAGAATGTACAGTCCAACCTGTATTAAGCAAGCACCTGTGGGATATTCAAAAGGTGCTTGCTTAACACAGGTGAATTTTAATGCATTTTCCTTTTTCGGGAACTGAATGCTTGCTTGCTTGCTTAAGACAGGTTGCTTGCTTAATAGAGGTGGCCACTAAGGCAGGTTTTACTGTATGATAAATAGGCTGACCTCACCAGTTTTCAAACTCATCCAAGCTTTTATTCCTGACTTGCTAAGAAGATCCGTTATAAACTGATGGGGTTATGGTGATTACAAAGTAAAAAATAAGCAATTAACTGCTGCAATCAAAGGGATGTTACTCTGTGACAAATAGGCAAACCTCACGAGTTTTCAAACTCCTCCGAGCTTTTCTGCCTGACTTATTTGTTTGTAAGTTTCATGAAGATCTGATCAAAACTGAAGGGGGCAGCTTTGCTAACAAGGTCTAAAATAGGCATTTTAAGCAATCAAAGGCATGTAACTCTATGATAAATGTGCCGACTTGGCCAGTATTCAAACGTATCCAATGTTTATTTCCAGCCACCTTACATATAAGTTTAAGAAAGATCCGATAAAAACTGAAGGGGCTCTGGTGATGACAAGGTCAAAAATCGGCATTTTCAGCAATCAAAGGGACGTAAATCTATGATAAATGGGCCAACTTGGCCGGTATTCAAACTCATCCTAGGTTTTATCCCCAGTCACCATACATATAAGTTTCTACAGTGATGACAAGGTCAAAAATCGACATTTTCAGCCATCAAAGGGACATAACTATAAAGTAAATGGGGCGACTTGGCCGGTTTTCGAACTCATCCGAGGTTTTATCCCCAGCCACCTATCATATAAGTTTCAGAAAGATCCGATCAAAACTGAAGGGGCTACAGTGATAACAAGGTCAAAAATCAACATTTTCAGCAATCAAAGGGACCTAACTCTATGAAAAATAGGCCAGGTTGGCCGGTATTCGAACTTATTGAAGGTTTTATCCCCAGCCACCTTACATATAAGTTTCAGAAAGATCTGATCAAAACTGAAAGGGCTACGGTGATGACAAGGTCAAAAATCGTCATTTTCAGCAATCAAAGGGACGTTACTCTGTGATAAATGGACCAACTTGGCCTGTTTTTGAACTCATCCGAGATTTTATCCCCAGCCACGTTACATATAAGTTTCATAAAGATTCAATCAAAACTGAAAGGGCTACGGTGATGACAAGGTAAAAAATCAGCATTTTCAGCAATCAAAGGGACGTTTCTCTAAGATAAATGAACCGACTTGGTCGGTTTTTGAACTCATCCGAGATTTTATCCCCAGCCACCTTACACATAAGTTTCAGAAAGATCCGATCAAAACTGAAGGAGCTACAGTGATAACAAGGTCAAAAATCAACATTTTCAGCAATCAAAGGGACCTAACTCTATGATTAATAGGCCACCTTGGCCGGTATTCGGACTCATCCAAGGTTTTATCCTCAGCCACCTTACATATAAGTTTCAGAAAGATCCGATCAAAACTGAAGGGGCTATGGTGATGACAAAGTCAAAAATAGGCATTTTCAGCAATCAAAGGGACGAAAATCTATGATAAATGGGCCAACTCGGTCGGTATTCAAACTCATCCGAGATTTTATCCCAAGTCACCTTACATATAAGTTTCAGAAAGAGCCGATCAAAACTGAAGGGGCTACGGTGATGACAAGGTCAAAAATCGACATTTTCAGCCATCAAAGGGACATAACTATATAGTAAATGGGGCGACTTGGCCGGTTTTCGAACTCATACGAGGTTTTATCCCATGCCACCTTACGTATAAGTTTCAGAAAGATCCAAACAAAACTGAAGGGGCTACGGTGATGACAAGGTCACATATCTGCATTTTCAGCTATCAAAGGGACGTAACTCTAGAATCAATAGGCCACCTTGGCCGGTATTCGAATTCATCCAAGGTTTTATCCCCAGCCACCTTACATATAAGTTTCAGAAAGATCCGATCAAAACTGAAAGTGCTACTGTGATGCCAAAGTCAAAAATCGTCATTTTCAGCAATCAAAGGGACGTTACTCTGTGATAAATGGACCAACTTGGTCGGTTTTCGAACTCATACGAGATTTAATCCCCAGCCACGTTACATGTAAGTTTCAGAAAGATTCGATCAAAACTGAAGGGGCTACGGTGATGACAAGGTCAAAAATCGACATTTTCAGCCATCAAAGAGACATAACTATATAGTAAATGGGGCGACTTGGCCGGTTTTCGAACTCATCCGAGGTTTTATCCCCAGCCACCATACATATAAGTTTCAGAAGGATCCGATCAAAACTGAAGGGGCTACAGTGATAACAAGGTCAACAAGAGCACCGCAAGCGGGTGCCAACGCTCGTCTGCAGTTTCTTTTAGAAAACAAAAGTTCTAAGTCAAATCAAATTGCAAGATGGAGTTATAAAACTTGTAGGGAATGTAGCTCTTGTGGTGGTGAGTATGTGTATGAAGTTTCATGAAGGTAGGCCAAATACTTTTGGAAATATGGTCAAGGTTAAGTTTTTTGGTTAATTTTTCGAAAAATAGGTCCAAGTTCAAAGGTCAAGGTCACAGGTCAAAAAGCGTGGTATGACTGAAAAGGTCTTGTCCCAAGGAACATTCATGTGAAGTTGGAAGGCTCTGTTGTGAATAGTATTGAAATAAGAGACACAAACAATTAAAAAAAAACGGAGAGAAAAGGGGAGATAATTCAATCAAATTTCAAGATGGAGTTATAAAACTTGTAGGGAATGTAGCTCTTGTGATGGTGAGTATGTGTATGAAGTTTCATGAAGGTAGGCCAAATACTTTTGGAAATATGGTCAAGGTTAAGGTTTTCGGTTAAATTTTCGAAAAATAGGTCAAAGTTCAAAGGTCAAGGTCACAGATCAAAAAGTGTGGTATCACTGAAAAGGTCTTGTCCCAAGGAACATTCATGTGAAGTTTGAAGGCTCTGTTGTGAATAGTATTAAAATGAGAGCAAAAAATGTGTTTCAGAAAAAAATTGGAAAAGGGGAGATAATTCAGCCAAAATCAACAATGTTTTTATGGTCCTTGGTCAAAATGTAGCTCTTGTGATGATGAGTGTGTGTATGAAGTTTCATGAGGCTAGGTCAAATACTTTTTAAGTTATAGCCAAGGTTAAGTTTTTTTTTGGAACGACGCAGGACGACGCAGGACGACAACGCAAACGCCGGAGTGATGACAATAGCTCGAAAGTTTTTTTTCAAAAAAAACAGACGAGCTAAAAATCAACATTTTCAGCAATCAAAGGGACCTAACTCTATGATAAATAGGCCAGCTTGGCCGGTATTCAAACTTATCCAAGGTTTTATCCCCAACCACCTTACATATAAGTTTCAGAAAGATCCGATCAAAACTGAAAGGGCTACGGTGATGACAAGGTCAAAAATCGTCATTTTCAGCAATCAAAGGGACGTTACTCTGTGATAAATGGACCAACTTGGCCGGTTTTCGAACTCATCCGAGATTTTATCCCCAGCCACCTTATATATAAGTTTCGGAAAGATCCGAACAAAACTGAAGGGGCTACGGTGATTACAAGGTCAAATATCTGCATTTTCAGCTATCAAAGGGACGTAACTCTAGAATCAATAGGCCGAATTGGCATTGAAGGGGCTATTGTGATGACAAGGTCAAAAATCGGCATTTTCAGCTATCAAAGGGACGTAACTCTATAATTAATGGGCCGACTTGGCCGGTTTTCGAACTCATCCGAGCTTTTATCCTCAGCCACCTTACATATAAGTTTCAGAAAGATCCGATCAAAACTGAAGGTGCTACGGTGATGACAAGCATTTTCCATTGTAAGTCTATGGGAAATTGGAATTGCCATAGCAACCAAAGTTTTCATTCAATTTTGATAAAAAGCTAAATTCTTCGTTGCCCCACCCAAGGCATGCTACAGATAAGAAATGATTGAGATCAGCCT